>OV049927.1:14650913-15250913 GCA_920104205.1 Eupeodes latifasciatus | reverse complement strand
ACAAAATTTATTTGAAGTCGATATGGACGACGAAAAAAACACACGCACGCACAGACATCTCTCTAAAAATCTTTTATTTCGACTCTAGGTACCTTGAAACGTCGAGAAATCGGACCGATTACAATAACTTCCTATGGGAATTTAAGAACGCTTAACGCGAATCGGCTCTTACCCTTAATTTCCAAATTTTAGGTCGATAAACCTAATGCCTTGGGGTGAAGGTACGGGCCAGGACGGAATCAGGGGACTTCCACTTTTCTACCATCGAAATGTCATTTTTGATTAAAATCTTGAGTTCGAAATTGTTTACGAATGCAAAACTTGCCTACCTACATAATATGACGCAAGTAAAAAAAAATAATTTCAGACCATGATTTTCTAAATTGTGAAATTAAGTCTTAAATTGACTTTAAATATTTGAAGAATCCTTCATCTTAACAAGGTTATAACACCAAGGTTGTGAAATAACATGAGTAATTATCATTGGCATAATTTTGCGTTTAATGTTAACAAATTATTGGTTGGTGAGTGGCACAAAAAAACTTCGAAATCGTATAAAAGAAAATTTCAAATCAATACAAAAAATACCTACTTCGACACTACATTTACGAAACTATACTTACTAATAGCACAGATAAGAAACTATAGTTAAGTTTATATAGTTCCCTATCTGTGCTAATAGTTAATAATTTAAAAAAAAACTTTCAATTGGATTTTCCTAAAAGTCACACATCTTAAAATAGACGAGCTGACAAAATTGTATTAAAGGTACCTACAACAACAAACAACGTATATAGGTACATAGGTACCTACCTACCTAAATATAAACTACATTTGTATGTCCTGTAATGTGCCCGCTAAGGTGTATAGTTAACACTTATTTATTATAAGGGATACAATAAAAGTAGGATTGGAACATAAATAAAAGACACAAATTTCAATTATCAAACTATTTAAATTATCTGGACCAACATAAAGAATGCATTTTTCTTTGTATTTTAAACTATGTAGGTAGGTACATATTTATAAATACTGTACTTACATACCTATCAACTAATCTCAAACAAAGTGCAAAGTGTACGGATATTATCAGTGTCCTGATACTAGCATGAATTCCCTATGGTATTTCATGAAATACCTGCCTACCTACCAATACCTTTTATATTTAAAATTTGAATTTAAAATCAAACCCACATACAACCTGAAAAAAAATCACCTACCAATTGATATCTATCTACCAAAAAAAATCTTTAAAGCTCAAACAAATCTAATCTTCAACTATTAAAGAAAAACTTAATGCCAAATAAAAGTAAAATACCTACCCACCAGCCAAAATATACATAACTATAACCAAACGTATAACTACCTTCATATTCTTCTTCATCACAAAGATCTGCACGACAAAAATCCCATCGTAGCTTTGTATACATAATACAAACCATTTTTCATATACAATGATCGTACGCAAGGAGAAACAGACTTATGAATGTAAATAAAAACAAAAATCCGTACAAAATACTGAACAGCTGATGTAAGCATACAAAAACTTCATTCATCCCCTTATTAGACACAATATTGAGCCATTGACGTTTTTCATATAAAAATGCATTGATATAAAGAAATTACAAAAACAAATTCATCGCCCTTCATATGGAAGCTTAGTATATGAAAACATATACAAGGATAAACTCAAATATAATGAAGGAAATTGTGTCGACTTTTTGGTTGCTAAATTAACTGAGCTCCTTATTCTGCTGGCTGCTTATGGGAATGGAAATAATATTTTTCTCTCGCTCCCCCGAAATGTCTCCAATTTCGATATAACCGCCAACGACGGCAGCCGCTTCACCAGAAAAATTCTTCCCATGAGAGTACTATAGTTTTCATATACAAAGGAAATACTCGTTTTCAACATTGTTTTTGTATTTTTTTTTTCAATATATTACAAGAACTTGATATTATAATCTTAATACTACGAATTCGTAATTGGAAATAATAAACATTTGCAAATGGACACATTTTTTTGAAAAGAAAACTACTTTATGAATTTAGATAGCCTCGAAAGTCCTTTCGAATTAAAAATAAAATATCTCAAAAACCTAAATTGATGGAATAATTTTTGAGTCGGGTTTGAATTGAAGATGCTGACGGCATCGACAGCAATATATCATGAATTGGAAGGCATTTTATTAAAATTCAAGAGACCTACAATTAAAAAGAGACAAAATTAGGATAGTTCTTATTTTATTATTTATACAAATATCCTTACCAGCATCACAGAATTCTGAATCGCCTGTCGGTCGATGGCTGAAAGAAGTGCTTTGCATTGCACAGATGGTGACTCATGATGTGCCTGTGCTGTTATCAAATGCTTCAATTTATTCAGCTTGTATTTGATCCAATTGGCTTGGCTATAAATGGATAGGGAAAGTGTCAACAAATAAAGAGATCCCTCAACTTTATAGCAATACTCTCGACGTGTATATCCCTCTCGACAAATAAAGCATGTCAGACCAGTTTCATCGCGAAGCTTTTCATTCTTCTGCAATATCTATCCCTTGCTAGGAACAACATCTTATCATCAAGTGTAATTTCAACTAAAAAAAAAAAACAAAACAAGATTCATACAATTTGAGCTTTAAATGAAAGTGACGCACGCACTTACCTTGAATTTGTACCTCTTCGTGGCTGCGGATTTTTCGTTCCAGAATAGATATGTTGGCTTCCTTCTCGGGGAATTCCACTTCTTTTGTTGCAACTATCTCCTTGTTTTCTTTTTTTATCTGAGGATTAAATTAAGTACGAATTCATTATATATTTTTATTTAAATAAATTGATATTTTCGATTTAAATTGTTTTACCTTCATTTGCATTACTGGGGATGAATTTTGTTTTGTTTACATTTTGTTGAGTTGTCAAAATTCTCACCTCATTGTTAATCTGTCAAAACTGGGCTTAACTTAAATTGGGCCACGTTTGCATTGCAGTTCTATGGTGCGCCTATACTTTTTGCATGATTTTTTCTGTTTTTAGCGAAACTTTTCATAAAAATCATAGAATTTGTTTGCCAAAAGCAGTCAAATATTATTTTTAGTACAGTTTTCGCTGAAAGGAAGTTGCAAAATTCATTTTTCTTAAAATCATAGAGGAAATATATTATCTAGAGTCCCGACCGGTACCCGTCCTACCTGAAACACCCTCAAATTTTATTCGAGGTGAACTCTCTCAAATTCGAGGTGAACTCTCTCAAATTCGCTATCGGTGAATACATGTGAGTGGGAAAAAAAAAACAAAATGGGGTTTGGGCTAAAATAGAAACTTATGGAATTTTTGTGACCTGTCAAAAATGACAATCAATTTTGCAAAACAAAACAATGGGTTTCGGATTTTAAGAGTAAGTTTTTGTTAATTGCTTTGATATTTAATATAATTTGATATTTTTCAGACCAAAAACCTTTATAATGAAAAGAGTATAATATACAAGTTCACTTCATTGAATAAAAAGTAAGTCAAATTGCAGCGAAGGAGGTGCAACAATAATCGATTTATTTTATACTCTGTTTCCATTTTAGATGCTGCTTATTACATACCATATCATAATGCAGAAAGCAACTTGCATCAAGAAATCTGGAAGACAAAGTATACTTATTTACAGGTAAGTTTTTTATATTATATTTCTCTTAACAAAATAATATCAATGTTTTTAACGATAGACGCTGCCCATTGTATTTGTGTGTACATCTCAACGGCCATAGCTGCCGCAGGTGTTGACGGCGGAGGTGTCACCGTCGCTGCAAATAGTCAGATGCTTGTAATGCAACAACACCAGCAGCAACAACCCCACCAAAGCTACGAATTCAATTCCAAATTAGCGAACATCCTCAGCTATGCCATCGACTTTGTGTTACTTTGTGAGATTCAAGTCAATTTTACAAGTGAAAGCTTCGACATTAATAGCCGACCGCCTAGTTTTGGAACGACTAAACAACAGCATCCGCAACGGCTGAGTACCTATGCAGGCAAATCAGGTTAATTAATTCATTTACTTACGAGTTATGTAATGGATATTTTAAATTCTATTGTTTTTTAGTATTTCCAAAACGTCTTCCGCCTATTCATCAGCCGCCAAGAAATATGATGATGCAAGCCGACCAAAAAAAAACGACTTTCAGCTGCAATTAAAGCAACATTTTCTGGTTTCATAGAGTGCAACTGTCTCACAAAATGATAGCGGGGACGCTGAACTGACCGAGACAGCGGCTACTGCGGCCGCTTACGCCGACACATACCAAGTAGATGAGGAACTGAAAGTCGACTTCGAAGCAACCTGCTGTGAGAACACCTTCTAAATGACGGGAATCGGAATACGGAAGTAAGTCTTCTGAATATTGAAAATCTCAGCATTTTCGTATGTACTATTTTAAAATTTCCAGAAATGTTGGTAAACTTATAGACTGGAAAAATAAAATCTGAATTCCATGAATACATAATGCCTATTGAATCACCAAAACTAAGTGCATTCTGAACACAACTAACTGGACTCACATAGAAGACCGTCGACACAGGAATACCCCTACAAACTACTCTAATGATGTTCCAAGAATTGGGAACCCGCAACCTTCACCTGCCGAAGATGTCCAGAAATAATACAATCGGAAATTGTGCACTTGTGACATGGTCCGATTAGGATTTTGGAATTTGCCTCGCATAAGAATGTCACAAACGACTTGCCACAAATTTTTAATCAAAGGATCGACTTACGAGCACTACAAAACCAATCAATTTGCTACAATTTCATTGCACGTTCATTGATCAGAAAACTCATAATGCCAAGACCACTTCAAAGTAAGTAACATAAACCACAAACTTTGAAAGCACTAATTGTTTTTTTTTTTTCAGCAACAAATCAAAACGAAGCGGTATTGCAACAAATCCTGCAAGATGATTCGAAGTCGATTTGACTCTTTAAATCTCATCCATTAATAGTCAAAGTTCGTGGCGCAGCTAGTTTTTAAATAAAGTTGTATTTTTTTTCAAAATTGTATGTAATTTAATATAATTTTGTTTTAGATTTAAAGCTATTAATGTATTTTCATTTAAAACACAAAAACTGGATTTTAAAATTCAACTTCTTAGTTTTTGAGTAAATAAAAAAATATTAAATGTACTTTTTCCAAGAAAAACACTTCTTTTTGGTTTTCCCAAATTTGATCTGCTCAGGTCAATTATTATAGTGGATTATACCTTTTTTTATTTTTTATTTCGTTTTTAGCAAATAATAATAAAAAACAAATAAGCTGTTTTAGGTAAGTTTTATTTTTTTTATTGACACATATGTTCAATTTAACAAAATTAAAAACTTAGTATTTTTAATCCTATTCTTCTTATGTTTTGGTTCATCACGTTCGTACGTATTCCTTTGTGATTTCATGTGGTCAACAGCATTGGTCAGAAATTCGTTCTTTTAATTTTGCCTCAGAGTGCGAAGTTTACATTCCGTTGAGTCTGATGACACTGGTCGACAAAATTATACTTTTTTTTGTCACCCAAACAAAAAATACTTTTTGAGAGGATATACTGACCTCGAATCTCAACTTTAAATTTATCTACATCAGGTTTTTAAAATATACCTCTGAAAATTTTAAAGACAACCAAAACCGGTAAAACATGACGTATCTCTTAACTTTAAATTTCAAGATACATGTCTTTGCTTTTACCTACAGTTTAAATCATTTTGCTTCATTTGACTTTACCTGAAGTTTTGAACAAAAAACTAGAATGTAATTCTTTTTTGGTTTTAAATAGTTCGTTTAATTTTTGAACATTATTTTTGTATTTTTTTCAATATATTACAAGAACTTGATGTTATAATCTTAAGACTACAAATTCGTTATAGGAAATAGTAAAAAATTGAAAACATTGAAGGAAGATATTGTGGGTTTGAATAACCATCACACATTTTTTTGAAAAAAAAAACTATTTCATGAAATTGACACCTTAAAAAACATTTATATGTATGTATGTATGTAGATAAGTGATTTCGAATTACAAAAATAAAATCTCAAAAACCTTAATTGATAGAGTAACTCTGGAGTCGGTTTGTATTGTTGTTGACGGCATCGAAAGCAATATATTTATCATGAATGAAGGAAGGTATTTCAATTGAACTCCAGAGACCTACAATTTAAATTAGAAAGAGAAAAAAGTTAAGATAGTTCTTATTTTATTATTTATAAAAATATCTTCACCACCTACATCACAGAGTTCGCCAAAACATGTACAAGGCAGATATTCAACTGTGAATTTCTGCAAAATTGTATCGGTAGCCACAAGCATTACCTCATCATACTTGAGAACATAGTGAAACAGATCAATTGGCCAATCCTCGGCGGTAGGTACTGTCTTGAAAAACTGACTGTAGATTAAATCAACGATTGTTCACATCATGAGGAAGGGCTTGCATACACTGCAATCTTTCGCCTATCGGTAGTTGGCTAAAAGAAGTGCTTTGCATTGCACAGATGGTGACACATGACATGAATGTGCTACTGCTATCAAACGCTGCAATTGATTCAACTTGCCAACGAATTGACTTCAATTCCATCGACGCCGACTTCCAAGAGTGAACTTATAGCCTACATGGCCATTGGCACGCAGTACATCTTTGTAAGAGGCAATAGCCTCCAATGGATTTCTTGATTGTCGATGTTGTATCTTTGCTAGAAGCATGTTTATCTTTGGAAGTCTAGACTTACTCGGAATCGATTGCAATGTCGAAATAGCCAAATTGGAGTCATTCAGCTCACGAAAGCAGATAGCCAGACGATATTTGATTAAAAATGAGGACATAAGAATCCATCGGATTAGAGCGATGTAATTTTAACTAAAAAAACAAAATAATATTCATATAATTTGAGTTTAAAATTAACGTAATGAACACACCTTGAATTTGTACCTCTTCGCTCCAGAATAAATACGTCGGCGTTGCTGGCTTCTTTCTCGGGAGATTCCACTTTTCCTGTTGCAACATTCTCCTTGGTTTCTTCTTTATCTAAGGATTAAATTAGGTGCAAATTCATTACATATTTTTATTTCAATAAATTAATATTTTGTTCATTTGCATTGCTGGGAATTATTTTTGTTTTGTTTACATTTTCGTATAACTGTCAAAATACTCACCTTGCTGTTAATCTGTCAAAACTGGGTTAAACTCAAATTAGGCCACGTTCGCATTGTAGTTCTATGGTGCGCCTATACTTTCTGCATGATTTTTTCTGTTTTTATCAAAAATTTTCATAAAAATCATAGAATTTGTTTGCCAAAATCAGTCAAATATTATGTTTAGTACAATTTTCACTGAAAAGGAACCATAAAACTAATTTTTCTTAAATTATTGCATTAATTTTTCAATTTTTGAATTCAACGGATCTCTTTTTTCAACGGCTCAGTTCACCTCATAGTTTTTCCCCCGCGGTTGAGCAATATGGGCACAAAATTCCATAACAACTACATTCATAATGGCTTTTTCCCATAAGAAATGCACGGGACAACTAACACATGCTTATCCTTATGGACAAAATCCTTTCAATTTAGCTTGTAGGCCGAAAGAGAGCAAACCCATTAAGTCAGGACTCTAGATAATATATTTCCTCTATGCTTAAAATATTGCATTCATTTTTCAATTTTTGAATTCAACGGATCTCTTTTTTGAACGGCTCAGTTCACCTCATAGTTTTTCCCCCGCGGTTGAGCAATATGGGCACAAAATTCCATAACAACTACATTCATAATGGCTTTTTCCCATAAGAAATGCACGGGACAACTAACACATGCTTATCCTTATGGACAAAATCCTCTCAATTTAGCTTGCAGGCCGAAAGAGAGCAAACCCATTAAGTCGGGACTCTAGATAATATATTTCCTCTATGATCCACACTCGCAACGAATAAAAAAATCGCGCGTACTTAACCTAAAAAAATCGTTCTTGTTTTGGTTTTGGTGGTGAATGTCAAACTTCATTCGCGACGAATTAAAAACTCTCATGTGAAAGAAATGTCAAAATCGACGAATATTCGTTCATTCGTTGGTCGTGCTCATGTGAATATTGCTTTAGGGAGGTTTTTCTTGCCTTACTTTCCAGTCTACTTTCCAATAAAGTTGCCTTTATTGAAAGGTAATTTTTTGGCAGCTGGCGAATCATGTACTAGAAACTTACTTTTAAGTCCCTTATGTCGTCTGAACATGTCCATTGTCTTCAATCATGCCTATTACCATAGAGGAAATATATTATCTAGAGTCCCGACTTAATGGGTCTGCTCTCTTTCGGCCTACAAGCTAAATTGAGAGGATTTTGTCCATAAGGATAAGCATGTGTTAGTTGTCCCGTGCATTTCTTATGGGAAAAAGCCATTATGAATGTAGTTGTTATGGAATTTTGTGCCCATATTGCTCAACCGCGGGGGAAAAACTATGAGGTGAACTGAGCCGTTCAAAAAAGAGATCCGTTGAATTCAAAAATTGAAAAATGAATGCAATATTTTAAGAAAAATGAATTTTGCAACTTCCTTTCAGTGAAAACTGTACTAAAAATAATATTTGACTGCTTTTGGCAAACAAATTCTATGATTTTTATGAAAAGTTTTGCTAAAAACAGAAAAAATCATGCAAAAAGTATAGGCGCACCATAGAACTGCAATGCAAACGTGGCCCAATTTAAGTTAAGCCCAGTTTTGACAGATTAACAATGAGGTGAGAATTTTGACAACCCAACAAAATGTAAACAAAACAAAATTCATTCCCGGTAATGCAAATGAAGGTAAAACAATTTAAATCGAAAATATCAATTTATTTAAATAAAAATATATAATGAATTTGTACTTAATTTAATCCTCAGATAAAAAAGAAAACAAGGAGATAGTTGCAACAAAAGAAGTGGAATTCCCCGAGAAGGAAGCCAACATATCTATTCTGGAACGAAAAATCCGCAGCCACGAAGAGGTACAAATTCAAGGTAAGTGCGTTCGTCACTTTCATTTAAAACTCAAATTGTATGAGTATTGTTTTTTTTTTTTTTTTTTTTTTTTAGTTGAAATTACACTTGATGACAAGATGTTGTTCCTAGAAAGGGATAGATATTGCAGAAGAATGAAAAGCTTCGCGATGAAACTGGTCTGACATGCTTTATTTGTCGAGAGGGATATACGCGTCGAGAGTGTTGCTATAAAGTTGAGGGATCTCTTTATTTGTTGACACTTTCCCTATCCATTTATAGCCAAGCCAATTGGATCAAATACAAGCTGAATAAATTGAAGCATTTGATAACAGCACAGGCACATCATGAGTCACCATCTGTGCAATGCAAAGCACTTCTTTCAGCCATCGACCGACGGGCGAAGGATTGTAGTGTGTACAAGCCATTCCTCATGATTTAATCTATACCTACAATCCACCGAGCATTGACCAATTGTTCTGTTTCAATATATTCGCAAGCGATACAATTTTGCAGATGAATATCTTTCTTGTACATGTTTTGCAGAATATTGTGATGCTGGTAAGGATATTTGTATAAATAATAAAATAAGAACCATCCTAATTTTGTCTCTTTTTAATTGTAGGTCTCTTGAATTTTAATAAAATGCCTTCCAATTCATGGTATATTGCTGTCGATGCCGTCAACATCTTCAATTCAAACCCGACTCAAAAATTATTCCATCAATTTAGGTTTTTGAGATATTTTATTTTTAATTCGAAAGGCCTTTCGAGGCTATCTAAATTCATAAAGTAGTTTTCTTTTCAAAAAAATGTGTCCATTCGCAAATGTTTATTATTTCCAATTACGAATTCGTAGTATTAAGATTATAATATCAAGTTCTTGTAATATATTGAAAAAAAAAAAATACAAAAACAATGTTGAAAACGAGTATTTCTTAGTTTGACCACATGTACCTAGCTGAAATTGGAGTTCGGATTCGTAATCAGAATCAAAAATTAAACAAACTATTTAAAAACATAAACTCTACTTCAGGTAGAGTCAAATGAAGACTTATGAGTCTTTCATAACTAATAAGAAATTACGAAAACTAAGTAAAATACCAAACTAAAAGCAAAGATATCTACTTTGCTAAATCATCTTGCAATTTAAAGCTAAGCCGGTCTTTGAAAAGTACCTTAGAAAACAAATCGAAAATCTCTCAAGATACCCCGCAACCGTTTCTAATAAAATTCGAAATCGTCTTCATTAATCCGGTAATACGATAAAAATCTTAAAAAATAGCAAAAAAGTTGTTATTTTAATTTTCATTACTTACGCTCCATCACCAATAGCTATTGAATTAGATGCATCCGTCAGCAAGCAACTTTTTTATATCATACTTTTGCTTTAAAACTTTGAACTTGCAAAACGGTAGAAATGAATACAGCACTCAGATTTTGTATGTTTATTTTATTAAAGAACAAAACAAAACTAAAACAATTAAAAGAACAAAACAAAATAAATTATACAAATTATGACAGTCAATCAAAATGTTTTGTAGTATATGTATGTATGTATTTCATATAATGATAGAACCCTGAAAACAATTTCACTTGATTTTCAATTTAGATTTAATTTCACTCAATTTGGGAATCTAGCTGTAATATATGTACATTTTAAAACCTATACCTAATCTATAATGGCATTGAATTTTAAAAACAAAAATTATACTCAATTACATACAATTTTGAAAAATTACAACTTTATTTAAAAACTAGGTACGCCACGAAGAATTTACTAATTATGGATGAGATTCTAAGCATATCGTCGAATCAACTGAACGGCAGAACGGCAGAAGTCAAATCGACTTCTAAGCTTCGTTTTGATTTGTAGCTGAAAAAAACACATCAATTAGTGCTTTTAAGTTTTGTTGTTAATGTGAAACTTACTTTGAAGTGGCCTTGCCATCATGAGAATTCTGGTCAGCAAAATTGTCACAAATTGATGTTATAATTTTACGATTTCTGGAATATGGTAAGTTGATGCATTGATTGAAAATATGTGGCTAAGTCGTTTGCGTTCACATTCTTTTACGAGGCAAATCCCAATCGGACATTTTCACTAAGGTAGGGGGGCCCAAATAAGGCCTAGCTAACAGATTTTTCTAATTTTCTGCCACATTTTTAAAAATATCGGAGTGATCTAAAAATATTATGAATCTGTATCATTTTATCTACAAGAAAACATATATTTTTTTTTATTTTCTAATTATGTAAAGTATATGTTTCCGACATTTAAAAAAACCTTACGTCGGGCCTTATTAAGAACAAGGGGTCTTAATAAGGCCCATTAATTTTTCATAAGATTTTTGCAAAATTTCCATCTGAAATAAAACGTATTTAAAACACAAAAAAAGACAATATTTTTTCATAAACAATTTTTAAAAAATTTATTTCATGAAAAAATACATAAAAACAGCCTCTTCGACATAGTCTCGTTTCAAACGAAAAAACATAAAAATATCCTTCTTGGTAAAAAAAAAAAACTTAAATGCCCTTCTTGAGTAAAATATCACATAAAAACTTACAAACATTAATAAAAAAAACAGCCACTTAGTTAAGCGTTAAGTTAAGTTTAAGTCTTTAACAGGTGCATCCACCAGGGCATTCGAATCCTCCATCTGCTGATGTCAACCCAACACAGAGTTCATGGAACCAGGCTTCACAATTCTGGCATTTCCTCATATCCTCCATGCGGTCTTCTTTGCAGGCATGACAATACCAAGCTGCGTTAGCACTATTTTGCTTTCGCGCGGACTTTGATGTTGAAGGCTGCGGTGATTTATTCTTGTCAATAAACAAACTTTTTGTCAATTGCTGACTCTTAAAATTCAGAGCCTTTTTTCGTAAGGTTTTATTAGCTTTTATTTTAGGAGTTGGCAATAGTTTTTGAAATGGAGATTTTTGGGCTTGGCTACTTTCCTCACTTTTAATTCTCTCCAAAGCTTGTGCCATTGCAGCCAGGCCGAATTCTGGTTCTGGCTCTGTTACGACAACGGCATTCGCATTTTCAACTAAAGTTGAGAGGGGCATGTCGTCTGGTTCAGCATCCGAGGCTGGTGTGACCGTAGAGCCGTTTATATTTTCGTTGTCTGCTGAATCTGGACATTGTTTTTCCGAAAGGGCTGATGGAGCAAACGCTAGTTCCGATATTATGTGGTTTCTGAGTGTTCTTCTTGGTATTCCAAAGCGCCTGGAAGCTTCATGTTGTGAAAAACCACGTTCTATAAGCTTCATGGCATTTCCCATGTCCACCTCGCTCCAATTTGCTCTTTTTTTTTGTTAAAGTTGACATTTTGGCTGAAACCCAATAAAACTTTAAGTAAACAGAGAATGGAATAGATTAAAAAACATTTTGTCATGTGCCCAATAAGGCCCACCATGTTTTTTTATGGGCCTTATTAGGAAAACTAAAGACAATTGAAAAAAAATAATTATAAGTTATAAAAATCAAAACGTTTTAATAAAAAAATATTGTGATGTACTCAAAATTGAATTTACTTTGTCCGAAAAATATTAAAAAAGTACTTACTTCGTTGAATTTTCCGCACAACACACAAATAACGCGCTCTTTTTTATAATTCTGGTGTTGTTCACCCTTCAACGGACTTCAATTAGACCTGTGTCAATCGTGATTGATTCGGTCTTTATGACCCGTTCATCAAAAAGATTGAGTGATTGCAATCGTAGTAAACCAAATCAATAGTTCTCAATGACAATCGTTTCATCCAGCTGTCTTTCGTTTTAAAGGAAATGGAAAAAAAATATGTTTCGTTCATCCAACTTATTCTCATTCAAATAAAATGATATAAAATGGGAATTAAACATAGCTTTGAAACAATCAATCAATTATTTCAATACTAATCGTTCTAAAGACCGACTGACCGAAACTGAATGAAAATGAAGTACCTTACCTACTCTACTGCAAAAAGTAAAAGTTCCATATGGTTCCACTCGCTTATTTTCCAATTTCCTAAGGTTCGCTTACACTTAAATTCAGTCCACAATCGCATGGAGTGCAGATGAATTTTTGTAAGTAAGGTAAAGGTACGCTCATTATTATTCCATTGTGTATTTTTCCTAAACACGGGGGTTATAATAGCTATTTTTTTTATGAATGCGGGTGAAAATATATAAATAAATATAATTTGTTTATGAACAAAGTTGAAAATTTTCTAGTAAGGCTCTCCCAAACCAACGTGAATGTGCCGCTTTCGCCGACGTGGCGGCAGTTTTTGTTGTTGTTTAGCATTGTTTATTGAGTGCAGTCTTGCCTCAACAATATTTTTTAATTTGTCTAGAAAATGTTACAGAAAAATCTTCACAAATTAAGAAATAAATATGTATGACAGCCTTATGAAAATCGTTGTAAATAAATTGAATTCAAATACAATTCCAAAAATACAGATTAAACTATTGGAATTTGTTGACTTTTTCAGAAAAATTGCATTATTGTGTAATAGTAATAGTAGACTTGAATACCACATAATTAAGTAATATAACATTTTCACTAGTCCCAGTGATTATATTTCGTTGAAAATTAACAAATGAGATCCGAAATTACATCATTTAAAATTTCGTGTACAAATACATATTTCGAAATTAGATAAATTCAACAAAAAAACATATTTTAAAAGCTTGAAAATCTTTAATATGAAAATAGAAAGAAAAAAAAATAGCATTTAACTGCCAAATCCCATAAATGAAATGAGCTATCAAACAAAATAAGAACATTTTAGACAAAAAACACTTAACGTATTCGCAAAATGATCTCATTTTGGCTCAAAGGAAAACGTAAAATAAACAACTTAGCCGAACGATTCCTTATTAGCTGAACCAGTGAACGTATTTTTCGTTTCGATTCCTGAATGTTTCACTGTCAACAAGTGTCACTGTCAGGTTTGCTTTTGTTTGTTTTGAATATTGAATTATTTTATTTTATTTTTTTTTTGTGTAAAAGCCACTTTTTGTTGACATTTTTTCTCTCTGAACCGAATTCCGAAGGGCTTCGCCTATTTGAAAAAATCCATAATTTAATTTAAAATTTAATTAACAATCCAATCCATCAGCGAGTCCAAATTTAATTTAAATCCTAGAAGATAAATTATTGGGTGAAAATCTGGAATACTACTGCAGTAGCTAGTAGCAGCGAAGCGAAGGTGAAGATAACGATGACGACGATAGTGGTGACAAACAATCCAAAAGTGGAGCTCCCAATTCGCCTATAGATCAAGCACCGCCTGCCCTATCGCAAAATATGACCCATCGTGCTGCTACAAATACAAACACTGGTCCAAAGGGTGTTGTTCAAGATTGGCAAATCTACAAGCAATTGGAAGCCCAGAAGCGAGAAGAAAACGAAAAGCAACGATTGGAGTTGATGAAGAAACTAAGCCTTTCCGCAGCTACCTCAGCCGAAGATGAAGCTCGTAAGCGAGAGGAAGAACTCGAAGCTGAAATGGCCGAGCTTATGAGTGAGGATTTCCTTCAACAGTTCCAAAAGAAACGAATGGCCGAAATGATGCAGCAATGTGGTCACTTACAGAAATTCGGAAAAGTGTTCCATCTAACTTCCCATGAAGAGTTCCTCAATGCCGTCGAGAAGGAAAATAAACATATTACAATTATAATATAATCCACATTTACAATCGTAGGTACTCTACCTGCTTGTGCCACACTCAACAAATGCCTTGACACTCCGGCTGCCGACTATCAGGTGATTAAGTTTGCAAAGATTTGCAGCTCAGTTGCCGGCATGAGCCGTGACTTTTGGGCAAAAGGACTCCCGGCTCTTCTGGTTTATAAAGCAAATAGTCTAATTCGAAATTTTGTGCGCGTCACAGACGATTTGAGTGATGACTTTTTCCCGTCCGATTTAGAGAGCTTCCTAATTGAAAACGGTATGATTGTGGATAGGAATTTTTACAATTGATTTACAGCTTCTCAAAACAAGAAAAACAACTCCGTTTAAACAACTGACAAAATCGTCAAATCAATTTAATCAAATTCTCGATTTACTTACGTATATATTGTATTTGTATGTTTTGTTCTAGGTATTAAGGTTGTAGTATTAAAAATAATACATATGTATATATATAGAAAAGGCTACATGTATCGTGTGTGGCTGCATTTTCATTTTTCAAGAAAATATACAATTTACTAATATACACAAAATTAAAGGCATAAACATGCTAATGCGTATTATATCGTTATATTTTATTATACACAAACTAAAATTCAAATAAAGGAATAAAATTGCTCAATGGCAATAACCGATGAAAAATGGTATTTTATTTAATTCAAGTTAAAATATGGGATTGGGGTTATGAGTTTTCTATTTGTATCCTATTCTCGTTAAAACAATATTTTGTTTTGTGTTGACAAATCGAAGAAATCACTTACAATGCTAATATGTAGAAACAACTCCATGAAGAACTTACTTGTTCAAAAATTGTAAAGAACACATTAACGTATAGCATCCTTCCATCCATTCCATCATTTAATCTAAATTAAGTTTTCAAAAACAAAGAAACTTCAAATGGTGTGCATAGTTTAGTTCAATCAAAATCCTTTCGTAATAGGTTTTTAATATAGTTTTATAGATTTACATATGTCTGTTTATTCTGTATGACAGTTGAATTTTTGTGTAACGAAAAAATGTACCGCCACATGCAAAACGCTGAGAAACCAAGTCAAATAAAGTGAAATTAACAAGATCAAAATAATTCTATTTGAAATAAAACACATGATGTCTTTATAATTTATATATGGAATGTTTATTAGATAAGATAGGTACGAGGAACTTTTTTTTTAAATCGAAGTTATTGCACTCGATTGAACTCTTAATACGAGTACAGTAATAAAAGGTACATTTGTAAGTCTTATAAAATTTTAAGAGGAAAAAGTATTAGGTATTCGACAAAGCCTACAAGTTATAATTTAAAAATAGACATTGCGCTGCTTTTGTGGGCTTTAAGCTGCTACGCCTATTGGAAATTGTAAGACCTGCTTTTGAAAAAACTCTCTCGCATGGTACACTCGTTGCAACAATGCAAAGCCTCTTAAGGGCAAGGTTGTAGAGTCGTGGGTATATATGTTTTCTTTCCTTCCACCATTTAAGGGGATCATCGTTGCGTCGAATAGGTGTTTCATTGATGTACTTATCAATTTCTAAAATACTCGCAGCATGTTGGTTTGGGTTGGAAACGATTAAATCCAAATGAGAATCGAAATCTCCCCATATCAGTGCATCGTTTTGACGCCACGATGATTCGGAATTTGTTGAAGTTGATGCAGTGATAGGATCTGGATCTGCCGGTGGTGTTTGCGTTGGGAACCATAACGCCTTAGCCTTCAAGTCCTTCACACATTTTTCATAGGCTGTTAGGTTAGAAAAGCCATGCTTTTTGAACCTTGGATCCAAAAATGTAGCTTGTGCCACTCTGTCATCAACAAATTGATCTACTTGCTTAAACCTGTTTTTAATGGAATTTGCAAGATTACTAATAATGAAATTAATTTCGTCGATTTCATTATTATTTTCAATAGACATTTTATTTAAATGTGATCTTATCGCTTTGATCATAAGCATCGTTTTTGAAATGGTGACATTTTTTTCAGCCGACATTTGTTCGGTTATAGCATGAAAAATTTTGAAAATATTTGTTGCCCTTTCCAAAATTGTCCAGTCGCTGGCCGACAAGCAATTTAGGTCAGGATTTTCAATTGCCAGAACTGCAAGCACAGCGGATTTAACAATTAGAATTCTGCTGAGCATTTCATAGGTAGAATTCCACCGCGTTATGCAGGATTGCTTAAGCTTAAGTTCTGGCAAATTGAGCTCCCTTTCCATGCTTGCAAGTTTGACTGTTGCTTTTGAGCTTTTTTTGAAAAATGCAACAATATTTTTTACTTTCACTATTTTCGACTCGATAATAGCAAGTCCTTCACCAACAACCAAATTAAGGCTATGTGCAAAACACGGGAAATGGTTCCACTTTTTGAATTTCACAGCACCAACGACATTGGAAGCATTGTCTGTCACAACACAACACACTTTTTCTTCGAGGTTCCATTTATTCAATTCCGAGCTGAGCATGTTTCCCAGGTTAGTGATGGTGTGGCTTTCGTTATAAGGAATGCATCCTAGGAGACGTGACTCCAGGGATAAAGTGTCTTGCTGCTCTTGAATGAAGTGGACAGTAATTCCGATATAGCTTTGTTGCGTATTGGATGTCCAAGCGTCTGTTGTGACACAAACAGCTGAAACTGTAGCTAATGCGTCTTGTACCTTTACTTTCGTCTCTTCATAGAGCCTAGGAATCAAAGAATTACTCACGGTTTTTCTTGAAGGGAGCTGGTAACTAGGATTTAGCATTTTAACAAATTTATTGAATTCCTGGTCTTCAACCATACAAAATGGATAGTATTGCTTCACTATAGTTTTGACGATTTGTTCGTCTAATTGTTTTGAATAGTTTAAAGAAATTGGTCTTTTAGTGTAGCTGGAAATTGTTTGTTGTCGTTGTGCTGTAAGTCGGGGCGTTTGATTAGAGGTTGATGTGGCTATTGTACATGATGAGGATGAAGTTGAAGGACGTTCTGTTGTTGTAATTATGAATGGAGTAGTGGAAGGCGTGGTGGATGTTGCTTCTATTGCGATAGTAGGTGTTTGAGAATTTTGTTGTTGTTGGTTGATAGAAGATGAAGATGGGCTGTTGTTTTCGGGTATATTTCGCTCCTGAATATAACGCGCCTTTTCAACTGTTATGCCAACGTGTTTGGTTTTTAAATGCCTTCCTAAATTTCCGGTGGCACCTCCGCTGATGCTTATACATTTTTGGCAATAGAGGCATTTTGCCGTTTTCTCTGTTGTTTGAGAGAAATGCATCCAAATTGGACTGCGTTTGTTCTTAAGTTCCATTATTAGATTTCTTTACAAAGTTAAAAAAAATTATGCTTATTTAAATTTTCTATTAAGCTGAAAAAAGAAAGCTACCTGTAAAATTAAAATAAAATTTTCTTGATTTTGTATGCATTAATTTGCTGCCTGAGCCAATAGGTAGGTAGGTATTTTATGATTTTATGTACTTTTGAATTTGAATCGCAATCGCAACCAAACACCAAATACCAAATACCAGAAGAAAGAAAATAACGGAAGTTTTCCCATTTCATTCAAAATCAAAATGAATTAATGAAACAGAAACCTAAATGATTGAAAAAGTGAACGATTGGAATAGAATGAAATTTCCCCATTTTATTCGCAGCCAAAATGAAACAGAAACCAAAATGATTGAAAAAGTGAACGATTGAAAAGAACGAATCATTGAACTGAACGACATATGAACGATTGAATCTTTTAAAATGAACGATTGACACACCTCTAACTTCAATCGACTGCAGGTCACGACATGAATAGCGCAGCTGGCTGTTTTTGCTTTGTATGAGTTTCTACAGACAGAGTTCACATAAACAAAGCAAAAAAAGTCCCGTTATTTGTTTGTTTCGTTATTTTCTGTGAGTTGGGCCTTATTAGGCACTGGGCCTTATTTGGCCCCCCTACCTTACGTGAAGGTTGCCGGTTCGCGACCATTTGCGCATCAAATCTTGAAACATCATTAGAGCAGTTTTTAGGGGCATTTTTGTGTTGATTCCAGTTAGTTCTAAACAGAAGCTTTGGTGATTCAATAGGAATTATGAATTCGTGGAATTCAGATTCTATTTCGTCAGTCTTTAAGTTTCTTAAAATTGCAGGGAATTCTAAAATAGTACATACAAACTGCTAAGATTATTTTATATTATATTATATTTTATATTATATATATATATACGCGTCGAGAGTGTTGCTATAAAGTTGAGGGATCTCTTTATTTGTTGACACTTTCCCTATCCATTTATAGCCAAGCCAATTGGATCAAATACAAGCTGAATAAATTGAAGCATTTGATAACAGCACAGGCACATCATGAGTCACCATCTGTGCAATGCAAAGCACTTCTTTCAGCCATCGACCGACGGGCGAAGGATTGTAGTGTGTACAAGCCATTCCTCATGATTTAATCTATACCTACAATCCACCGAGCATTGACCAATTGTTCTGTTTCAATATATTCGCAAGCGATACAATTTTGCAGATGAATATCTTTCTTGTACATGTTTTGCAGAATATTGTGATGCTGGTAAGGATATTTGTATAAATAATAAAATAAGAACCATCCTAATTTTGTCTCTTTTTAATTGTAGGTCTCTTGAATTTTAATAAAATGCCTTCCAATTCATGGTATATTGCTGTCGATGCCGTCAACATCTTCAATTCAAACCCGACTCAAAAATTATTCCATCAATTTAGGTTTTTGAGATATTTTATTTTTAATTCGAAAGGCCTTTCGAGGCTATCTAAATTCATAAAGTAGTTTTCTTTTCAAAAAAATGTGTCCATTCGCAAATGTTTATTATTTCCAATTACGAATTCGTAGTATTAAGATTATAATATCAAGTTCTTGTAATATATTGAAAAAAAAAAATACAAAAACAATGTTGAAAACGAGTATTTCTTAGTTTGACCACATGTACCTAGCTGAAATTGGAGTTCGGATTCGTAATCAGAATCAAAAATTAAACAAACTATTTAAAAACATAAACTCTACTTCAGGTAGAGTCAAATGAAGACTTATGAGTCTTTCATAACTAATAAGAAATTACGAAAACTAAGTAAAATACCAAACTAAAAGCAAAGATATCTACTTTGCTAAATCATCTTGCAATTTAAAGCTAAGCCGGTCTTTGAAAAGTACCTTAGAAAACAAATCGAAAATCTCTCAAGATACCCCGCAACCGTTTCTAATAAAATTCGAAATCGTCTTCATTAATCCGGTAATACGATAAAAATCTTAAAAAATAGCAAAAAAGTTGTTATTTTAATTTTCATTACTTACGCTCCATCACCAATAGCTATTGAATTAGATGCATCCGTCAGCAAGCAACTTTTTTATATCATACTTTTGCTTTAAAACTTTGAACTTGCAAAACGGTAGAAATGAATACAGCACTCAGATTTTGTATGTTTATTTTATTAAAGAACAAAACAAAACTAAAACAATTAAAAGAACAAAACAAAATAAATTATACAAATTATGACAGTCAATCAAAATGTTTTGTAGTATATGTATGTATGTATTTCATATAATGATAGAACCCTGAAAACAATTTCACTTGATTTTCAATTTAGATTTAATTTCACTCAATTTGGGAATCTAGCTGTAATATATGTACATTTTAAAACCTATACCTAATCTATAATGGCATTGAATTTTAAAAACAAAAATTATACTCAATTACATACAATTTTGAAAAATTACAACTTTATTTAAAAACTAGGTACGCCACGACGAATTTACTAATTATGGATGAGATTCTAAGCATATCGTCGAATCAACTGAACGGCAGAACGGCAGAAGTCAAATCGACTTCTAAGCTTCGTTTTGATTTGTAGCTAAAAAAAACACATCAATTAGTGCTTTTAAGTTTTGTTGTTAATGTGAAACTTACTTTGAAGTGGCCTTGCCATCATGAGAATTCTGGTCAGCAAAATTGTCACAAATTGATGTTATAATTTTACGATTTCTGGAATATGGTAAGTTGATGCATTGATTGAAAATATGTGGCTTCTTAAGTCGTTTGCGTTCACATTCTTTTACGAGGCAAATCCCAATCGGACATTTTCACTAAGGTAGGGGGGGCCAAATAAGGCCTAGCTAACAGATTTTTCTAATTTTCTGCCACATTTTTAAAAATATCGGAGTGATCTAAAAATATTATGAATCTGTATCATTTTATCTACAAGAAAACATATATTTTTTTTTTATTTTCTAATTATGTAAAGTATATGTTTCCGACATTTAAAAAAACCTTACGTCGGGCCTTATTAAGAACAAGGGGTCTTAATAAGGCCCATTAATTTTTCATAAGATTTTTGCAAAATTTCCATCTGAAATAAAACGTGTTTAAAACACAAAAAAAGACAATATTTTTTCATAAACAATTTTTAAAAAATTTATTTCATGAAAAAATACATAAAAACAGCCTCTTCGACATAGTCTCGTTTCAAACGAAAAAACATAAAAATATCCTTTTTGGTAAAAAAAAAAAAACTTAAATGCCCTTCTTGAGTAAAATATCACATAAAAACTTACAAACATTAATAAAAAAAACAGCCACTTAGTTTAGCGTTAAGTTAAGTTTAAGTCTTTAACAGGTGCATCCACCAGGGCATTCGAATCCTCCATCTGCTGATGTCAACCCAACACAGAGTTCATGGAACCAGGCTTCACAATTCTGGCATTTCCTCATATCCTCCATGCGGTCTTCTTTGCAGGCATGACAATACCAAGCTGCGTTAGCACTATTTTGCTTTCGCGCGGACTTTGATGTTGAAGGCTGCGGTGATTTATTCTTGTCAATAAACAAACTTTTTGTCAATTGCTGACTCTTAAAATTCAGAGCCTTTTTTCGTAAGGTTTTATTAGCTTTTATTTTAGGAGTTGGCAATAGTTTTTGAAATGGAGATTTTTGGGCTTGGCTACTTTCCTCACTTTTAATTCTCTCCAAAGCTTGTGGCATTGCAGCCAGGCCGAATTCTGGTTCTGGCTCTGTTACGACAACGGCATTCGCATTTTCAACTAAAGTTGAGAGGGGCATGTCGTCTGGTTCAGCATCCGAGGCTGGTGTGACCGTAGAGCCGTTTATATTTTCGTTGTCTGCTGAATCTGGACATTGTTTTTCCGAAAGGGCTGATGGAGCAAACGCTAGTTCCGATATTATGTGGTTTCTGAGTGTTCTTCTTGGTATTCCAAAGCGCCTGGAAGCTTCATGTTGTGAAAAACCACGTTCTATAAGCTTCATGGCATTTCCCATGTCCACCTCGCTCCAATTTGCTCTTTTTTTTTGTTAAAGTTGACATTTTGGCTGAAACCCAATAAAACTTTAAGTAAACAGAGAATGGAATAGATTAAAAAACATTTTGTCATGTGCCCAATAAGGCCCACCATGTTTTTTTATGGGTCTTATTAGGAAAACTAAAGACAATTGAAAAAAAATAATTATAAGTTATAAAAATCAAAACTATTGTGATGTACTCAAAATTGAATTTACTTTGTCCGAAAAATATTAAAAAAGTACTTACTTCGTTGAATTTTCCGCACAACACACAAATAACGCGCTCTTTTTTATAATTCTGGTGTTGTTCACCCTTCAACGGACTTCAATCGACTGCAGGTCACGACATGAATAGCGCAGCTGGCTGTTTTTGCTTTGTATGAGTTTCTACAGACAGAGTTCACATAAACAAAGCAAAAAAAGTCCCGTTATTTGTTTGTTTCGTTATTTTCTGTGAGTTGGGCCTTATTAGGCACTGGGCCTTATTTGGCCCCCCTACCTTACGTGAAGGTTGCCGGTTCGCGACCATTTGCGCATCAAATCTTGAAACATCATTAGAGCAGTTTTTAGGGGCATTTTTGTGTTGATTCCAGTTAGTTCTAAACAGAAGCTTTGGTGATTCAATAGGAATTATGAATTCGTGGAATTCAGATTCTATTTCGTCAGTCTTTAAGTTTCTTAAAATTGCAGGGAATTCTAAAATAGTACATACAAACTGCTAAGATTATTTTATATTTAATCTATTTATAATTCATCTTTTAAAAAGGCTTACTAATGATTTGCGACTCCCGTCATTTAGGAGGTTATATATTGTCCCAACAAGTTCCTTCTAAGCCGAAATTCGTATCAGCTACCTCTTCTATGCAGGCGGTGTCAGCCTCAGCGGCAGCGGGAAGCCCTAAAGAATCATATAATTTTAAATATTCCTGTTTGGATCACTCGTAAGTTAATTTACTAACCTGAATTGCCTGACTATTCCGCAGTTGCTGATACTGCTGTTGAGTCATTCCAAAAAAGATTATTTTCTAGATATAGAAATAAATCTAGGCTTTTTTACAACAACTTTTGATGATAATGAGTGTTTTTTTTCTTTTCGGGCATGTTTGTGACTGTATTCACATAAGTATATTGCACCAAGAAACCAAGAGTAGCATCATCGCCTGGTTTGAGTCCTTCTTCAGGTGTAAAGTTTAATTTGATTGTTACTTTATTGGACTTTCTCCAAGTGATGAATCTATAAAAAAAAATTTGAGAAACAACATAGAATAGGATTTTCCAATTAGATTTTTCTGTTATTTACTTTGGTTTCTCTCGTTGAACTTGAACTTCTTCGTCGAATTCCGTTGAATCGTCGCGTTGATTTAGTACAAACGAAGAATCCAACACGTCTAGAATGGCGTTGGTGGGACTCTTAACACAACGTGGTTCCTCGGTCAGTGATGTCTGCCTCGATAGACTCGTGTTTGAAGGAGTCGATGTTGCTGCAGGCACGGTCGCCTGTTGTTCGAAATCGATCATTCGCCGTTCCTCTTCCTCAGTTGGCAGGTAGTTAGCTTGATGACATTGTGTTCGCATTGTCGACAACGCAGGTTTTTCACTGTGAATGGTTGATCGGCAGGTTGGCCATGACGCTGCTGAATTGTCGTGACTATAAAGAAATTAATTTTCATTATATAAGGAAATCTCAAATGGAAGTTGACTTACTGTTTTTGATGTTGATTTTCTGTGTGAAAATCTATGGATTCAACTCGCCGACATCGTCAGTAGCTGCCTAGGGACTGATTTGAATCTGTTTGGCCTTTTGGGGATTCTTGTCGGGCCAGCTCATTTGCCTCCGAATGATTGCTACCGTCAAGCCAGTGCGATCCTTAGGAGCAAAATTAATGGATTAGTTTTAGATTTAATATTTGAATTCACTTAATGTACAGTCAAGGTTGGACATTTTTTGGAGTCTTCCTGCGATTGTTGTCTTGTTTTTCTTGCTTCTCTTGCAGAACTACCGACTGGTAGTACTCTTTACACCTAGAAGATGAAGATTAAGCGAGTTGACTACGATATTAATGTTTCGATTCGTACCTACACAATTGATCTCCGCGCGCTTTTGCGGCGTTTTTTTTGAGCCGCTTGCATTTTATTTCTTGGCAGCTGATGAATAGGCCGAGTTGGCAGTTGCTGCTATTATGTATGACGTTCCAACACCAACACTCAGCTGCTGGGAGAAGGGCGTTAGCGGTCGAATATTGCGTGGCAAAGCTTCCACTTGCATCATTGACTTGGTGGTGTTGTTGCTGCTGGGTTTGTTGCATTGAATGCGTTTGACTATTGGTAGAGATGGTGACACCTCCACCGTCAACGCCTGCGGGAGCTATGCCGTTGAGATGTACATACAAACACAATGGGCAGTATCTGTCGTTAAAAACATTGATTATATTTTCTTAAGAGAAATATAATATATAAAAGCTTGCCTGCAAATCAGCGCCTTGTTTGCTTTGTCTTCCAGATTTATTCAGGGAGATTGCTTCCTGCATTATGGTATATTATTGGCAGTATCTAAAATGAAAACACAGACTATAAAATAAATCGATTATTGTTGCACCTCCTTCACTGCAATTTGACTTACTTTTTATTCAATGAACTGAACTTGTATATACTTTCTTCATTATAAGGAATTTTGGTCTGAAAAATATCAAATTATATTAAATATCAAAACAATTAACAAAAACTTACTCTTCAAATCCGAAATCCATTGTTTTGTTTTGCAAAATTGATTGTCATTTTTGACAGGTCACAAAAATTCCATAAGTTTCTATTTTAGCCCAAACCCCATTTTGTTTTTTTTTTTCCACTCACATATTGTATTCACCGATAGCGAATTTGAGAGAGTTCACCTCGAATTTGAGAGAGTTCACCTCGAATAAAATTTGAGGGTGTTTCAGGTAGGACGGGTACCGGTCGGGACTCTAGATAATATATTTCCTCTATGGTGTGGATAATGTGGATCGCGAATAAAGTTTGACAGTTCGTATCAACTATAATTTTTTTCGCGACAAATAAATTTGTTTTCTTAAATTTATTAATATATGATATTGAAAAGTAAAAGTATGCATCATAAATCAAATAGAAACTACATTGCTATCGTTTTGTTAAGAATTTGTGTGGAAATATGTCTTCAAACGTATATAAACTATTTTGTAATTCATTCGTCGTTCGTTGGTCGCGCTCATGTGAATGATGCTTAACAATCAACTCAATTCCACTTATGTATGTATGTCAAAATGACGGCTTATCTTGATTACTCAATTAACTTAAAGCTGAACTTTATCACTGTGTGATTTATTCATTTTCTGCACAATTCCATTTAATGTTTTATATAAAAGGGTTCCTTGTCAAATTGGTAAAGGAATAAGTAATATTTAATTAAAATACAAAATGCAAGTCGAGATGGACCATTGTATATATATTTACTAAGAAATATATATACAATGTGTATACGAAGCTACGCTACGATGCGATTTTTGTGAAGAAGAAACATATTGGGATAGTTATACGTTTGATTATAGTTATGTATATTTTGTCGAGTGGGCATTTTGCTTTTATTTGGCAAAAAAAATATTTTTAGAGAGATGTCTGTGCGTGTGTGTGTACGTACGTTCGGGAAGTTTTTTTCGTCGTCCATAGCTCAAGAACCAGAAGAGATATCGACTTCAAATAAATTTTGTTATACAGATAATAATGCAGAAAGATGCAGAAAGGACTTTAAAAAAAATTGAGTGGGTGGTTTTTTACCAAAGCAATTTAAAAAAAGGTGAACATTTTGGTTTAGTTTAGTTTAGTTTAGTTTATTGGTAATTGTTGCTAACACATTAAGATGAATCTTATAAGGTAGTGAAAGTTTATGAATAATAATATATGATAACATTAAAAAAAAAAAATAAGTTACATTTGTGTATAATATAAAAGTGAATTTAAATAACCAGAAAAAGAAAAGTATAATAAAAATATATAATAATATGTACATCTATGAAAGAAGAGTAAAAAAAAACTTAAATGTATCTTTACTGTTGGTGATTATTTAAAAAAAAAGTAAAAGAAAAAGAAAAAGAAAAAAGAATGAAAAAAAAGAAAGAAATAGATAATTAGAAGTGAGATGTCTGTAGAAGATAAGTTAGTCGTTTTGATTAGAAATGAAATCATGTAAACTTTTTTGAAATTTTTGTATGTCACTAAGTTCTCGCAAGTAAGGTGGGAGCGAGTTCCAAAGGCGACATGCATTGATGAAAAATTGTCTCTCAGATGTAAGACACGTAAAACGAGGATGAATTAAATAAGTTGACCTGTTTGATACTGAAAACCGAAGTTGTTCATAAAGATATGTTGGTTTTCGCGTAGTTATAATTCTGAAAAGTAATATCAAAGTTCGGAATTTGATATAGTTATCGAAAGACATTTTTAAAAAGCTTCTTGTCAGATGGGAAACATGGTCATATCTTTTTAATCCATAAATATATCGTATGGCACTATTAAAGGCTACTTTTAATTTGTTTTTGCTATAGAAATCGCAATTGTGATAGATTTCACATCCGTAGGTTAAGATTGGTAAAATCAAAGACTTAGCAAGTAGAGTTCGTGTTTTAATCGGCGTAAAGCCTTGAGCAGTCCATAATGTTCTTAAAGTGCCATATGCTTTTCCTACTAATGAGTTTATATGGTCATTCCATGTAAGTGTCCTATTGAAAACCACACCAAGGTTCCTCGAAGTGTTTACAAATTCTAATATAGTACCATTTAGCATGATTGACGGAAAATATGACAAATCAAGTTCTTTTTTGGATATCACAAGGCATTTGCATTTGTTTGGATTAAGAGCCAAACCGTTATCAGCTGCCCAATTTGAGATCCGCTCGAGATCCTGATTGATATCAAAAGCACAGTTTTCGATAAGGCCTAGTGAACAACTTCTATATATTTGTATATCGTCTGCATAAAAGTGCTTTGAAGTGTCGGGAATAAGAGAAGCGATTTCGTTTATATACAGCGAGAATAACAGGGGTGATAAAATAGAACCTTGGGGAACACCTTTAAGTAAAGGTAGGTACTCAGACAGACTATTATTCAAATAAACGGCTTGTTTTCTGTTGCTAAGATAAGAAAAAAGTAATTTTATTGCATCTGAAGATACGTTAAACTCACAACGCAGCTTATTCATCAGCACGGTGTGGTTCACCATGTCAAAAGCTTTGGAGAAGTCTAGAAGAACTAAATACGTTACGCTATCCTTATCCAATTCGGTCCTTATATCTTCAATGACTTTAAGAACTGCAGTTGTGCAGCTGTGTTGAGCGCGAAAGCCTGACTGAATTGGTACCAAATAATTGTTGCTGATTATATAGTCATTCAGTTGTTTTTGCATAATGCGTTCACAAACTTTGGACAAAAATGGAAGAATGGATATTGGTCTAAATTCCTCACAAAGTGAGTTTTTAGGAATAGGAATTATTTTACCCATCTTCCATTTCTGAGGAAAAATTCCTGTTGTAAGAACTGTGTTGATGATATGGGTAATATATGTAAGGTAAAAGCATTGGCAAAATTGATTTCAAAAATACAGGATTTACTTCATCAACTCCTTCAGCAGTGGATTTTATTGACAGAAAACTTTCCACAACATGTAAATTGCTCACTCCTGAAAAGCTAAATGCAGAGTCTATCAAAGGTAATGTTGAGTCAGTGGATAGTTGAGTTGAAATTATATAGTTTGGAGTAGATAAAAATTTACGATTAAGTTCGTTTTTGTCAATATTATTTAAAGTGTTTTGTCGTTGTTTACCAATTCCAAGCTTTCGAAGATTTTCCCAGAGTTTTCGACCATCACCATTAATGTTTAGTCGGCTAGAGAAAAATTGTTCTTTAGCATTTCTAATTTCTAGGACAACTTTATTACGTAGGGTCTTATAAGCTCTCTGAAGTTCGTCCACCCGGAAAACTATCCAGCTTCTATAAGTTCGATCTCTTTGGTCCATTAATTGTTTAATTCTGTCACTAAGCCAGGGCTTCGATTCACATTTAACCTTTTTTGTTTTCAAAGGCACGTGGCAGTTTAACAGCACTCTAAAGTTTTCATCTAGAAATTCCACTTGGTCATCTGGCGAAGGCAGAAGATAAATATTATCCCAAAAAATTGAACGAATATGTTGTTGAAGTGCTGACATGTTAACGTTTTTATAGTCCCTATATTTTATGATATTGTTGTCGGAAGTAGTTTTAGTACAAAAGTCATAAGTCAGAAAAATCAGGTCGTGTTTGGAAAAAACTGGAGCGGAGAGTTGATTATAAAAAACAACCCGATCTTTCTCAGTTACAAAAAAGAGGTCCAATAAAGTACTTGAAGTCTTAGTGAAGTGTGTTGGTACAGACAAATTAACAGAATGCATATCAAAAGATTTCATATTTTCACTTAAGCTATCATCGACTAATAAGTTGCTATTAAAGTCCCCGCATATAATAATATTTGTGGAACTTATTGTTATTTGGTCCATAAGGTTGTGTATAGGTTCTAAATCTACATTTTTATTCGGCCTATAAATAGTGCCTAGTAGAAGGTTATTGACTTCCCCTATTATATCTATAAAAAGGTATTCGCATGGTGAATCCGATGGCGAGAAAACTTTTTTTTTACAAATTATACCCTCTTTGACATAAATCGCCACTCCACCCCCTCGGTCAATCCTATCTGAGCGAAAAAGATTATAACCCTTGAGAGAATATGAAGCGTCACTTATATCTTTCGAGAACCATGTTTCCGAAACACAAACCGCGTCAATTCCAGAATTTTCAAACAAATATCTGAACTCGTCGATCTTCAGCATCAAACTTTGAGCATTAATATGGCTTACTTTGAACCCTTCAACGCGATGGCTAAAAATATTTACCATTGTTCGAAGTATACCGTCACTGCTGCTACCAGTGGAACCCACCATCAACTCACTCGACTCTGTAATGAGTAGTTTTACAGCGATACCTTAGCAACATACTCATAGTATTAAGCGTATCAAAACAACTCCTTTTACATAAATATCTACAGACAATAAATTTGAAGTAATTGAAAAAAGATAAGAAAATGGAAGAGACAAAGAAAAATAAGATAGATAGAAGAAAAGATAGAACAGTATATAATCGAAAATAATAATACAAAATTAAAATAAAATAAATTTTACTACTCTGGGTCATGTTGGTGTGCTGTTGTTGTTTTCTCTGCTTTCGTCTTCGGGTAGCGTAGCGGCAGCGATGGAATTCAGCATAGCATCATTTTGTATGAGAATTGATTCTCCGTCTGCGCTCTCCTTAATAAAAACTGAACCAGATCTTGTGTATGCATTGAAAAGAGCACCACTTCTTTTGAGACGCATGGCTTGATGTAGCAGAGAGCGATTTTTTGGCGTTAAGCTCCCGTGCAAGGAGATGCTGTGTTTGGCACTCCCTTCCCTCTTAAAACCGATGTCTTCCAGTTGTATTAATCTCTTGTTAGTTTTATGAAAAAGAGCAACAGATTTTAATACTGAATTTCTCTCATTAGGTGAGCTGAATTTAAGTATTATCGGTGCGGGGAGTTCATGTCTATTGTTTCTGTATCTACCTTTCGATCGGAAAGCAGCATTCAGTGTGGGAGGCGCGCAGTTGATGGTGTTACAAATTTTGTTGATAATTGAAATTAAGTTTTCGTTTTCTAATTTGGGTATACCAAATAGGACAGCATCAGCTGCAACTTCCTTCCTTTCGGATGTATCACATCTTTTCTGTAGATCAGCTACTTCTCTCAAAAGGTGGTCAGTGTCGATATGATGGGATTCCATTTGTGCCACCTTTTCTTGGAGTGATTTCATCGATTGTTCGGCTTCTTTGACGTGAGAAAAAAGGTTTTTTTCTATTTGTTCGAAACGTAAGATGAATTCGGCTCGAAGATCATTTATCTGTTTTGTGATTTTGGAAACAATATCTTCACTCAGATTTTTCATTAGGATGTCAATGGCGGTTGAGGATGGTGTAATTAATTTTGTATTTTTTTTATTTAATTTGCTCTCCGAGTTCAGAGAGGCTGGTATGATTGGAGTGGTATGCTTGGGAGTATTTGCCAGTTTCTCTTAGTTATTAGAGCTAGATGGAATTGGAGTGTCTGGATTCTCAGAGATTTTGGTTCCTTTTCCAAGTCGTGTTTTAACTGACATTCTCACACACACAGAAATCCAAACTAACGACACTTTTGATTTTTTAGGAAAAAATGTTAACTTGTGAGAGGAACAAAAATAATTTTATTTTATTGTTTTTAAGCTTAAGCTTATTATTTAAAACTTGGGATTATTTTTGTTTTTTGCTCGCACGTCACTGTCGATATTTTCCCACACTTAGAGTTTTATTGGGTATTTAAAACAATATGAAAATGAATATTTAGCCGCACGAAACTCTCGGTACGTCTATTCTCTAGAGCACATAATAGTTGTTTTTTTGGTTAACCCTTAATATATCACGAACCAAAAACCCTAGAGACTTGAATTAAATTTTATATTATATATTCTAACGCGATACAAAACTAGTATACTTTTTGGAAAAAAAAATCAAATTAGTAGAATATCCGTCGCTTGAGCATGGGAATTTTGTTTATGGCTTTTTAATGGGTTTTGTTTTGAATAGTTTTTAATGTGTTTTTAATTGGTGCGGTATTGTGTTTGATGTATTGGCGCACGCCTTGGCGCCGCATGCGGAAGTGATGATGATGAAGGGTTGGTTTGTGATGTTGAGGATCGTAAATGTTTTATTGGATTTGAATAGAAGTGAGGAAGAGGCGGCGCTTTTGAAGGAAGCGTTTTTCCGCAAAAATAGCCTTATTTTTCATCACCGTATATATATTTATATTTCTAACTATCTATCTATGTATCTATGTATGAACATATCATTAAAAAGATAAAAGAACAAAATCTGAAATATTGTATTTAAGAAAAAAAAATAAATAAATAAAATAAAGAATAAAAAAAAACATCAATTTGAAATTTACTTATTATTTATTTAAGATATGTGTATCCATGAATTATGTTCAGGAGGGAAACCCAACCATTTTACAAATATTTTATCTTTTTTTTTTCCTTTGTAATACTTTTTTTCTATAAGAAATGTGTCTGGATATTCGGTTTTGTTTTTGTAGCTCTAATTGATAAAGACCACCTTTAATAGGATGACCTCAATAGTCTTCTAGAAAATATGTTATAGGGTTACTTCCTTGAATTTTTTTTTTTTAATTTTGAAATTGAAGTCAGGTCAGGATGAGTTTGGTTTATTTCTTGGTTTGTATAGGAATAATGACGATGGATCGTTTATCTGAGGATGAGTGAGGGTAGTTTTTTTTTATCTGAGTAGGGACGGATGTATGACTGACTTGGTGACCATGATTATTTATGGTAATGGTCTTGTTTATATTTTGGAATATGAGTATAGTTCTTAGGTTGATAAAATTGTGTGAAAAACATGAGACTAAGATAGCTCTAGTTCATGGAATATTATGTTCAATAATATGATACTTTTGTGTAAAGACCTTGACACTTTGTCAAAAATCAGTCCTTAAATAATAAAATCAAATTGTGATCTATGCACAATCCACTTGAAAAGGCAATTCAAAATTTTTCTCAAAGAAAACCCCAAAAAAAAAAAATGCAGATATCTCATCTTTTTTTTAGTAGATGGATCTTTTAACATAAGACTGAGCTAGATTTCTTATCATATTTGATGGTATAAAAACAAACTGGATTAAGGTTTTTGAATTCAGTGTCCCACAAGTTGTTAGAAAATCAACAAGTGATTTTACATTTTTAAATTTTCAATTTTATATTTTAAATTTTTCAATTCAAAATAACGTTCGAAAGGAAAAATAAACTGTGCAGCATTAAACAGCTGAAACTGAAACAGGAAAACAAAAACTTCCTAAATGAAAACCGAGTACACCAATTCATAAAACGGGTGCAAGATCAACCGGAACACTCTGTTTTCAATCTACAGTTCATAACAAACAAAATCCTTAGAAGAGAACAGAGTGTTGAGATGATAAAATGGTTAGGACAAATCAATGTGATCGATTTCAAACTCCTTTACATCCCAATAGAAATAAAGGGACTGCACTGGTCGCTTATAGTGGTAAACAATACAAACAAGACCATAAAATATTACGACGGCCTAGGAACCTCTGGAACAAACGCAATGAGGGCAACCGACAAATTCTTGGAAGGAGAGTGGAAGAGACAGTTAAAAGAAACAAAAACACCGGAATACACCACAAAAAATGTACGGGTCCCAAACGAGTTACAAGGCTTCGATAACGGAACCCTGACGTGCAGCCTAATCTACCACCTAACAGAAGGGAGAAAACTGCCATTTAAGAAGGAGGAACTATTACTACTGGAATTAATATAAAAAAAAAAAAAAAAAAAAACTTGATAATTTTTATAACTTTATTGATTTTTAATTATTGTATAAAAATAAAATGTTAAGGAAAAAAAAACGACAACAAAAAAATTGTTTAAACATAATACATACTTATAAGGTTTTTTAATAATAATAAAAAAAAAAAAATTTTGATAATTTATTTGTTTCTTTCCCTCATTTTTCTCCTTCTTCTTCAACTATTGTTTCATATAGAAATTTATTAGTTTTGAAACTGTCCATTTCACTTTCAAAAATTGTTTTAATTTGCTGCACTTTTGTGTCAACATAGTTTTTAGTAGCAGCATCACTATCTTCTTGAGGTTCGATTATGTTTTTTAATTGTTTCCAGTTTATATTAAAGTCACCATTTTCAGTTTTGAGAAAACCATCACCAGGTGGTCCTGGTATGCCTCTCTCTCCACGTGGGCCCCTTATTGGTGCTCTATGTGAAAAACAACCGAATTTGTCAATAGGCATTTGATATTTATTTGATAATGTTAGACTCTTTTAACTCTTTAATAGTAGAAACAATTTCGTTAGAGTGATTATTATGCCCAGCTTGATGTGATCCAAGAAGAAGTCTCATTCGATCTACAAGTTCATTTGGGTTATCCCAAAATATATAATCTTTTTTCTTGTTTGTTAATTGCATCAATCCGTTACCTACTGGTAATGTATTTGAATACGTAGGTGAAAATGAAGTCTTTTCTATCATTGGTCGTATAATTTTTGTGTATTTGTACCCTCGATTGCCTTTCACTTGTTTTTGTGAATCAAATTCTTTCCTGTATGCATTTGTATCGTTTAAAATCGTTTCGTAATTTTTCAAATCTTCATTATTGTAAAAGGATTCCTGTGGGCGTTTCTTGAATATCAGTTCATAAAGACCTTTTGTTCCCTTAAAGGTTTTATTTTTTATGTTTATATTTTGTCCATGAATACTGAACTCTCCATCACCGATAAACAATTTTCCATCTTTGGAATGTATACCGTATGCTCTATCAATACTATTTGAATTATTTTTGAACAAATCTATATACTTTTTAGGTGTTTTATCGAACAGTTCAGCTGACAAATGTTCTGCGAAAAGACGTCGCCTAATTTGTTTTGTTGCTTTTTCTTCTTTTGCTCTCTTAGGCGTACTATTAATAAGGTTATTATTATCAATTGAATTGTTCAAAGTTGCAAATTCATCATTAATGTATTTTTTCGTTTTTGTTTTCTTTAAAGGAGTTTCGTAATAGTAATTGTTCTTAACTTCTTCTTCTTCTTTTTCCTTGTTTCGTTCAACGTTAGCTGATGATTGCTTAATCAGCTCATTAAGAGGGACCGTGATTGGTTTAAAAGCTTCTTCTAACTGAGATTCATAAGCTCCCCTATTATATTTCAGGGTTTTGAATTTTCTTCGAAGGTCATCCGTTGTTTTAATAAGTTCTTTCTTTAATTTTACATCTACGTTCATCATATTGTTGGACATTTTATTTTTCCTGTATATGATGATGATGATGGTGCATAAATTCAAACGAAAATATGTATTGGGGTTTAAGATTTTATTTTTTATTAAGATAACTGGTCTTAAATGAAGAAACGCAAATGCGATTTGTACAGATAGAACTGCTACACTGAACTGTAAATAACTGGTCTTTACCGTACAAAACCGAGAATCAAAACCGAACTGAAATGCAAATTACTGGTCTGAACCGCATAAAACCGAGAATCAAAACTGAACTCAACTGCAAATTACTGGTCTTAACCGCATTAAACCGAACTGAACTGTAAATTACTAGTCTTAACCGCAAAAAGCCAACATTCAAAACTGAACCGAACTGTTATTAACAGAAAGTACTTCTTCACTATACTGCTCGCAACTGTATTTATCAACCATTACTGGGCAATTGGCCTTAGAATTCAAATGTACCTGCTTTTTATAACTTGAGAAAACAGTCAAAACCTTTTCTATAGCGACCATTATTCAGTGGGCTTTCCTTATCGATTACAAAAAAATCCATAATTGGTTTTCCAACAGTCGGCACATACATTTTCGAATGTTTTAAATGTCATATCGGAATTAACATGATCATTGTAAATGTGTTTTAAATTCATACTGTTCTGTTTAAAAATTATCAAAAAATTTGCATTATCGCGAATTAAGTGTTTTGGTATTCTTGTATAAGTTTGACACAAGTAGAAACTATCTAATTGATAATGACGTCCCATACTAAAATAGTTTCGTATTGCATCTTATTTTTTTACAAGCAATGTCATCGAAAATAAATACAGAATTTCGTTTAGCCTCTTTTGGCAAAACGACATCAATATTATTAGAAAATGTGAAGAAACCCATATTTTTTATAGGTTTAATTACTTGTTTTAAAAACTCATATTTTGATTGGTGTAAAGATTTCGAATATATATATATGTTTTCAAATTTTAATCCATTTGGATGTAGTAGTAGACTCAACATAACATTTGTTTTTCCACAATTAGATGGACCAGTAATCAGGCCTCTTATATTATTCGGAAAAAGCTTGCCATGTTTCTTAATTACTCTAGGATTTTTTGTCGGTTCTAGGTTTCGTACTGGTAATTTGTATTGTTGTGCTATGAATCGCATGATGACATCTACTAAAATAGAAAACTATATATCAATAGTATTTATTTATTAAATCATCATTTCGTTTCTTAACTTTCTACAATAAAGATGATCATATAAAAATGATTGACTTTTCGAAAAAATTGATTAGTAAACAAAAAGTCGCGAGAGGAGAAGGTTTAATAAACTCTCTTATAAACAAACTCCCATTTGAATTACATTTGCCGGGTTATCAGTATTGCGGACCTGGAACCAGACTCCAAAAACGATTAGATCGAGGAGATTCTGGAATTAATTTTCTAGATCAGGCGTGTAAGGAGCATGACATTTCATATTCCAAAAACGAAGATACATCTGATCGCCACAAAGCTGATAGAATTTTAACTGAAAAAGCCTGGCAACGTTTTAAATCTAGCGACGCTAGTTTATCTGAACGAGCGAATGCACTTCTAGTTACTAATCTTATGAAAGCAAAAGTAAAATTTGGAATGGGTTGCTCGAATTCTAAAGTAACCAGTTATAAAAAAGGCAACCCTGGTTTTAAAGAGGAAAGTTTGTTTACAATTCGGCTCCACATATATAATTAATTAAAAAATAAAGTCAATAAAGTTTAGTGATCTAATTCAAGAAATAAAGTGTTAGAAGACACAGAAATTCATAGACTATAAAAATTGAGGTGAGTCCTTATTATCCTGGTGATTATTGCAAAAGCAAAAAGTGTAAAGAAAAGAAAAGGAAAAACAACAACAACAATGCATAGAACACCTGTCAAAAGTCCTCTTCATGACTCAGCATCCGAATCTTCTAAAAGACGTCGTATGGCTGGAACACCGAAAGGCTACGATCAACGTGAAATAAGCGCTGAAAAGTCTATTAATATACCTATTAGCGACTTGACCTCTATTATAGAAAGCACGATGGCTAAACTTTTAGACTCGAAGCTGGAAAATGTGGCGACCAAGACAGACGTAGGCAAGATTAGTGAAGAAATTGTAACTCTACAACATAACAATAAAGAGCTTAAAATCCAACTTGAACAAATGCACACCCGCTGTATGTCACTGGAACGTCAAGTTGAACTTCTTGAAAAAAGAACAAATGAGAAAAATCTAATTGTTCACATTCCGATGAAAGATGGACTTAATCCATTGGAAGAAGCTAAATGTGTTTGTTTGGATCTGCTGCAAACTAATAATCCGGCAAAAGTAGCCAGCGCACGGCAAATCAAATCCGGAAGCTAAACCGCGAACGTCATCGTTGAGCTGTGCGACAGAGATGATGTGGTACGGCTACTTAAAGCAAAAACAAAGTTGCATGGAACAGGCATTTCAATGCATAACAGGCCGTCTCCACTAGAGATAAATTCTCTCATAATACTCATCCTGACATGAAAAGTCTAATGGAGTCGCGTTGTTTCATCTTATGATATGATGTTAGCGATCTCTGTCTGCTATTTTGTCTTGACATCGATGTCTGATATCAAATTTGACGTTTGAGTTTTTTTTCCTTTTTTGTGTGTGGATGACATCTCAATTTCATTATTTTGTGTGTCTCAAACCGACAAGTATTCATTTGGCGCGAACAAAAAAAAATTAATGTGTTAAAAAAAGTCGGCATTTGCAGTTTTTTTTATTAGATTCATATATTTAAAAGGATTAAATCAGGTAGTAACACATTTTTATACGAAATGCGTTTTTGACAAATCCAAAAGCCGAAAAATTGTGGGAAGAATTTTTTTATTGTTTGACGTTTGACGTTTTTCAGAGATGAATTCACTTCAACCTCTTTTGCTCAAATGAGATGTCAAGACATAAACTGCCCAGCAAAGAAAAAAAAAAATTCTAATTTTAATGTCAGACATCTAGTTGGCGATACAGATATCAAGTGGAGACGGCCTGTAAAGATTACCCTTTGGCGTCAAGGGATCGTAGGAGACGAATTCTTGCACTACGGGAAGAGATTACAGCTAAAAACAATCACATAAAAACACAAATAAGAGGTGAAACAATGCTCATTAATGGAAAAACATTTTATTTTGATAAGAACAACAAATTAATTTGCAATGGTGAAGATGGTTAAGCTTTTTTGAATCAGCTGGTTGGAGATTTGACAACATCAACATCGATGACAGCAACAATGACAACTAATATGATAGCTGCTGCTAAGGGTAGCACCACAATGAATTTGAACAGTGCTGTCGCTCCAACTACAAGTAGAGTAGTACTAAATCAGAGATTTTAGTACTAATGCCGTCGTCCGAAGTAAAAATAAAAATTATAAAACTAAAAACACAATTGCACACAAAAGTATAAATATTTTAGCATATAATGTAACAGGATTATGTAATAAGACTCTATTTATTGATTTTTATAACTATGTTAACCAATTTGATTTTGTATTCTTATTCGAAACTTATGTAACCGAAAATAACTTTGTGAATTGTCAAAATAAATTTAAGAACTTTAATTTCTTGTGGATACCAGCAATAAGATATAACGTCAGGGGAAGAGCCAGCGGTGGATGCTTTTTTGCGTACAAAAAAAATATTAAAAACACTATCTGCGAATTTAAAACAGTGAATGAAACAACATATTTGAACCTTAAGTATAACGGCAAGCGCTACATCATTCTACCAACATACCTGAACTGCAATCACTGGAAACAAGATTTTGAAAAAGTGGAGGAGTTTATGCTGAACCAGGCTAACAACAATGTTCTTTTGATTGGAGATTTGAATGCCAGAATTGGAAAAGAATATGGTTCCGTTAATATAGCTGAAGGAAAAGAACGCCAATCTAAGGATTGTACTAGTAATTGCAGAGGATTGAAGTTACTAGATTTGTGTAACACATTTGGACGGCGAATTCTTAATGGCACTACTTCATCAGACAAGGCTGGAGAGTACACGTTCGTTGGCAAGCAAGGAAATTCAGTGATTGATTACAGTCTAGCTGGTGGTGAATGGAATGTTCACGTCAAGGATTTCAAAATTGACCTTGTTTCATATTCTGATCATCTTCCTATCATTACAACGGTACAACTGGAACAACCTTTTGATGAAGGGGTTAGGAATATGGAGTTGCTGCCAAAGCTTAAATGGAGAGACGCGAATGCAGATAGGTATCGAAGACGATTGGACTTAGCACTCTCAGAGCAGCAGGTATCTGATCTAGCAGGGATAGAAGACGCTATAAAAATTTCGTATCCAAGTAAAACATGCAGAAGCAATAAAATTGGTAAATCTGAACGGTTTGATAAGGATTGTGAACTGGCGAGGAAAGCATCCTTTTCATATTTAAAAGCATTCCGTGACTCAAATGAATTGCATAACAAAACTCAGTATCTTGAAGCAAACGCGAAGTACAAGTTGCTATGTAAACAAAAAAAAAGAGAAACATTATGAAGCAGAAGCCAGACGATTAGGAAATTGCAGGAATGGAGCAGATTTTTGGACTTTAGTGAGGAAACTTAATGGGAAGTCTTGCGTAATCAATCAAGAGCTAAAACCAAATGTACTGCTAACACATTTTAAAAAGTTACTGGACGCTTCGGGAAATACTAGTTCAATTCTGTACGCTGCACCAAACATTGATAATGAGATCCTTGATGCAATGTTCACATTAGATGAGGTAAATGACGCGTTGAAAAGGTTAAAAGACAAAAAAGCAGCAGGATCGGATGGAATTCCCGCGGAATTTTACAAATATGGAACTCAGGATCTTATTAGTAATCTTGTAACAATCTTCAATAACATAATGGAAGATGGATGTATCCCTCGACAATTTACAGAATCCTTGATCTTTCCTATCTACAAAAAAAGGTAGTACAACAGATCCGGCAAATTATAGGGGCATATCCTTTTTGAACGCTTCATATAAGATTTTTACAACTGTCCTGCAGCATCGTCTCAATGTATGGATCAGGAACAATAATCTAATTGGGGAGTGTCAAGCTGGTTTCAGATCAGGCTATTCTACAATTGACCACATTTTCGTCTTGAGAAGTATTGCAGAATCATTTATGAATAAAGGAGCAAAATTATATGCATTATTTGTTGACTTTAAGTCAGCATTTGATACTGTTAATAGAAATGCTTTGATATATAAGTTGTATGGCATGGGAATGTCCTGGAAGTTTGCAAGGATAATCCAAAATCTTTATATCAGCACCAAATCAGCTGTCTGGAATGGCGAAGAGATGTCAGATTGGTTTCACACTTGCACAGGAGTTAGACAAGGATGCACTCTAAGCCCATCGTTGTTTGCCCTCTTTATTGAAGATCTCGTAGAATGCCTACCTTGTGGTATTGAGTACGCCGGAAAAGCTATCAAAGCACTGATGTTCGCCGACGATATTGTCATTCTCGCATACTCGCCAGAATCTCTCCAATTAATGATAAACCACTTGTGTGACTACTGCAAAATATGGAACTTGACTGTGAATTTAGAAAAGTCAAAAGTCATGATATTCAGGAAAGGGGGCGGGCGTAACCGTAACAGTGAGAAATGGTGGTATAATGGAGAGACAATCGAAGTTGTCAACGAGTACAGGTACCTAGGGATACTAATGACTAAGAACCTGGACATGGAGAACCACTTTAAGGATAAGCTTGCAAAGGCTAAGACCGCAATCGCTGCCACGTGGAACAGGTGTTTTTCGAACAAAAATATTAGACATAGTGCCAAATTTCGAGTTTTTGAAGCAGTTTCAGAAGCCATCATGTTATATTCGGCTCAGGTGTGGGGCTACAAGCAGTATGAAACGGTGGAAAAATTGCTGAGATATTATATTAAAAGAATCTTTCATATTCCGTCCAACGCCCCGAATTATTTAGTCATGCTGGAAACTGGACTTCCACCTCTGTTTATACGGACCCTTAAGCTACATATAGATTATATTCTTAAGGCTATCAATATGTCTAATGAAAGACTTCCAAAGATAGTAGCGCTTCATATAATAAGGAGAAATACAGGCTGGATGGAAGAATGGCAGGAACTAAGTCAATGGTGCGGGATGCAACTTAATCTCAATTGCGATAACTTAAGCGAATGGAAACCAAGGCTTTACGAACTAATAGCAAATGTGGATCGTAAGTGTAGAGAAGGATATGTGATGGAAGCAATAGGCTCAGTTCATAGAACCCTATACAGCAGTTTGAACCATAATCTTAATGAAAGGAATTATTTTCGAGATGAATATAGTGTTGACGAAATGTCCATGATGGGAAGATTAAGAGGTGAACTTCTTTGCCTCAACTACATGCCACATAGAGACGATCTACCGATAATTTGTGATCTATGTAACATGCAAGAGAGAGAGGATACCTTACATTTTATAGGCCGGTGTCCGGTCTTAGCTGAAACCAGGAGATATTACCTAGGTGCCAATATCTTATCGGTTATCCAGATAATAGATCTCCTCAATGAGATGAACGTCCCAAAATTATTTATGTACTGCAAAGCTGCGTTAAGATATCGACAAAGAATAATAGATCAAGACTTTTAATCTTTGCGTAAAGGTAGTCATGTTAATTACAAGTTATTCAGTTCTTTTTTTTTTTTTTTTTTTTTTTAATTAATTATTATAATAAAATAAGAGATTTAATACATGTAAATTTTATTTTTGTCAATCGGCTGACGGCAATGCCATGCTCAATGATTTTGTATATATATTATGTAAACTAAATGTTTGTAATAAAGAAAATCTATCTATCTATCTATCTATCTATCTAAAAACGAGAAAAAAATGTATAAGAAAAAAACCGTTAGTAATAAAATAAAACACATTACCTTAAATAAATTGAGGAAACTTATTGGAACTAACCTTAAAGAAAAGAAACCTTTCAATCTAGAAAAGGCGAGTAAAATAGCCTTAAAGGCTGCAATTAAAAACGTAGAAAAGAACAAAGGCAACATTAAAACCCTGAGGGTTATTCCAGTACCAAAAGTTGGAGAGGCAATTCCATTTCTTGTGCCCCTGTTTGCTGGACTTTCAGCTCTTGGGGGCTTTGACGGGTGGTGCTGCTGGAGTTATCAAGGCTGTCAATGATGTAGGTAATGCTAGAAAGGACTTGGATGAGAAAAAACGTCATAACCTCAAAATGGAATCAATTGCTCTTGGTCATGGACTGCATCTGAAACCTTATAGAAAAGGAATTGGATTGTATCTTAATCCACAAACAAAAAACTTCTAAGGTCGCTACCCAATCGTGCATTGAATGAAAATGACATACAAAACTTTGCAAACAAATATATACCTCATTTTCGAGGAGTCTTCATGCGAGATAATTTACCAAAGACAAAACCTTTAAAGAACGAGTGTGGGGTTGTAAATCTAGAATCAGAAAAAGGAATTGGTACACATTGGGTAGCGTATTTTAAAAGAGGCAACCATATTGAATATTTTGATAGTTTTGGTAATTTGCAACCTCCTAGAGAAATAATTAACTATTTAGGCAAACAAATTCGTTTCAACTACACTCGGCATCAAAATTATGATTCATTTAACTGTGGACACTTATGTTTAAGTTTTCTTTTGCAAATGTAATTTACAATAAATACAAAATAATTAAAACAAATCGACTAGTCTGTTTTCTATCATCATGGCAATGACACTTACTTTAACCGGTAGAACATCCCTTTTATCGGCAGAATATTTTCCACCTCTCGATGTTAGCAAGGATTATGTTTGTGGATTAATAGATTTTCAAACCTACAATTCTATACCGAATGTTGATGAACGTAACAACATGTTTCATATAGGGGAGCATGACATTGAAATTCCCATTGGATCGTACGAAATCGAAGACATTGCCAACTATGTAACTGAAGTATTGTTATCATTAATTTCAACAATTAAGTGTAAAATTGAAGCCAACTTTAATACATTGCTTACAAGCATCGTAACTTCCGAACACATATATTTCAATAGGGAGAGAAGCATAGGAACATTACTGGGCTTCAGCAAAACCGTTCTTTCTCCCGGTAAGAAACACACCTCTGATTTATCTGTGGATATCAATAAGGTGAACGTCATAAGGATTGAGTGTAATATAATAAATGGGTCATATTTAAATAATACACCTGTACACACTATTCATGAATTTTCTCCTGAAACGGGTTCAGGGTATAAGATAATAGAAGTCCCCAAAAATGTTATCTATTTGCCAGTGAATGTCAAGCGAATAAGTTCTCTCACATTGAAACTCGTAGACCAAGACGGAGACATAATAAATTTTAGAGGAGAACGTATAACAGTGCGTTTGCATTTGATTCCAAGATAATTATAATGTTGATATATAATAATAGTTATTATAAAGTGCCTTGCACATGAGCAACGAACTGCGAACTGCGAATGGACGAACAAACGTGATTTTACACATTTCAAAAAGTCAATTCCACACAAAAACACATTTAAATTATAAGAAACCAATTGACACTAATATTAGAATAATAAAATTTGCATTTTGTTCTCTAAAACAAGAGAATTTTGTAAAAACAATTTGGTAGCAACGAATCGCAGTGTGGTTGCTGCGAACTATCAAACTCTATTCGCGTTCCACATAACATCCACACTTCAACGAATAAATTGTTCGGGCTCAACTTAACCTCAAAATTATACCACTCTTGTTTTGTTTTTGTGTGAAAGATCTTTCGAGTTAATAAGCACAGGGATGTGCTGTAGTGTTGGTTAAACATCGATAGTCTATCGATAGTAAAAAACTATCGCGTACATCGATAGTTTCTAAAAACTATCGAACACACTATCGATAGTTTCAATATGTACTTCCAAATTATTTTACCACAAGGCTATTTTTCTGAACACACCGCTGTTTAATTTTCAACTCATACAACACTGGAAATCTATTGAAAATCTTCATGTCTCATCATTTCAATTTATGATTTTTGGTTTGGGGAACCACCGAATTATAATTTTGTAAGTTGTCATTGTCATCATATGTTACTACTTTTTGTTTAATAAACTAATTTAAAATAAGCACTCTTGATTTTTGTATCATTTGCCTTAAAAGCTAAATTCATTTTTCATTCATAAAAAATGTTGTCTTGTGACCGAAAAACTCGTGAACTGATGGGTCAAATGTTTAAATTTTTTTTAAATTGTTTGGCATCTTTGGGAAGCTTGCCAGCTTGCCACATTAACCAAAAAAATAAAGTTGTATTCGTCAGGCCGTACCGAACTGTTTTTTTTTTGGATTACAATAATACATCGTGTTTTTTTTTTCAAAAAAATACCTTAAAAAGCAAGTTAAATTTTACATTTCTAGTTGCTTAAATAAGTTTGAAATTCAAATACATATTCAGATTTTCAACCGTTTTTTATTATTCAAAAAATGTGTACCTAATAGAAAAGCCTTTTTGATGCTTTTTAAGATATTTAGTAAAACCATCGATAGTATCGATAGTGTTTTCCAAAACTATCGATACTATCAAAAGTGGAAACTATCGATGTTTAACCAACACTAATGTGTTGAAAATAAATTTTCTCTGAGTAAACATCCCTGGGTCAAGTTGACAATTCGTCGCTACCTGCGAATAGAAATAAAAGCTCATGTGAAAGAAAAGTCAAAATATGCGAACATCCACAGTTCGCAGTTCGCAGTTCGTTGCTCATGTGCAAGGCACTTAAGATATACACCACAAATAACAGCCCAGATAATTCTATTTCGACGACAAAACCATTAAAGCAATATTCACATGAGCACGACCAACGACCAACGAATGAACGAATATTCGTCGATTTTGACATTTCTTTCACATGAGAGTTTTTAATTCGTCGCGAATTAGGTTTGACATTCACCACCGAAACCAAAACAAGAACGATTTTTTTAGGTTAAGTACGCGCGATTTTTCTATTCGTTGCGAGTGTGGATAATGTGGAACGCGAATAAAGTTTGACAGTTCGTATCAACTATAATTTTTTTCGCGACGAATAAATTTGTTTTCTTAAATTTATTAATATATGATATTGAAAAGTAAAAGTATGCATCATAAATCAAATAGAAACTATATTGCTATCGTTTTGTTAAGAATTTGTGTGGAAATATGTCTTCAAACGTATATAAACTCACATTTTGTAATTCATTCGTCGTTCGTTGGTCGCGCTCATGTGAATGATGCTTAAGACCATCATTAACAGCTGAAAATAAAATATTTCTTCAAAGTCTGGGACTTACATTAAGAAAAAAATAAATAAAGGATTTACACATAAAGATAATTAAGAAACAAAACAAAAATGAACGATATATTAAATATTTCTCATGGACCTGTCCATGACAATAGTATAACAAAATTCGAGTACCATAGTTATTCGCCATTTGTTCAGTCATTTAATCCGAGTGATGAAATACACATTGCAATACAGAACCAGGATTTGTGTGTCTTGCCTAGTGATAGCTATATCTACATTGAAGGTGGACTCAGAAAACCTGATATGACATATTCTACTACAACTTCATTAACAAACAATGCCATGGCATATTTATTTGAGGAAATACATTATGAACTCAATGGAATAGAAATTGAAAACAATAAAAACGTTGGCATCACATCAACATTGAAAAATTATATATCTTTAACCAGCAATGAAAGTAAACGATTGGAAAACGCTTCATGGACAGAAAACACTAACATCTCTGATTCGGGTATTTTCAATTTTTGTATACCTTTGAAATCACTAATGGGTTTCGCTGAATACTATAGAAAAATCATAACCAACGCGAAGCATGAACTGATTCTAATTCGGACTCGGACCAATGAGAATATTTATTTGTCTAATTCAAAAGAAAACGAAGAATTACAGTTGTCAATACTTAAAATACAATGGAGAGTTCCGCACATTACTTTGGCCGATTTAGATAAACTTTCACTATTGAAACAAATCCAATCGAAACCTATTCAAATGCACTTTCGAAATTGGGATCTCTATGAATATCCAACGTTACCAGCAACCACTGATCTTGTATGGACAGTAAAAACTTCTACACAACTTGAAAAACCAAGATATGTGATTCTTGCTCTACAAACCGATAGAAAAAATCAACGTAATAAAGATGCGAGTAAATTTGATCATTGTGATGTAGCTAATGTAAAGATTCATTTAAACTCCGAATCGTATCCCCGTAAAGACTTTAATCTTAAATACAAACAGGGTCGTTATGCTGTCCTCTATGAAATGTATTGTAAATTTCAAGAATCATACTATGGCAGACCTTCTCAACCGCTCCTATCGCGACAAGATTTTAAAAATATTGCTCCCATTATGGTTATTGATTGCTCACGTCAAAACGAAGTTATTAAATCTGGACCTATTGATGTTAAAATTGAACTTAAAACATCCGTAATAATTCCACCTTTCACAAGTTTATACTGTCTGATTCTACACGATCGAATAATTGAGTATAATCCTATGAGTGGAGAAGTTCATAAGCTAACATAAAGAATTAATGCTATTCTATTTTAAGAATCAGTTTGCAAATAAATATTGACAGAGATAGACTTACAATAATCATGAATATATTTATAGTTGATTTTCAAGGTTTTGGAAATTTAAATACAAATTTTATTTTAAAAGAAATTGCCATTTTTCATAATGGACAGCATCATCATTTCATTGTCACTCCACCGTTTCATAAAAATCAAATGTCTTTTTCACTACAAAGGCAAGCTCACTGGCTAATTAAAAACTTTCATGGATTAACATGGGATTGTGGATTTGTTAATTTCTCCGAAGTTAAGAAATTTCTTTTCAACAAACTTCTATGTGGAAAAGCTTACGTTAAAGGAATGCAAAAAGCTCATTGACTTAGACGAATACTTGACAATCCAAATGTAGAAGTCATCAATATTGAAGATATTTATAGCTGCCCCAGATTGGATCAACTTAGACAATGCTATCGCAGACAGATTAAATGTGAAAATCATGAACTAAATTGTGCTCTTCAAAATGTTTATCTTTTGAAGAAAGCATTATTTAGCTTAAAAAGACTTTAATGTATGAAAAAAAAAAAAAAAAAAATCTTTTGACTTATTTACATTAATTTTCTTAAATTTGAATTAGTCGATTGAAAACCTTACTCACGATAATAACCATCATGTTCAACATAAATTTTAAATTCATAATCGAGGATATTTCGAAAACTCTCGATGAATATAAAGAAATAATTCTTGAAGAGCACCATGAGGAGCTTATAAGACTTATAAATTTTATTAAACAGTACGTTAATATCTCACAAGTTAACTCAAAATATGGATGCCATTATACGAACTGTTCTTGGTCTTCAGATGCATGCACCTGCGGACCAGACACATGTGCAAATTTCCAACAATATGATGAACGTAGATGTAAAATTAAAGAAAGAACTTATTAAAACAACGGATGACCTTCGAAGAAAATTCAAAACCCTGAAATATAATAGGGGAGCTTATGAATCTCAGTTAGAAGAAGCTTTTAAACCAATCACTGTTCCTCTTAATGAGCTGATTAAGCAATCATCAGCTAACGTTGAACGAAACAAGGAAAAAGAAGAAGAAGAAGTTAAGAACAATTATTGTTACGAAACTCCTTTAAAGAAAACAAAAACGAAAAAATACATTAATGATGAATTTGCAACTTTGAACAATTCAATTGATAATAATAACCTTATTAATAGTACGCCTAAGAGACCAAAAGAAGAAAAAGCAACAAAACAAATTAGGCGACGTATTTTCGCAGAACATTTGTCAGCTGAACTGTTCGATAAAACACCTAAAAAGTATATAGATTTGTTCAAAAATAATTCAAATAGTATTGATAGAGCATACGGTATACATTCCAAAGATGGAAAATTGTTTATCGGTGATGGAGAGTTCAGTATTCATGGACAAAATATAAACATAAAAAATAAAACCTTTAAGGGAACAAAAGGTCTTTATGAACTGATATTCAAGAAACGCCCACAGGAATCCTTTTACAATAATGAAGATTTGAAAAATTACGAAACGATTTTAAACGATACAAATGCATACAGGAAAGAATTTGATTCACAAAAACAAGTGAAAGGCAATCGAGGGTACAAATACACAAAAATTATACGACCAATGATAGAAAAGACTTCATTTTCACCTACGTATTCAAATACATTACCAGTAGGTAACGGATTGATGCAATTAACAAACAAGAAAAAAGATTATATATTTTGGGATAACCCAAATGAACTTGTAGATCGAATGAGACTTCTTCTTGGATCACATCAAGCTGGGCATAATAATCACTCTAACGAAATTGTTTCTATTATTAAAGAGTTAAAAGAGTCTAACATTATCAAATAAATATCAAATGCCTATTGACAAATTCGGTTGTTTTTCACATAGAGCACCAATAAGGGGCCCACGTGGAGAGAGAGGCATACCAGGACCACCTGGTGATGGTTTTCTCAAAACTGAAAATGGTGACTTTAATATAAACTGGAAACAATTAAAAAACATAATCGAACCTCAAGAAGATAGTGATGCTGCTACTAAAAACTATGTTGACACAAAAGTGCAGCAAATTAAAACAATTTTTGAAAGTGAAATGGACAATTTCAAAACTAATAAATTTCTATATGAAACAATAGTTGAAGAAGAAGGAGAAAAATGAGGGAAAGAAACAAATAAATTATCAAAATTTTTTTTTTTTTTTATTATTATTAAAAAACCTTATAAGTATGTATTATGTTTAAACAATTTTTTTTTTGTCGTTTTTTTTTTCCTTAACATTTTATTTTTATACAATAATTAAAAATCAATAAAGTTATAAAAATTATCATTTTTTTTTTTTTTTTTTTATATTAATTCCAGTAGTAATAGCTTTGTATATGAATTGGAATAGTACAATTATGAAGAGGAACGAACGAAGCGACGTCTGGCCTAACGTCAATGAATTAAATCTGCTAAGTTTGTGCAGAATTTTAATTGAGGAAATTAAGAGACAATTTGACAATACAAAAAGAGAAGAATGAAAACAAAAGTAGCTATGGTTGGAGGGGACAATAAAGAGACATTTTTTTGTTTATTTATTTATGTATAAAGCAATAATAAAGACAAATACCAATAAGCCAAATACCAATATAAATTTAAATTTTGAACTGTTGCCGGTTAACAAAAAATGTTATTTAATATAAAAATATAATTAACTTAAAATTCAGAATTAAGAGCATCAAGTTCACTTCAAAATGAAATGATCCACTTGAGTAAAAAACTGTGCCACATTAATGTATATTATGTTATTTTTTTAATTTGAATAGTTAACTTCCCATAGGAAGTACAATTTGTCGAAATGAAAATTTTGACATTTCTCGACGTTACATGTACCCTAGAATCTCAAATAAATTTTTTTAGAGAGACGTCTGTGTGTGCGTGTGAACGTACGTTTGTACGTTCGGGATACCATTTTTCGTCGTCCATATCTGAAGAACCAGTAAAGATATCGTTTTTAAATTAATTTTGTTTTACAGATAATAACATCAAAAGATGTAGAAAAGACTTTCAAAAATATTGAGTTGGTGTGTGAAAGTGAAAATTTGGTTGGCCTCAAATATCTCACAAACCAATTACACTAGCGACTTCAATTAGTATAATTTTGCAAAAAAAAAATCAACTAATTCAAAAAATATATTTGTCACTTCGAATGTTTTACGAATAAAAAATGATATTATCTCCAGAATAATTTTATACAACGAAGAATAACGTTTTTGACATTTGGACACAAATCTTTACAAAAAATAAAAACCTAAAAAAAAGCTGGTAAAAGTTGATTAAAAATTGAATATCTTGGCAACAAATATTCTATAGACAAACTTTTAAGCAAGACAAATCGATAGACGGGATGGGAAATTATCAGTGTGGGTCGCATCCCAGCCTCTTTTTTAATTAATAAAATTGTGAAATTTTTGTATATCGTAACATAAAACACAAACTCTTTTTACTCTCATATTTAGCTTAAAATGTAAAATGTTTAAACAAACATACACACATCTACCATTTAACTAAAGCAAAATATTGTAGGAAATTTTAAGTTAATATTTTAAAAAAAATCAACTGACAAGTTTTTAAGAAAACACAAAACAACCTACAAAAACAACAAAAAACTGATAAGAATTGGTTGTTATTTCAAGTTTTAGGATAACAAAGAAAGATACACCCTTCAAATTATTTATCTCACACAAAAATATTGTTATGAATGTTTTGTTAAAGTTTTAAGCAAGACAAATCGACAGAAAAGAAGGGAAAATATTATGAATTTTTGAAGAAATAAAAATAACATTGACGAAAATTGGTAAAAATTGATTGATTTTCAAAAATGAAACTAATTGCTTCTAAGATCAGATAAAATTAAAAAAAATCCAATTGACACTTTTTTCAACAAAACTAAAAAACAACAACTAACAATTGGTTAGTAATGACTTTTTACTCGAATATTTCGAGGACAGTTGAAACTATTGCCTTTGTACATATATATAATATAATCCACTCTATATACAAAGCTATTGCCTTCAAATTTAATTTATTTAATACAAGATAGGTACTGTTGATAACATTTGTTAAAATTTTTAGAAAAAGTCAACCTACAGTTTTTTCTATATATCTGTACCTACCTATCATACTTTATAACTATGCTTACAATAGAATACCAAATACGAATAACCTATGATAAAAATGAAGCTATACCTATACCTACATGTGCATAGGTACAAATTTGTAAACACTATCTAATTAGTGTTTTCAAATTTGTACCTAAATACATATCCAACAACTTACGAGTAACAAAAATTGTACCTACCTCCCTACATACATCAAAATATGACAACAGTGTATTCATTGTGAAAAGAAATTTCAATTATTTTAGATTTTATAAATTTTAAATCAAATGCAACAAAAACAAAACCTACATAGTTCAATCCATAGGAATATCTCCATGACAACACACAAAAAAAAACATAAGCAACTGTATTATTTTGTTGCCTCACTTACTCTCTTCATTTTAACAAGAGAGAAAATAATAAAACCCTCCAGAGGTTCCTAGGCCGTCGTAATATTTTATGGTCTTGTTTGTATTGTTTACCACTATAAGCGACCAGTGCAGTCCCTTTATTTCTATTGGGATGTAAAGGAGTTTGAAATCGAACACATTGATTTGTCCTAACCATTTTATCATCTCAACACTCTGTTCTCTTCTAAGGATTTTGTTTGTTATGAACTGTAGATTGAAAACAGAGTGTTCCGGTTGATCTCGCACCCGTTTTATGAATTGGTATACTCGGTTTTCATTTAGGAAGTTTTTGTTTTCCTGTTTCAGTTTCAGCTGTTTAATGCTGCACAGTTTATTTTTCCTTTCGAACATTATTTTGAATTGAAAATTTTAAAATATAAAATTGAAAATTTAAAAATGTAAAATCACTTGTTGATTTTCTAACAACTTGTGGGATACTGAATTCAAAAACCTTAATCCAGTTTGTTTTTATACCATCAAATATGATAAGAAATCTAGCTCAGTCTTATGTTAAAAGATCCATCTACTAAAAAAAAAGATGAGATATCTGCATTTTTTTTGGGGTTTTCTTTGAGAAAAATTTTGAATTGCCTTTTCAAGTGGATTGTGCATAGATCACAATTTGATTTTATTATTTAAGGACTGATTTTTGACAAAGTGTCAAGGTCTTTACACAAAAGTATCATATTATTGAACATAATATTCCATGAACTAGAGCTATCTTAGTCTCATGTTTTTCACACAATTTTATCAACCTAAGAACTATACTCATATTCCAAAATATAAACAAGACCATTACCATAAATAATCATGGTCACCAAGTCAGTCATACATCCGTCCCTACTCAGATAAAAAAAAACTACCCTCACTCATCCTCACATAAACGATCCATCGTCATTATTCCTATACAAACCAAGAAATAAACCAAACTCATCCTGACCTGACTTCAATTTCAAAATTAAAAAAAAAAAAAAAAAAAAATCAAAGAAGTAACCCTATAACATATTTTCTAGAAGACTATTGAGGTCATCCTATTAAAGGTGGTCTTTATCAATTAGAGCTACAAAAACAAAACCGAATATCCAGACACATTTCTTATAGAAAAAAAGTATTACAAAGGAAAAAAAAAAGATAAAATATTTGTAAAATGGTTGGGTTTCCCTCCTGAACATAATTCATGGATACACATATCTAAAATAAATAATAAGTAAATTTCAAATTGATGTTTTTTTTTATTCTTTATTTTATTTATTTATTTTTTTCTTAAATTAAATACAATATTTCAGATTTTGTTCTTTTATCTTTTTAATGATATATTCATACATAGATACATAGATAGATAGTTAGAAATATAAATATATATACGGTGATGAAAAATAAGACTATTTTTGCGAAAAAAACGCTTCCTTCAAAAGTTACAGCCTTTCAAAGTTTTCAACATTTTTCTCAATACCCATTTCCATTTCACATTATAACAAAAATACAATTCCATCTCATTCTCCATATTTATAAATAAATCATCATCAAAAACACTCCATTACCAAGACCGGAATCTTTCGTACGTTTCACTCTCCAAAACCCGTTTGTTTACATTGTTGTATTTGTAATTTTGACAATTAATCCATGAATAGATGTGAGCACAAACAAAAAAAAACGGTGCCGTGGGCTAGCGGCATTTTGCACAGCAAAAACAAAATGGAGGGGTTAATAAGTTTTTTTCAGGTTTTTCTTTTTACTTTTTTTCGATGAAGAAGTCAGTTTTAAGCTTTAATTTTGCAGTCATTTTGTTGATAGCGAACCAATGTACATTTTTGTCTTCTAAAAAGCATGTTCACCATCAGTTTATTATAATTAATTCACTAATTTACAAAAATCACTACGAAATTCTTCAAATTTCAAAATTAACCTCGGATTTTTGTATCAAAGATGCGTTCGAAGAACCATCAAGTTAAGGGTACGAGCGCAATTTTTGTATTGAATTCTAATAAATTTTCGTTAATGAACGGCCCAGATATTTTTTTTGCAAGTAATTAAAATCTGTATCAATTTAATTAATCTAAATGTATTTATAGTTTGTTTTTAATGATTTAAGCTTGCAACTATTTTTGAATTCCATTTTGATTAATAAATATATTATATTTAAAAAAATAGTTACAATCGAAAAATACCTTATCCATAACATTCTTGATTGCTATCAAAAAAAACTATGCATCGAAGGAACACCAATGTTTTAAAAAAGTAATCAGAACGATTATAGCGAAGCTGTTGAATAAATGCAGAGCGAATAAAATGAAAATTTTGAAATATATCACAAAATGAAAACGTCGTTCTGAATTCATGCACAACTAATTCAATAGAACATGTAATCGTCATGAACGTTTATTGTTGACGTACAGAAGTATTTTTAGTGAGTTTCCACAGTTTAACGCAAAATATAATTTTCATTCATTTCTTAAAAATGTTTAGTTACCAAAGTTCAAGTTTACTTATTATTGTTTGAAGGGTATGTTTAGTAAAAGTGCTGCTAAAAATGAAACAAATTAATGAGTTTTACGTACATGTTTTCTTAATATAGTAAATACTTCCATAGATTACATTTCATAAATGCAGAACATGGAAGAAAATATACATAAACAATAGTTTCAGGTACAAAGCAGAGGTTAGTGTAGAAAAATATTTTTGAGAAAGCCAATAATATTTTAGGTATGTTCATTAAAGAAATTTCCGCTTCGGCTAACCTTCATCAACTTTTTAGAAAAAAAATTAGCATTAATAGCAGCCATAGCATAATTAATTTTTCAGATTGTAAAATGTCTAGAAATGTTCATACGCTACAAAATTCGAAATTTTATGCGTAAACATAGAAGATAACATTATTTAGTTAAGAAGTATGGATTTTGGCGCGTATACCGGTTTTTTCTATTGGGTTTCCCCATACTGGAATAAAAAAAAGTTACTTAAATCTATTTATTGCACTCATTTAGTTGGTATTGTGTGTAAACATATTGCCTATTTCTATTCCTTAAAGATGCTTTACACAAAGCAACTTATTTTTAAAACATGCTTCCATCAAATTTTTATTCCAAAATCTAACTACAAACAAAATTCTAACTCAACATAGTCCCTTAAAAAGAAATTTTCAGGAATATTTCTGCAACAAATAAAAATAAAATTTGGTCTTGCAATTATCGAACTGCTTAAATGATGAAAATATTAATCTAATTGAGGAATCTGAACTAGCTAAAGTTGGCAATGGAACTTCACAAGTATGCTTCTAGTAGCATTGTCTGTACAAAAAAAATACGGAGGCACCCGCGTATTGTTTCCACCTGAACTTCTAACGTTGCCAAAAAAAATGCTCTAAGCAAACTACAGCTGAGAAAATTGTCTGTTTTGTTGTTTTACAAAGTATTGAGTTACACTTTTGTCCATTTCCAATTATACTTAACCAGTTGCAGCGCATGTTGCGTTCGCAAATAATTTAAGTAAACAAAATACAGCATTAATAAATCATTAAATATGTATTTGGTCAATTTTATTTTATTTAATATACATTAACATTTATTTGGATTGAAATTAAAAAGCTATACAAATCTTCCAATTTTAGACCATGTCAGCACTTCATATTTTGTTGGTTAGGATTGTTTAGTTTTTGAACGAGGCCATGCAACATTCAAAATGAAGCATTTAGATGGGGCTGATTACTATAATGAAGCATTTTGATGGGCCTGAGGACTAAATGTGAGAATGTGTTTGGTTTTTTGCATCATTTCACGCACACTTTCTCACATTTAGTCCTCAGTAGCTTGTAGGCAAACCGAAATGTCAGTCTGAGATTCCGGTCTTGGTAATGGAGTGTTTTTGATCATCATCATCATGGTCACCAACCCATCCATACATCCCTACACAAATAAAATCTACTCTCACTCATCCTCACACAAACGATCGCTCCTCATAATATCCTAAACAAACCAACAAATTAACCATCAAATGCATACTCACTTCAACAGATCACCATATCACCACACTGCCGCACCGTCACCTCCTCGTCCCGATACATCATATCCCTACATACCATCTCACACATCAATAAAAAATATTTTCTTTATTTGTTTTCCTTCTTCAAGGGACCCTTTACCTACTGACATACAACAAAGACGACCACGACCATGACGACGACGACGACGACGATGACCATGACGATCATGACGACGACGAACACGACGACAACCACCACCACGGCACATGCTGTACCGCACAACCATACCACATAGATAAGATGGTATTTTCGAGAGAGTGAGTCAAGGTGAACAGACGTGTTTTCAAAGTGATCCCAAGTTAATTTGTTTATTTTCTTTTATTATTTTTCGAATTACATTACTTCCATTTTGAGGTAATTTCAACTTTTCCCTTTTTTCTTTTAAAAAATAGAAGTCGAAAAAGAAAGTGTTATCAGTTAAAAAGAACAAAATAAAACGATATGAATGCCTGTGCGTCTTGCGGTGATTCTCTCTCAATCGAAGGAGAGTTCGTTGTTTGTTCTTGTTGTAAGCGCAAACTGCATTTTCAATGCACGACGATCTCGGAAAAATCTTGGAGAACGTTGGGCACACGAAAAGAATCTTGGAGATGCCAATACTGTAGGAACTCGAATTCATCAGAAGCAGATCCATCTAAATCACAAACACCAGACATGCAAGCAGCGAAACGTACAAGATCAACAAATAGCCCAAACAAAAACGTTGAGGTTTCTAGAAACAATGACGACCACTACCAAATCGTACTTAATGAGATACGTCAAATGAAAGATCAATTCATAGACACACCATATAAAGACCGGAAACCAATCTGCCATTCTGGTTTTGCCTACAAGCTGAAAGGTCAATTCTCACCAGCGTTGCCGCGAAGACAAAAATTGTAAGGGCAATTTTGAGGGCCATTTCCAAAATGTGCGGACCACTCGCCCACTACCCTGGAAAAAATTTGTTTAAGAAAATAATAACAGTTTGTCTTTTCTAAATAAACTTATTATATTTCAGGTATTTTTGTTTACGGTATTAGTTATCACACTTGTACAAAGTTCCGATCGGGCACATTACGGCAACGCCTCTTCTCACGCACCCTTATTTCGAATTATAACATCAATTCACCACAGCTAACATCAATTCACCACCCTTCTAACATCAATTCACCACGAAATAAGGAATAGTGATGAGAAATTCTTTAGGGGAGGCACCTAGTGGCTACATCGACATTAGCTATTGCATTTTTTGGGAAGAGTACGATAACTCAGGTGACAAAGTTTAATGACGGATTTGTATAGAACAGTTAAAAACAATCATTTTTTACTATGGGAGTGGGGTCTATTCTCCCCGTTTAGGCGTTAGAGGCAATTTAAAAAAAATATGTGCGTTAAATGGAAAAAATAATGGTTATACTTACAACTAAGTTTTATAAATTTTTTTAAAGACAACACTTTTGTCTATTAGCTTGTTTTTAAATCAAAACAAAACTATGCAAATTAGAATAGTTCGTTGAGATATTATATTTTTAATAAGTATTTATTAATCCGATCTTCTCAGATGCCAACTTAAGACTTAAATCGAAAAACATTTTTGCTGTAAACTGTCATCAAATATGGTTAAACAAAGAACTTATTGTTTCTTATACATGAATCACTTATTAGGAAAACAACATGTTCCTACGTGATTGTATTGAAATGTAACATAATATTTAATATCATATTTTATGATCCAGAGGATCGTTCTTATTGCTTATTATTATATTTTTGTTCATATTTTCTAATTACTAATGGAACAGACGTGTGTTATTTTGCATAGTTTTTGGAACAAAATTGTTTTAAACTCAAAATTTGGGCAAAAAAAGGTTTGAAGTGTGATTTTTACACTTTAATGCCCAATTTCATAAACAGCTTTTATACATTTAACAGCATTTTAAACTGTTAAATGGGATATTTTGGTTTCACCAAGCGCTTTTAAAGTAAACAAGCTTTTAAACACCTTTTAAAACTAAATGCCCATTTTTGGATCATTAAATTTTAAAAGTGTCATTAAAAACTGAATATGGAAGATTGACAGCTGATGTTTTGTTTTGTAAAATTTGTGTTCTCAACATTTTGAGATACAGAATGAATAGGTAAACAAATTCAACATTCCATTACTATTTATAATATCATTTTTATGATTTTAATTTTTAATTAGAATATTAGATTGATCATCTTCACCTGAAGAAGATTAAGGTATACCCGGAATTAATTATTTTTTCTTAAATCCAGCTTATTTAAATACAAAAGAAACTTTGACTAGAAGACTTTGTGATTGAAAGTGGCAAGAAAATGTTAATTTTTAACTTCACTATATTCAAAAGTGTGTAGTACGTATAATACAGTTTTCAATTCAATAAAAAGCTATAATTGTCTGAACAAGGCATTTGTTGTATTATGTAAAGAAAACTTGAAATATATTAGCAAAAATGTTAAACATTGTTGTTTTTTTTAATTTAAATGTAATACAAAGACTTCTGATTCAGGTAAAATTATACATACCAAAAATTATCTTTTCTGAATGTTATAATAATTCTTTTTTTCTCGAATTTAAAAACGATTACTTTTTCCTAAAAGTATTTTGATAATTACAAAACAGTGACCAAGTTTTAACAATTTCACTATAAGTTAAGTTTTTCAAACAAAAAAATTATAAAAGTGTGACAACACCTCAACATCACACATAAAATAACTGTTTATTTCGTTGAGGTGAGTTTGAAAACGTCAACAAAAATTCTGATTTTTTAAATCTTTCGAATAGCAAGTTTGGTTTTTTGCATTTGTTTATTTAAAAAATTATAACATCACTTACCATATTTTAAAATTGTTTTTTTAAAAACATAACTTTTACTAATTATTAACATTTTCATTAAATTTCTTTTTGATTATTGCCCAAAGCAATAATAATATTACATTTCATTCAAAATCGGCTAAAGGAGTGTTCGCGCCTTTTGTGTTTTGATTTGTGTTTTTTTATTTTGTAGATAAATAAGATTTCAGATAACAATTATGGATAAAAAAAGCTCTGTGCGCTGTGTAATGGGCTGTTCAACATTCAGCCACACGTTCCGCGCTCCAATTGAAAAGTAAGTAGACACAATATGGTATCCTCATTTTAACCAATTTCCGCACCACATTGGAACTCACTTGGACGTGGTCTTATAAGTTTTTTTGATTCTAACAAAAAAGTGTGAATGCAACTTTCTTACTCACACTCCAAGGATTCCAGGAAGGTATAAACCATTCCTGTAGGTTCATTATTGTACCAAGGACACGACCGAATGAGTTCTAATGTTTGCATTTTTAAACATTTTTGATAGGAAAATGAACACATTGGAACGCACTTGGACGTGGTCTTATAAGTTTTTTTGATTTTAACTAAAAAGTGTGAATGCACCTTTCTTACTCACACTTCAAGGATTCCAGGAAGGTATAAACCATTCCTGTAGGTTCATTATTGTACCAAGGACACGACCGAATGAGTTCTAATGTTTGCATTTTTAAACATTTTTGATAGGAAAATGCACACATTGGAACGCACTTGGACGTGGTCTTATAAGTTTTTTTGATTTTAACAAAAAAGTGTGAATGCAACTTTCTTACTCACACTCCAAGGATTCCAGGAAGGTATAAACCATTCCTGTAGGTTCATTATTGTACCAAGGACACGACCGAATGAGTTGCAATATTTGTATTTTCCTATCAAAAATGTTTAAAAATGCAAACATTAGAACTCATTCGGTCGTGTCCTTGGTACAATAATGTACCTACAGGAATGGTTTATACCTTCCTGGAATCCTTGAAGTGTGAGTAAGAAAGTTGCATTCACACTTTTTTGTTAAAATCAAAAAAACTTATAAGACCACGTCCAAGTGCGTTCTAATGTGTGCATTTTCCTATCAAAAATTATTAAAAAATGCAAACAGTGTAATTCATTCGGTCGTGTCCTTGGTACAATAATGTACCTACAGGAATGGTTAATACCTTCCTGGAATCCTTGAAGTGTGAGTAAGAAAGTTGCATTCACACTTTTTAGTTACAACCAAAAAAACTTATAAGAACACTTCCAAGTGAGTTCCAATGTGGTGCGGAAATTGGTTCAAATGAGGATACCATATTGTGTCTACTTGCAAATTTAAAAATTTGAATCGATATTTGACGGTGTTTCCCTTTGATTAGAAATGAAAGTTATATACTGATCGATCGGGAATCATACAAAGAATTTTTTTTGAGAAAAAAAAGTGTAATTGCGCATTTATTTTTCTCCAAAAATGTATTTTTTATTTTATTTCTTATTTTGACGGAAATTCATTTTCCCGAACAGCTGATACTTTTATGTTCACCACAGCAATTAAATAAAAAAAAATATCTGTCAAAACAAGTAAATACACCGCATCGAATTGTTGTTGGATTTCAAATTTCAAAATGGACGTAATGTCAAAATTACAAATACAACAATGTAAACAAATGGGTGTTGGAGGGTAAAACGTACGAAAGATTCCGGTCTTTATATGGTGTGTCTATGGATCAATTAAGTAAAATAACCGCGAGCTGTGAATTCTTAGGAAATAAATACGACGATATAAATGCAAACATGATTAAAAACAATACGCTCATTGAAAATTTCACCAAAGAAATAAACGAATTAAAAGAAACAAATAAAAAGAAAGACATAATAATAGAGAGCATGCAAACACAAATTAACAACATAGAACAACAAATGCTCAGTAATAACATTGACATTAAAAACATTCCCATAACGCCACAAGAAAATTTAATTGAAATCGTGAAAGGAATAGGAACAACAATTAAAAATGTTATTAATGACAATGATATAATTGATATTTATCGAACGAATTTAAAAAATCCTGAAAAATCGAACATTATTGTTAAGTTTGCATCAAATCAATGTAAAACAACATTCATTAAACAAGCGAGGAGCACACGACCAATTAAACTCTCCGCTGTCAGACAAAACACTAACAACGTTAACAATATAAATTCTTCACGGGGTGAGTTTGATGCTACGACTTATGTGAACAATCAGCTCACAAGACACAATAAGCATCTCTTGTGGTTGACAAAAGAAAAGGCAAGACAAGAGAATTGGAAGTATGTGTGGGTGAGCGCGGGAAAAATATTAGCTCGGAGAAGCGAGAACACTCAATCCATAATTATTAGCACTGATAAAGACGTGAACAATATAATCATAGACACACCATATAAAGACCGGAAACCTATCTGTCATTCTGGTTTTGCCTACAAGCTGAAACATCAATTCTCACCAGCGTTGCCGCGAAGACAAAAATTGTAAGGGCAATTTTGAGGGCCATTTCCAAAATGTGCGGGCCACTATCCCACTACCCTGGAAAAAATTTGTTTAAGAAAATAATAACAGTTTGTCTTTTCTAAATAAACTTATTATATTTCAGGTCTTTTTGTTTACGGTATTAGTTATCACACTTGTACAAATTCCCGATCGGGCACATTTTGGCAACGCTACTTCTCACGCACCCTTATTTCTATTTCTAACATCAATTCACCACGGCTAACATCAATTCACCACCCTCTAACATCAATTCACCACGAAAATAAAGTATAGTGATGAGAAATTCTTTAGGGGGGGGGCACCTAGTGGCTACATCGACATTAGCTATTGCATTTTTTGGGAAGAGTACGATAACTCAGCCGACAAAGTTTAATGACGGATTTGTATAGAACAGTTAAAAACATTAATTTTTTACTATGGGGGCGGGGTCTATTCTCCCCGTTTAGGCGTTAGGGGCAATTTAAAAAAATATGTACGTTAAATGAAAAAAATAATGGTAATACTTACAACTAAGTTTTTTACATTTTCTTAAAACCAACACTTTTGTCTATTAGCTTGTTTTTAAATCAAGTCAAAACTATGCAAATTAGAATAGTTCGTTGAGATATTATATTTTTAATAAATATTTATTAATTCGATCATCTCAGATGCCAACTTAAGACTAAAATGGAAAAACATTTTCGCTGTAAACTGTGAACAAATATGTTTAAACAAAGATCTTATGGTTTCTTATACATGAATCACTTATTAGGAAAACAACAGTTTCCTACGTGATTGTATTGAAATGTAACATAATATTTAATATCATATTTTATGATCCAGAGGATCGTCCTTATTGCTTATTATTATATTTTGGTTCATATTTTCTAATTACTAATGGAACAGACGTGTGTTAATTTGCATAGTTTTTGAAAAAAATTGTTTTAAACTCAAAATGGTGTGTGGTTATTTTCTACTAAGTCCATTCCATATGTTGATCTGGTGTTTGGTTTTGGTTTATGTTCTAAGAATCTTTCGTGAAAAGATCTTCCTGTTTGTAATTATACAAGCTTTGAACATAACCTTAAAATACTACAGACATGCAAAAAAGGGAAAACACTAGACACCATGGAGGAATTTGAAATATATAAAGCCAACAAGATAGAACAAGACAGATTACTAAATGACAAATTAACAATAAAACAGAACATATTATTTGACACAGCTTTGAAATTCGAAATAAACAACAAAAAGAAATAAGAAAAAAGAAAGCTTCCCAAAAAGCTCCCACACTCAAAAACAATAGAAATTGACAACAAAAGTTTAGTTAACAGTGCAGCCCGATGATGGAACAAGAGTTCTGAAATGCGTAGCTTGTTTTATTTAATTTAATAAATTTGTTTGTAACATAAAGTTTTATTAAATTGTTAATTTTTTAAAGAAAAATATAATTGTTTTTATTTTTTAAAAAATAAACATAAAAAATACATAATACAACAAACATGGAGACAAACAACACAGCATCTATAAAAAAGGTAAAAAAAGGTTTAAAGTGTGATTTTTAAAATTTTAAGATTATTTACTATAATTGTTTTTAGAATGCATTGCTTATATTTGTTTTTGATCAAAAACTGAAAACTAGATGATTTTATGTCTTGTAGTTCTTGAGAAAATTACAAAAAAAAATATTTTAATTAAATTATTTTTTCCTTGCTTGAGTATTTACGTAGTCATATTTTGATAGTAATAATCGAATATGGATTAAGGTATACCCGAAATAAATTATTTTTTCTTAAATCCAGCTTATTTAAATACAAAAGAAACTTTGGCTAGAAAACTTTGTGATTGAAAGTGGCAAGAAATTGTTAATTTTTAACTTCACTATATTCAAAAGTGTGTACTACGTATAATAGACTTTTCAATTCAATAAATTGTCTGAACAAGGTATTTGTTGTAATATGTAAAGAAAATTTGAAATATATTAGCAAAAATGTAAAACATTGTTGTTTTTTTTAATTTAAATGTAATATAAAGACTTCTAATTTAGGTAAAATTATACATTCCAAAAATTATCTTTTTTGAATGTTATAATAATTCTTTTTTTCTCGAATTTAAAAACGATTACTATTTCCTAAAAGTATTTTGATAATTACAAAACAGTGACCAAGTTTTAACAATACCCGTGTTTTGTTGGGAAATCTATCCATAGTGAAGTGGGATTTTACACGAATAACAAAAACAATTATCCATAGTGAGAATAACACCGATAAAAGTTCGTGTAGAATCTCACTATGGATAGGTTTTTGACATTTATACGAGCCTCGAATGGATCTTATGTGATTTCGTTTTCAAATTTTGGTACGATTGATATTGCATTTGTATCTCGATGGCTGTGTTGGTAGAGTAGTTGTGCATTTGGAATCATGTATGTGTTTTCCATTGGGGAAAAAATCAATCTATTACTGTTTTTTATTGTTATTTAGTTTTGTTAGTGAAAATGGACTAACTGGGCTTATTTTGCAAGAGAAAACAAAAGAAAAGATATTTATTTAACATTATGAACAAATTTTTATTTATTATTTTATACAATTTGTCTAATTTAAAAAAAAAAACTTACATGTTGTTTATTTGTTGTTGTATTTTACATTGCTTTGTTGGTTTTGTTTTTTAAATCTTTTTTTTTTATTTCGTTTGAAAAAGGAAAATGAAAATGAAAGAAAAATATTTAAACTATTTAATAAATTAACATTAAAGACAAACATAAATTATCACAGTGTAGTTCAGGTACTTATTTTATTGCTAATGCGTAGCTTACAATGGTGTTGTCTCGATCTTCTTGAGTGTTCATCGTTCTTCTTATTTTTTGTTGTATGCGCAAGGTTTCAAGAGTATACCTCGTCGTCATTCTCAGAAAAGATAATTAAGTTTTGCTATGTTTCCACCAAAGGTTTATCTCAGTTTAGATTAGATAAATCTTTTTGGTGTTTCCACCGCACAAGAAGATTTAAAAATGATTAAGTTTGACAACACTTTCTAAAATGCAAATGGTGTTTCGATGTTTCTTATGAAGTGCAAGTGAGATAATTTGATTCGTGTTAAACAATGAAAAACTGAATATTTCAGCACCATATAAGAATATGCTACCTACTCCATGTGCAAAAATTGCACTTTTTTTTTTAATTTGATTAAAACAAAACTATATTTTTTGTACACAAACATGCAAATAAACAGAGCATAACGCATTATCTGTAAAACCAACTCCTCCACACAGGTTTGTTTCCACAAATTTTGACTCGAATCCGAACTCCGACGGGAATCGAGTCAAATTAAGCTCATTTCAACTCGACTCAGGTATATAAAGAATTGAGGCGATCTTCAAGCTCGCTTCAACACCACATGTAGTCTACGAACAAACCCCCTTCTTGAAGTTTGTATTTTATGTCAAATTTGTTCTTTCAGTTGTGCCAATTTTTAAATACAAAAATCTGGCCACTGCGGATCGTTTTGTTGGGAATTTCTCACTTCACTATTTATAAAATGCGAACAAAACGCATGTAATGTTACTATAAGTTAAGTTTTTCAAATAAAAAAATGATAAAAGTGTGACATCACCTCAACATCACACATAACATAAGTGTTTTTTTCTTCGAGGTGAGTTTGAAAACGTCAACAAAAATTCTGATTTTTTAAATCTTTCGAAAAGCAAGATTCGTTTTTGCATTTGTTTATTTAAAAAATTATAACATAATTTACAATATCCTAAAATTGTTTTTTTGAAAACATAACTCATATTAATTATTAACATTTTCATTTAATTTCTTTTTTGGTTATTGCCCAAAGCAATAATAAAATTACAATTTAATCAAATTCGGCTAAAGGAGTGTTCGCGCCTTTTGTGTTGTTTTTTTATTTTGCAGATAAATTATTTCAGATTACAAATATGGATAAAAAAATCTCTGTGCGCTGTGTAATGGGCTGTTCAACATTCAGCCACACGTTTCGCGCTCCAGTTGAAAAGTAAGTAGGCACAATATGGTATCCTCATTTTAACCAATTTCCGCACCGATTGGAACTCACTTGGACGTGTTCTTATAAGTTTTTTTGATTTTAACTAAAAAGTGTGAATGCAACTTTCTTACTCACACTTCAAGGATTCCAGGAAGGTATAAACCAAAAACACTCCATTACCAAGACCGGAATCTTTCGTACGTTTCACTCTCCAAAACCCGTTTGTTTACATTGTTGTATTTGTAATTTTGACAATTAATCCATGAATAGATGTGAGCACAAACAAAAAAAAACGATGCCGTGGGCTAGCGGCATTTTGCACAGCAAAAACAAAATGGATGGGTAAATAAGTTTTTTTCAGGTTTTTCTTTTTACTTTTTTTCGATGAAGAAATCAGTTTTAAGCTTTAATTTTGCAGTCATTTTGTTGATAGCGAACCAATGTACATTTTTGTCTTAAAAAAAGCATGTTCACCATCAGTTTATTATAATTAATTCACTAATTTACAAAAATCACTACGAAATTCTTCAAATTTCAAAATTAACCTCGGATTTTTGTATCAAAGATGCGTTCGAAGAACCATCAAGTTAAGGGTGCCAGCGCAATTTTTGTATTGAATTCTAATAAATTTTCGTTAATGAACGGCCCAAATATTTTTTTGCAAGTAATTAAAATCTGTATCAATTTAATTAATCCAAATGTATTTATAGTTTATTTTTAATGATTTAAGCTTGCAACTATTTTTGAATTCCATTTTGATTAATAAATATTATATTTAAAAAACGAGTTATAATCGAAAAATATCTTATCCATAACATACTTGATTGATGGAAGCATACATGTATTTGCTATCAAAAAAAACTATGCATCAAAGGAACACCAATGTTTTAAAAAAGTAATCAGAACGATTATAGCGAATCTGTTGAATAAATGCAGAGCAAATAAAATGCAAATTTTGACATATCACAAAATGAAAACGTCTTAAAATCGTTCTGAATTCATGCACAACTAATTCAATAGAACATGTAATCATCGTGAATGTTTATTGTTGACGTACAGAAGTTTTTTTAGTGAATTTCCACAGTTTAACGCAAATTACAATTTTCATTCATTCCTTAAAAATGTTTAGTTACCAAAGTTCAAGTTTACTTATTATTGTTTGAAGGATATGTTTAGTAAAAGTGCTGCTAAAAATGAAACAAATTAATGAGTTTTACTTCCATAGATTACATTTTATAAATGCAGAACATGGAAGAAAATATACATTGTAAACAATAGTTTTCAGGTATAAAGCAGAGGTTAGTGTAGAAAAATATTTTTGAGAAAGCCAATAATATTTTAGGTATGTCCATTAAAGAAATTTCCGCTTCGGCTAACCTTCATCAACTTTTTAGAAAAAAAATTAGCATTAATAGCAGCCAATTATTTCATAGCATAAATAATTTTTCAGATTGTAAAATGTCTAGAAATTTTCATACGCTACAAAGTTCGTCATTTTATGCGTAAACATAGAAGATAACATTATTTAGTCAAGAAGTATGGATTTTGGCGCGTATACCGGTTTTTCTCTATTGGATGTTCGGTTTCCCCATACTGGAATAAAAAAAAGTTACTTAAATCTATTTATTGCACTCATTTAGTTGGTATTGTGTGTAAACACATTGCCTATTTCTATTCCTCAAAGATGCTTTACACAAAGCAACTTATTTTTAAAACATGGTTCCCTCAAATTTGTATTCCAAAATCTAACTACAAACAAAATTCTAACTCTAACAAAGTCCCTTAAAAAGAAATTTTCAGGAATATTTCTGCAACAAACAAAACTAAAATTTGGTCTTGTTAATAATTATCGAACTGCTTAAATGATGAAAATACTAATCTAATTGAGGAATCTGAACTAGCTAAATTTGGCAATGGAACTTCACAAGTATGCTTCTCGTAAAAAAAAAAACTTCTAACATCGCCAAAAAAATGCTGTAAGCAAACAAAAGCTGAAAAAATTGTCTGTTTTGTTGTTTTACAAAGTATTGAGTTACACTTTTGTCCATTTCCAATTATACTTAACCAGTTGCAGCGCATGTTGCGTTCGCAAATAATTTAAGTAAACAAAATACAGCACTAATAAATCATTAAATATGTATTTGGTCAATTTTATTTTATTTAATATACATTAACAACATTTATTTGGATTGAAATTAAAAAGCTATACAAATCTTCCAATTTAAGACCATGTCAGCACTTCAGATTTTGTTGGTTAGGATTGTTTAGTTTTTGAACGAGGCCATGAAACATTCAAAATGAAGCATTTAGATGAGGCTGATTACTATAATGAAGCATTTTGATGGGCCTGAGGACTAAATGTGAGAATGTGTTTGGTTTTTTGCATCATTTCACGCACACTTTCTCACATTTAGTCCTCAGTAGCTTGTAGGCAAACCGAAATGTCAGTCTGAGATTCCGGTCTTGGTAATGGAGTGTTTTTGGTATAAACCATTCCTGTAGGTACATTATTGTACCAAGGACACGACCGAATGAGTTGCAATATTTGTATTTTCCTATCAAAAATGTTTAAAAATGCAAACATTAGAACTCATTCGGTCGTGTCCTTGGTACAATAATGTACCTACAGGAATGGTTTATACCTTCCTGGAATCCTTGAAGTGTGAGTAAGAAAGTTGCATTCACACTTTTTAGTTACAATCACAAAAACTTATAAGAACACGTCCAACTGAGTTCAACTATTTGTATTTTCCTATCAAAAATGTTAAAAAATGCAAACATTAGAACTCATTCGGTCGTGTCCTTGGTACAATAATGTACCTACAGGAATGGTTTATACCTTCCTGGAATCCTTGAAGTGTGAGTAAGAAAGTTGCATTCACACTTTTTAGTTACAATCACAAAAACTTATAAGAACACTTCCAAGTAAGTTCCAATGTGGTGCGGAAATTGGTTCAAATGAGGATACCATATTGTGTCTACTTGGAAATTTAAAAAATTGAATCGATATTTGACGGTGTTTCCCTTTGATTAGAAATGAAAGTTATATACTGATCGATCGGGAATCATACAAAGAATTTTTTTTGAGAAAAAAAAGTGTAATTGCGCATTTATTTTTCTCCAAAAATGTATTTTTTATTTTATTTCTTATTTTGCAGGAAATTCATTTTCCCGAACAGCTGATACTTTTATGTTCACCATAGCAATTAGATAAAAAAAAAACATCTGTCAAAACAAGTAAATACACCGCATCGAATTGTTGTTGGATTTCAAATTTCAAATGGACGTAATGTCAAAATTACACATACAACAATGTAAACAAATGGGTGTTGGAGGGTAAAACGTACGAAAGATTCCGGTCTTTATATGGTGTGTCTATGAATATAATAAGCACACTGTAATTGTTTTTGCTATTTATGAGAGCGAACAGAAATTTAAAAAGAGTAAACATAAATGGATAACTCAACCGAAACACATGAACTTGAAGTTGATTTTAATTGTAGGGTAATACATGGCTTTAGCGGCATCGATTTAAATGAATTAAAAAATAAAAAAAGTTGCTATATATGTTTCAATATAAGATCGATGCGTCTACATTGGAGTACTTTCTGCTTGAATATTAACCACTTTATAAATGAATTAGATGTTATTATTTTGGTAGAAACAAATATTAAAGATGAAGAGAATGGTTTTTATCAACTTGATGGATTTCAAAGAGAAACGTTACATCGGAGTAGTAAAAAAAGAGGAGGAGGAATTATAATGTTTATTCGTAATAATATAAATCACCAAAGAGTACCTTCGTCGTCAATTTTTTTTTGAAAGCATTAAAATCCAGTTCACAGAGGAAAATAAAACAACAAATATGATTGCAATATATAGACCTCCTGGATTAAGTAAAGTTGCATTTATTGAAGAACTTGGTAATGATTTAAAAGAAATGAAGAAAAATGAAGAATATATTGTTATGGGTGATATAAATATTGATGTTAAAAAATCTAAATTAAATATAAGCTATGTAAAAGATTATTTGGAGATGCTATCATCGTCGAGACTTTTGAACGTCATAACAAAGTGCACGAGAATTGATCCACGAAATGGAACTAAGTCCTTGATTGATCACATACTAGTTAGTAAAGTAGATAATCCAATTTATACTGTGGTAATTGAAAACGAAACTACAGACCACTACCCAACATTGTATTACATGAAAACTGAAAGACATGCTGAAAAACAGATTATTAGTAATACCCACATAAACAATTATAAATTAAACCAACTCATTCGGGAAGAAAGTTGGATTTCTGTCTTAAAAGAGGAAAATGCTGAAACAATGTATAATGCTTTCGCTTCTAAACTTAAAGATATATACATACAATCAACAGTCACTACAAGAAATACAAAAACACGGAAAAACAATCCATGGATATCATCAGAACTCATTGCTGACTGTAAAAAACGAGACATATTCTATAGAAAATGGAAAAACAACATAAAAAACAAAAGCTATGAAAACGATTACAAGATCTTACGAAACAAAATAAATAAGGCTATATTAATCCAAAAATCTAATTTTTATAAGAACCAATTCAACGAATTCAAAACAAATCCGAGGAAAACTTGGGGATTGATAAATGAAATTCTAGGAAGAAAAAAATCTAGTATTGATGATACATTAACAAAAAACTTTAAAATAGAATTTAAATCATTAGCGAATGAGTTTGCTGAGTTTTTCTCATCACAAACAGCAAATTTAATACATCAATGTGATTTGAAAACATCCATACACACAAATACTCATCAAATAAACACAATTTTTATATACGCTACAGATGATTGTGAGGTTAACACGATAATAAAGTCACTTGGGGTGAATAAGTCTCCTGGAATAGATGGGATAAGATCGGTCGACATTAAGAACAATGCTGATATATTTGCTCCAATATTGTGCAAAATAATAAATCTAAGCCTAACCGATGCAAAAATATCTAAACATCTTAAAACTGCTGTTGTAAGACCGATCTACAAAAGTGGATTGAAGAACCAACTGACAAATTATAGACCGATTTCAATACTCCCTGTCCTCGAAAAGTGTCTTGAAGTAATAGTTGTCAACAGATTGCAAAGTTTCATCGAAAAGCATTCACTTATCAACAAAAGCCAGTACGGGTTTCAAAAGAATAAAAATACAGGACAACTGCTTTGTGAATTTGCTGACTGTATAAACGAGAGCTTAAATAGGGGACATAACGTACTTGTACTGTTTATGGATTTCAGCAGAGCTTTTGATACACTCAACCATTCGAAACTTTTGGAAGCGTTAGCAAGAATAGGAATTCGAGGTAGGTTGGCTGACTGGATGCCGGACTATCTTCACAATCGAAAGTTCTCCGTCAAAATAAAAGATGTTTACAGTGAAGAGAAGAATGTTGAATATGGAGTTCCACAAGGATCTAATTTGGGACCGCTTATGTTCATCCTTTATACCAACGAACTTCTTAGTGTTTTCAAGTTAAGTATCCCGTTTGCTTTTGCTGATGACACTGCAATTGTTGTTCGCGATAGGTCTTTGGAATCGGCCACAATGATAATACAAAACGAATTCAATGCTGCTGTTCGATGGTGTCACGACAACGGATTGGTAATAAATGCTTCTAAGACAAAACTTATGCATATCCGAAGTCCACATGTCAAAAAAACAGACAAACAAATATATTTCAGGAATGATCTCTGTCCAATCACGCCCACAACATGCATTGAAGTTGTTGAACTTTATAGATATCTTGGAGTTGTTATTGATTGTCATTTCCTTTGGGACAAACATATAGACAAGCTACGTACTGATCTGAAGAAGAGTCTCTACGCACTTTCGCATTTAAAGTACCATGCTACTGAGGATGTTCTGAGACAAGTTTATTACGCATTGGTAGAGTCAAAGCTGAGATATGGCATACTTGCCTGAGGAAATGCAGCACCAACACACATCAAGAAGCTTCAAAAACTTCAAAATTTAGCTCTAAGAATAATACAACAAAATAACAGACAGCAAACTGAAAACAAATTCCGAGTACTTTAAGTCGAGCAAATTTTCAAGATGAACATAATACTAGAATATCATGGCAATAATAGCTTTATTCGCCCGATTCAACATCACCTTAACACCAGACAACGCGCACGAGGTGTACTTCACATACTACGGCACTACAACACATATGGAAAGAGACAGTTGGCATACGTTGTCCCAACGATCATCAATTCAATGCCTCAAGAAATCAAACAAATACAAAATTACAAAACAAGAAAAAAACAATTAAAATATTTCTTTTTAAATGATATAATTAATTAAATCCTGTAAAATACAAAAAAAAAATGTAAACTGAATTATAAAATTTATTTTGAAATGTTACTTTTATTAATCTCTTAATTCTAAAATAGCTCACTCTATCTAACTATTTAAATATAATTATAAGTACAATCTTCTGCAGAAAAGCTTAGGCTTCGCAGGAACATACAAATTGTAAATTTTACTTAGTAGATAATAAAGCTTTACAAAAAAAAAAAAAATAAAAATAAACGACGACGACGACGACGATGACGACGATGACGTCAAAGAAACCAACCAACGTCGTCGGCATATTAACATACACATTGTCTTCAATACAATTGAGACACATTTTCATACCACTCCATAAAGATCTAAGTACTGAACATAGCTTAAGGCATACATCTAGAACTAGATTCTCAACTATGAATTATACCAAACATTTAATTAAATTAAATTAAATTAAAATAAATTAAATTAAATTTTTAATTCTATTACATAATATGTATGTACGGTAGTGATACCAAAATAACGTTATTTTTTCAAATAAACGCCTCCTTCAAAAGTTACAACGCTCCAAAGTTTTTCATTATTTTTTTTTTACATCACCCCTACAATCCCATATTCAAATTTCATATCCCCCCGAGCGGCGACCCAACTGAAACGACGACGACTGACGATGACCATGACGATCATGACGACGAACACGACGACAACCACGACTACGGCAGCAACCACCACCAAACACATTACCCACACCCCACCACAATCATCACGATCCATCCAACGCACATTCTCCAAATATCCAAAACTACTTCACACACATCTTCTTTAAACTCCCTCCCTCCCGACCGACCGACCGACAGACGGCAGCAACCACCACAATCATCACGATCCATCCACCGCACATTCTCTAAATATCCAGAGAGCCCGCGCCGCCTTTTCCTCACTTCTATTCAAATCCAATAAAACATTTACGATCCTCAACATCACAAACCAACCCTTCATCATCATCACTTCCGCATGCGGCGCCAAGGCGTGCGCCAAACAATACATCAAACACAATACCGCACCAATTAAAAACACATTAAAAACTATTCAAAACAAAACCCATTAAAAAAGCCATATAAAAAATTCCCATGCTCAAGCGACGCATATTCTACTCAAATTAACGGTTTTTTTATAAATCAAAAAAACTGAACAAAAATATTTGTCACCTCGAATATTTTACGAACAAAAATATTGTTTTCAAGATTCAGTTAAATTTTGAGAAAAATCAAATTGACAGTTTTCTTGCAAAAAATAAAAACATTATACTAAAAGTTGGTAAAAAATTACTTTCGACTCAAATATCTTTACAAAAATTAAAAAAATTGGCTTCAAACTAATTTAATCTCACAGTAATTTTTTTTATAAAAATCCAACAGTCAGTTTTTTCATAAAATCTTTTTTAATATGAAATGTATGGCTTTTATTTATATTACAACAATTCTACTTTTTGCTTCATTTTTAACAAATTAATGTGGACAACAAAGCTCGGACCTTATAGAGGGCATAAACAACATCTATATATATAAAAATCAATGCCACTTTTCGTTGTAATGTTATAACTCAACAATGCCTTTACCGATTTGGATAATTTTGGTCTTGAATTATTCGTGGAAGTCCAGAGAAGGTTTGTACGTAGAGAAAATTTGAAAAAAAATCTTGAAAAAGTGTTAAATCAACATCTTTCTATACTCCCATATACAAACAATCTGTACTAAAGCCAATTTGAACCTTTTGCAAACAATAGAAGATAAAAAAAGTGACGTTAGTTCTGTCAAACAAATTTAATGTCATCATATGTCATTTCATTTTATCAGCGATAATTATTGCTTTATTGTGTTTATATTTTCCAAAATATTGTTGAGTTATTGCTTTGTGTTTATATTTTCCAAAATATTTTTGAGTGAAGGTAAAATGCCACGAGCAAGAAGACCAAACATAGGCCGGCGAACGCGTAATGCAAATCAAATGGCATTATTAAGACGATCTCAGACTACAGATGAACGCGCACAAGCTAATGCATCGCAGCGTGAACGTACTGCACAGAATAGATCTGTTGACCCTGTACCTGTACTTAATCACGAATACGTCGTGCTGTTTTGGATGAAATGCTGCGTGCTGCTTTTAATTAAAATAGTCAGATTGATTATAGTATGTACGGATACATTGGAATGATGGACGCAAAATGTCCACATTTTGATACGGCTAACTTTCAAGTTGAAAGCCCGGCATGTGTTGTCCTAATGTGCTAATGTGAGATTGCCAACATTAGAAACTCCGCCCAAACCATTGTATTCATTTATTTTTGGGACATCTCAAACGTCGAAGCAGTTTTTGAGTAATATTCAACAATACAATTCGGCTTTTCAAATAACTTCTTTTGGTGCTACTAAAATTATTAGAGATTCCAAGTTCAACAAAAACATGTATGTGACACAATCATGCAAGCCGTTTCCAATAACGCAGGTGGATTATATTTCTTGGATGCACCTGTTGGTACAGGCAAAACTTTCGTTGTACCATTGATTTTAGCGACTATTCGATCGGAACAGAAAATTGCATTGGCACTTGCATCTTCGGGAATTGCTGCTACATTATTAGAAGGTGGTCGGACCGCACACTCTGCATTAAAATTGTCATTGCATGTACAGGTGATTGAAACTCCAACTTGCAATATTTCGGGAAATTCTGCTATGGTAAAAGTTCTGCGATTAACGTCAATTATTTTATGGTATGTACAATGGCGAATAAAAAATCAATAGAAGCATTTAATCGAACAATGCAAGATTTACGCAGTAATCAACAGCTTTTTGGTGGTGCACTGATATTGCTGTCAGGGGACTTTCGTCAAACATTGCCTGTCATTCCTCGATCAATTTCTGCTCATGAAATAAACGCCTGTTTGAAGTCATCAGTTCTTTGGAGATATGTAGGAAAATTGACACTGAACATTAATATGCATATTCACCTACATAATGATGCAACTGCACATCAGTTTTCAAAACAATTGTTAGAAATTGGTGATGGCAAAATACCAATCGACAGTACCAACGGATTGACCACTTTACCGAACAATTTTTGTACAATTGCGCAATCTATAGATGAGTTGATTGAATGTGTTTTTCCGAATATTCTTCAGAATTACAGAATTCATGATTGGTTGAGAGAACGCGCCATTTTTGCACCTAAGAATATTCATATCAATGCCATTAATTTTCAAATTCAAGCGAAACTGCCAGAAGTATTCAAGACATATAAATCAATTGACAGTGTTATGAATCAAGATGACGCATAAATAAGGCCCAAGGCAAACACTTCACGTTTTTGGTGTCAATTTGGAGGAATCATGTTTTTCACATGGCCAACTTTATGTTGCCTGTTCCACAGTCGGTACCCCCAACTGTTTACTTATTCATGCTCAAAATGGAAAAACAAAAAATATTGTTTATCCAACTGTTTTAGACTAACCCATATAGACCCACCATAGTAAAAGTACCCAATTCTTTTTTATTTTTTAGTTTTTACTCTTTGCTGATAAATATAATATAAACAATATATCATTTGGACTTTTAAATAGCTAGCAATTTAAAATATTTGTTTGTTTGAATAAATGAACTTAATAATACACTTTTTTTTTATAACTATGTATGCCTTATACGTAGCGAAGCACGTACCGGGCCGCTAGTATGTGTATGTAAATATGGTTTATATTTAGACAGGCATCTATGTGTTGCTTAAGCCGATAGATTTTTGTATTGCTCCAGTAGGGTACCCCACGTTATTTTGGTTTGAAGTTTTCTCAAGAACAAATCAACTGATTACTATAGTTTTTTTTTGCACAAGCTCTTATATTATTATATTATCTTATTCGATGTATCCAAAATGGGTCATTAGTTTTTTACGAAACTGTATATTAATTAGTTCAAAATAACTGCATACCAAAAATATATAATATTTTACATAAAATTGAAAAATTGTATGTGTACAAAATTAATTTAAAAAGTAAACTGCTCTAAAGATTTTCAAGATTAAGAATTTTGAAACATTAAGGTTTTTTGAGAAATCAAATTTTGGAAAAAAGTTTTTTTAACAGGTACATTTTTAAATTTGGAAGTACAGGAAATATTTTAAATAGTCTTGGTTTGTCAATTGAACTGATTCGTTCTAAAATTGCCTCTACCTCCTACACGAAGAGACATATACCCCCATTTCGGTAGTCAAAAGTACGTATATTTAAAACAGTAGTAAGACGTTATGTTTATTTCAAATTTATAGAAAAATTACTCCTGAGTTAAAAACATTGCTCTGGCATACAAAAATTGGATTTGCTAGAATTTAGATATCTTAAGACTGAGACAAAGGCATCAAATTTATGTAAGTACAATTACAAAGTCTAATACTTCTCTAAAAATAAAGATCCAAACAAAGTCTTTAGCCTTATTTAAAGTAAACATTTGCTTATACCCTTGATCATTCAAAATTGTTGATAGGACGGTCCTTCTTTTAATAAATACCTACATATATCATAAAAACTTACAGGCAAAAGTATGTTTCAAAATTTGTCCTTGAAACACTTTTTTGACCGGAAGTTTTAACTACCTACTTTATAAACTGAAAGATAGGTAGGTACCTACACAGCGTTGCCGCCAAAAAAAAATGTTCGTGCCACATTTTTTGAAAAAACGTGCCATTTATGAAATTTTCGTGCCATATGTAAAAAAATCAAGTTGTTCTTTAAAAAAAAAATTTAATTCAATACTATTACAAAAAAAAATTACTTACTCTATTCGTTTTTGGCAAGTTCATAACTACATATTTTTTGACAAATTTTAGTTTTTCTTCGAAAATTATGAATTAATATCACTTAAGAACCGCCTGATTGGAGAACCCGTTGGCTTTAAAAAATGTATAATTCGTAGGTAGGTGTGAATATTACTTTTTTATTGTAAGATATGAATTGGTATGGACTTAAATTAATAATAACTACAATATAAAAAATGAACATAAAACATACCGGTCATAACAAATCAAATACTTAAGCTAAGTGTACACGATTGCCAGATCTGTAAATATTGCCAGATCTGTCACTGAAAAATTTGTCTCGAATGGCTGACAATCGTGTACACACCAAATTAATTTGCAGACAAATGGTTTGGCTCCTAATTTGCAGACAAATATCTGCCAATTAATTTGTAGATATCTGGCAATCGTGTACACGCAAGCTGACAACCGTCTACACACCAAATTGATTTGCAGAAAAATTTGTTCATCAATCATTTTGAAGACAAATTAATTTGCAGATGTGGCAATCGTGTGTACACAAAATTCATTGGGAGATCACCAAATTTTTTTCATTTTCTGACGTTTCTGCAAACGTCTGACAATGAATAAATTTGCAGATGCCGTTTGAGGAACATTTGCAAATTTATTCATTGGCAGACAAATTTTCTGACTGATGCGATGTGTGACAATGAGCTGAAAATAAATTTGCAGATCCAAAATTTGATTTGGTGTGTACACGTTTGGCAGAAAATCTACAAATGTTTGCAAATCTATTGCTAGCTATTTGGCCAAATTAGTTTGTCTACATTGTCAGACAAATATTTGGCAACAGATTTGCAGATGTTTGTAGATATCTGCAAACCGTGTACACACAAATTAAAATTTTCAGCTCATTGTCAGCTCATTTTCACACATTGTCAGACGTTTGCAGATCTGACAATGATTGTCAGACCTGGCAATCGTGTACACTAAGCTTTAACTAGTGAAAAGTAATTTTCCTTCCAGTCTAAAAGCCACGTCCAAACAAAAACTACTTCCTAATGGGTGATTTTTTTGAGGTTAGGATTTTCATGCATTAGTATTTGACAGATCACGCGGGATTTCAGACATGGTGTCAAAGAGAAAGATGCTCAGTATGCTTTGACATTTCATCATGAATAGACTTACTAACGAGCAACGCTTGCAAATCATTGAATTTTATAACCAAAATCAGTGTTCGGTTCGAAATGTGTTTCGCGCTTTACGTCCGATTTATGGTCTACATAATCGACCAAGTGAGCAAACAATTAATGCGATTGTGACCAAGTTTCGCACTCAGTTTACTTTATTGGACATTAAACCAACCACACGAATGCGTACAGTGCGTACAGAAGAGAATATTGCGTCTGTTTCTGAGAGTGTTGCTGAAGACCGTGAAATGTCGATTCGTCGCCGTTCGCAGCAATTGGGTTTGTGTTATTCGACCACATGGAAGATTTTACGCAAAGATCTTGGTGTAAAACCGTATAAAATACAGCTCGTGCAAGAACTGAAGCCGAACGATCTGCCACAACGTCGAATTTTCAGTGAATGGGCCCTAGAAAAGTTGGCAGAAAATCCGCTTTTTTATCGACAAATTTTGTTCAGCGATGAGGCTCATTTCTGGTTGAATGGCTACGTAAATAAGCAAAATTGCCGCATTTGGAGTGAAGAGCAACCAGAAGCCGTTCAAGAACTGCCCATGCATCCCGAAAAATGCACTGTTTGGTGTGGTTTGTACGCTGGTGGAATCATTGGACCGTATTTTTTCAAAGATGCTGTTGGACGCAACGTTACGGTGAATGGCGATCGCTATCGTTCAATGCTAACAAACTTTTTGTTGCCAAAAATGGAAGAACTGAACTTGGTTGACATGTGGTTTCAACAAGATGGCGCTACATGCCACACAGCTCGCGATTCTATGGCCATTTTGAGGGAAAACTTCGGAGAACAATTCATCTCAAGGAATGGACCGGTAAGTTGGCCACCAAGATCATGCGATTTGACGCCTTTAGACTATTTTTTGTGGGGCTACGTCAAGTCTAAAGTCTACACAAATAAGCCAGCAACTATTCGAGCTTTGGAAGACAACATTTCCGAAGAAATTCGGGCTATTCCGGCCGAAATGCTCGAAAAAGTTACCCAAAATTGGACTTTCCGAATGGACCACCTAAGACGCAGCCGCGGTCAACACTTAAATGAAATTATCTTCAAAAAGTAAATGTCATGGACCAATCTAACGTTTCAAATAAAGAATCGATGAGATTTTGCAAATTTTATGCGTTTTTTTTTAAAAAAAAGTTCTCAAGCTCTTAAAAAATCACCCGATATTAAAAAATTGAAAAATCCGCCTATGCTCTAACATCTGTGTGAAATTTCCTTTTACTCACATATCGACTCCAAAAATAAGTATTATCGCTAAAATCAGCGCTAACTGACGAACATGCTCTTGTTCGATACATTCTTGTCGTGCTGGGTCAATTTCGCTACCAAACATAAATTTCATACAAATAAATAACCTCGGACCTCGCACAATAAATTATTATCTGCTTTTAAAAACAAAAAATATGGTATGGTATGAATAGTTGATGTGTTCGACGATCATGTTCGAATCGTCGCTCGGTCTTGTTCTTCCTGCCATAGTCCATACGAAGTTCAAAGAGAGGAGACATCAAACTCTTGGTCGAGCCTGGTCTTCCTCTCTGTTGTGTGTCTTTAATGTGTACCTTGTACCTGCATTTGCATATACTTCGTCTGGTTTATCGCTTTTTTTTGCGCTTACCCTTCGATTAATTTGTATAGCAGCGTTGCCGCCAAAAAAAATGTTCGTGCCACATTTTTTGAAAAAACGTGCCATTTCGTGCCATATGAAAAAAAACTCAAGTTGTTCTTTAAAAATAAATTTTAATTCAATACTATTACAAAAAAAAATTACTTACTCTATTCGTTTTTGGCAAGTTCATAACTACATATTTCACATCACATTATGAGTTGGTATTATTATTAAAAATATATATAAATATATAAAAATATAAAGCTTTGTTATAAGTTAAATAAATAAATTAGCTGGAGGTTTGAAACTTTGACAACTATTGGGCTTATTAATTTCATTATATGACATTATAGCATTTATTGTTTTATATGACAGTATGTTTTTGTTAGTTTTAATGTTATTTAGCCTTGAAAATACTCTTTCTGCTGATGAACTTCCGTGAGGCAAACTTACATAGGAGAATCAACATAAATTTGGAAATATTGATGAACATTCCTTCATCTATTATATTTTTTAATTTATACAACTTAAGCCAAAATGTTTTTGAATCTTCAAGAAAAACGCTTTCGGCTAGCCCAATCTCAAAATTTTTTCTTATTTCACCAACAATAACATCTTTCTCGCACTCAAAAAGATGAGAAAATTCTGAATATTGAAGTGTGGCAAAATACTTTGTATGTTTGGATTATTTTTTAAAAAGGTTGGATTAATTATCTTAAACGCATTTAGAACATTATCCTTTAAATAAAGTTTTCTTTCAAATTCTTGTGAAAGTTTTTTATAGAATATTTGACAATCTTTCAAAACATTCAACTTTTCGTTAGTCTCTAAATTTTGAAGCTCTTCTGTGCATTCAATTCCCACAAAAATATGATCTATTGGCTTACAGTTTTCGATTTCATAGCAAATATCATCTTTGTTTTTTAAAGAATTAACATAATCTTCTTTTAAAAATGTTTAAGGATAATTTTGTGAAAAGTAGATATATCTGAAACTAATACATTTATTTTTGGGGTTTCGATTTGAAATGACACATTAAGTTTGTCTGTAGAAGGTAGAACGTAATCCAAAAACTTGAAATATGATTTTATTCTGTTATCATTTAGTAGGTCAAAGAGTCTTTTTGCCTTTTCACTGTTTTCTTCTGTTGCAGCAAGTAGAAAAAAATGAGACAAAACCATCCAGTTTTTTAACAAGCACTTAACTACAGCCCCAAATGAAAGCCAGCGAGTTGAAATCATTTTTTTAATTTTGTTTTGTTTAATATTGAAATATTCTTGAAAAACTGACATTTCACTTTGCCGTTTAGGACTGTTTTTTAAAAAGCTATATACACCTTTGGCTAGTTCATGTATTTCTTTCGGAAGAGTAGAGCACGCATTTGAAATACATAGAGTAAGTGCGGCAAATATGGCCCACCCTTAACATTTTTTTAAATAAAACCATAAATTTAAGTCTAATTCATTTATTTTTTTTTTAAACAGTCTAACAAAACATTTTTAATTCAGCTTTTAAAAACTTTAACTAAAAAAAGAATAATAACAAAACGTTAAAAACAGAAACTTAAAGGAACTTCATAAATCATATTAAAAAAAAATTGCGGCAAATATGGCCTACCTGGTGTTAAATATGGCTCAGTGTGGGCCATATATATAAACTTTATAATTTTTTTTTTAAAATCATGATACCACATATGTTAAGAAAATATTAAACATAATTAACCAGCTTTTAAATAATTGTATTAGGTATCAATTAACAAATTTATTTATTTAAAAAACATCATCTTTCTAAGACTTTGAAAATTTAAACTTCTTTATGCTCGATTTGAAAACAAATTGTAAGAAAGGTTTAGGCGATCAAATTTTTTAAATTTATTAAGCTAGCTATCTATTATTGGATAAGAATACAATACCTACGAGCCCATCATAGTTTAATAAGAGGTAATTTTTCACAAACTATACTCAAGGTTTATTTTTGTAAAAGATTCAAACATAATTGTTAGAGCATTGTATGCCGAGTTTGCACCTTGTTTCAAGAGTTTCTTACTTACAACATTAACATGACCATGCTTCCACATTAGTTTGATATCGGAGGGCATTTTAATTAGCATGTCTCGGAATTTAGCAACAAAAGTCTCAAAAATGGATATCTTATTAGAACATATAGCCCATTTGACTCTAGTACATGAGAAGAAAGAAATTCGTAGATAGATTGAGGTTTAGCTGCAAGTATTGACGCAATCAAAATTATTAACGAATAGCTTATCAAGAAAAAAATCCCTTTGAAAACAAAAGAGTCCCTTTTAAAGTAAAGGATGAAGGAGGATGGCAACACTAGTTTAAACAGCTAACGCACGTTTCGTGTTTTGTTTCATTGTCAAACATCTTCAGTTTGGTCTATAATTTAACCATGAATCATCTTACAAACAAACAACGCTTGCAAATTATTGAATTTTACTATCAAAATACGTGCTCTGTTGAGAAAGTTCGAAGCTCATTTTTGGCTCAATGGGTACGTAAATAAGCAGAATTGTCGATTTTGGAGTGAATATCAGCCAGAAGCATTGCAATTTTATGTGTTTTTTTTTAATAACTTTCCTATAGCTTTTAAAAACTCACCTTTTATATGCATATTCATATACATATAAAACGAACAAACTAAAGGAATTATATCACACTAAATTTTTGGTATAAAAAAGATGAAATACATTTTTTTTAATTTAAGAGTCATATCACAAAAATAAAGACAATTATCAGGAACACCCTATTGAATTGAAAAAAAAATATATTAAAAAATATATTTAACTACCAAGCGCAAAAATTACTCTTGCAATACCTATTTTTTTGCTTTCTTATTGTTTTTCTTATACTTTTTCTATTTCTTGCCAAAGCATAACCGTAAAATCATTCCTCTTCAAGTATATATAATATGCATACACACATATAATGTCAAAAGGTTGTTTCTATTGTCTCCCTCGATCTCCTACTACATTTGCATATGTTCGTCTCTATTTTCTATTCTTTAATTATTGTTGAATTTTCCCTCATTCTCAACTCTTCCCATCTATTGAGTTGAGGGCAGTGTTGGGACCTCGCAGAAGCAAAAGAGTGGTAGAAATGATGTCAAAAAGGTGGTAGAAAAGTGGTAGAAATTAAAACCCATTTTTATGTAGTAAATCTTATATTCAATAACTTATTAAAAAATACAAAAAATTAAATAAACAATAATTCAGTTCTTTCAGTTTCAAATATCGCAATTCACAATAATTAAATTAGTTAGAAAAACTTAAAATTATTTTTTGCTATATAGACCAACAATTTAAATTTTGAAGCATATTTCAGTAATGCTTCCGGAGGATTAAAATTCTGAAAATTTACTGAAATTTCCCTTGCAGCCAAAATATTTTTTATATTTATATAAATTTTTTAAATCTGAAAATTTGCATTCAGCAGCAGCGCTGCTATGCGGTAAGCAACAAAGCTCCAACATATAAGAAGATATGTTTTCAAAAATTAAATTGTCCATTCCGTCTTTTAAGTTTTTTATCAAAAGCCATTGTGAAAAAATGTCATCAGTTTTAACAAATTGGAGTATAATTGATTTTCTCCAATTAATTTTCTCCACTCATTATTAATTAACTCTAGTTCTGAGTGGATTAAATACTTGGAAAAATTAAATGAAACTTCTTCGTTGATAATATTCATCTATCTGTGGTAAAAGTAAACAATCTATTTTATACAGAGATAAGACAACTATGTAAGATCTGTGCAAGGAAGATCACATAACAGCAACACAGAGAAAAAGAAAGATAACTGAGGTGAAAAAGTGCATGGGAGAAATCCATCAAAGCGATTTTATATACTGTTGTGTTTGTGGAGTGGACGCGTGGAGTTGTAGTCGTATGCGTATGGTATATGGTAGAAGGAAGAGTTAAATGATAGGTGAACGGTGAGTTGCAAAAAGTGGTAGAAATTGCTTTATAGGTGGTAGATTTTCATGAACACCAAAAAGTGGTAGAAATACCACTTAAGTGGTAGAAGTCCCAACACTGGTTGAGGGGTATAAAAAAAAGGAATCAAATTCAATCACATAGACACACCATATAAAGACCGGAAACCTATCTGTCATTCTGGTTTTGCCTACAAGCTGAAACATCAATTCTCACCAGCGTTGCCGCGAAGACAAAAATTGTAAGGGCAATTTTGAGGGCCATTTCCAAAATGTGCGGGCCACTATCCCACTACCCTGGAAAAAATTTGTTTAAGAAAATAATAACAGTTTGTCTTTTCTAAATAAACTTATTATATTTCAGGTCTTTTTGTTTACGGTATTAGTTATCACACTTGTACAAATTCCCGATCGGCCACATTTTGGCAACGCTACTTCTCACGCACCCTTATTTCTATTTCTAACATCAATTCACCACGGCTAACATCAATTCACCACCCTCTAACATCAATTCACCACGAAAATAAAGTATAGTGATGAGAAATTCTTTAGGGGGGGGGCACCTAGTGGCTACATCGACATTAGCTATTGCATTTTTTGGGAAGAGTACGATAACTCAGCCGACAAAGTTTAATGACGGATTTGTATAGAACAGTTAAAAACATTAATTTTTTACTATGGGGGCGGGGTCTATTCTCCCCGTTTAGGCGTTAGGGGCAATTTAAAAAAATATGTACGTTAAATGAAAAAAATAATGGTAATACTTACAACTAAGTTTTTTACATTTTCTTAAAACCAACACTTTTGTCTATTAGCTTGTTTTTAAATCAAGTCAAAACTATGCAAATTAGAATAGTTCGTTGAGATATTATATTTTTAATAAATATTTATTAATTCGATCATCTCAGATGCCAACTTAAGACTAAAATGGAAAAACATTTTCGCTGTAAACTGTGAACAAATATGTTTAAACAAAGATCTTATGGTTTCTTATACATGAATCACTTATTAGGAAAACAACAGTTTCCTACGTGATTGTATTGAAATGTAACATAATATTTAATATCATATTTTATGATCCAGAGGATCGTCCTTATTGCTTATTATTATATTTTGGTTCATATTTTCTAATTACTAATGGAACAGACGTGTGTTAATTTGCATAGTTTTTGAAAAAAATTGTTTTAAACTCAAAATGGTGTGTGGTTATTTTCTACTAAGTCCATTCCATATGTTGATCTGGTGTTTGGTTTTGGTTTATGTTCTAAGAATCTTTCGTGAAAAGATCTTCCTGTTTGTAATTATACAAGCTTTGAACATAACCTTAAAATACTACAGACATGCAAAAAAGGGAAAACACTAGACACCATGGAGGAATTTGAAATATATAAAGCCAACAAGATAGAACAAGACAGATTACTAAATGACAAATTAACAATAAAACAGAACATATTATTTGACACAGCTTTGAAATTCGAAATAAACAACAAAAAGAAATAAGAAAAAAGAAAGCTTCCCAAAAAGCTCCCACACTCAAAAACAATAGAAATTGACAACAAAAGTTTAGTTAACAGTGCAGCCCGATGATGGAACAAGAGTTCTGAAATGCGTAGCTTGTTTTATTTAATTTAATAAATTTGTTTGTAACATAAAGTTTTATTAAATTGTTAATTTTTTAAAGAAAAATATAATTGTTTTTATTTTTTAAAAAATAAACATAAAAAATACATAATACAACAAACATGGAGACAAACAACACAGCATCTATAAAAAAGGTAAAAAAAGGTTTAAAGTGTGATTTTTAAAATTTTAAGATTATTTACTATAATTGTTTTTAGAATGCATTGCTTATATTTGTTTTTGATCAAAAACTGAAAACTAGATGATTTTATGTCTTGTAGTTCTTGAGAAAATTACAAAAAAAAATATTTTAATTAAATTATTTTTTCCTTGCTTGAGTATTTACGTAGTCATATTTTGATAGTAATAATCGAATATGGATTAAGGTATACCCGAAATAAATTATTTTTTCTTAAATCCAGCTTATTTAAATACAAAAGAAACTTTGGCTAGAAAACTTTGTGATTGAAAGTGGCAAGAAATTGTTAATTTTTAACTTCACTATATTCAAAAGTGTGTACTACGTATAATAGACTTTTCAATTCAATAAATTGTCTGAACAAGGTATTTGTTGTAATATGTAAAGAAAATTTGAAATATATTAGCAAAAATGTAAAACATTGTTGTTTTTTTTAATTTAAATGTAATATAAAGACTTCTAATTTAGGTAAAATTATACATTCCAAAAATTATCTATTTTGAATGTTATAATAATTCTTTTTTTCTCGAATTTAAAAACGATTACTATTTCCTAAAAGTATTTTGATAATTACAAAACAGTGACCAAGTTTTAACAATACCCGTGTTTTGTTGGGAAATCTATCCATAGTGAAGTGGGATTTTACACGAATAACAAAAACAATTATCCATAGTGAGAATAACACCGATAAAAGTTCGTGTAGAATCTCACTATGGATAGGTTTTTGACATTTATACGAGCCTCGAATGGATCTTATGTGATTTCGTTTTCAAATTTTGGTACGATTGATATTGCATTTGTATCTCGATGGCTGTGTTGGTAGAGTAGTTGTGCATTTGGAATCATGTATGTGTTTTCCATTGGGGAAAAAATCAATCTATTACTGTTTTTTATTGTTATTTAGTTTTGTTAGTGAAAATGGACTAACTGGGCTTATTTTGCAAGAGAAAACAAAAGAAAAGATATTTATTTAACATTATGAACAAATTTTTATTTATTATTTTATACAATTTGTCTAATTTAAAAAAAAAAACTTACATGTTGTTTATTTGTTGTTGTATTTTACATTGCTTTGTTGGTTTTGTTTTTTAAATCTTTTTTTTTTATTTCGTTTGAAAAAGGAAAATGAAAATGAAAGAAAAATATTTAAACTATTTAATAAATTAACATTAAAGACAAACATAAATTATCACAGTGTAGTTCAGGTACTTATTTTATTGCTAATGCGTAGCTTACAATGGTGTTGTCTCGATCTTCTTGAGTGTTCATCGTTCTTCTTATTTTTTGTTGTATGCGCAAGGTTTCAAGAGTATACCTCGTCGTCATTCTCAGAAAAGATAATTAAGTTTTGCTATGTTTCCACCAAAGGTTTATCTCAGTTTAGATTAGATAAATCTTTTTGGTGTTTCCACCGCACAAGAAGATTTAAAAATGATTAAGTTTGACAACACTTTCTAAAATGCAAATGGTGTTTCGATGTTTCTTATGAAGTGCAAGTGAGATAATTTGATTCGTGTTAAACAATGAAAAACTGAATATTTCAGCACCATATAAGAATATGCTACCTACTCCATGTGCAAAAATTGCACTTTTTTTTTAATTTGATTAAAACAAAACTATATTTTTTGTACACAAACATGCAAATAAACAGAGCATAACGCATTATCTGTAAAACCAACTCCTCCACACAGGTTTGTTTCCACAAATTTTGACTCGAATCCGAACTCCGACGGGAATCGAGTCAAATTAAGCTCATTTCAACTCGACTCAGGTATATAAAGAATTGAGGCGATCTTCAAGCTCGCTTCAACACCACATGTAGTCTACGAACAAACCCCCTTCTTGAAGTTTGTATTTTATGTCAAATTTGTTCTTTCAGTTGTGCCAATTTTTAAATACAAAAATCTGGCCACTGCGGATCGTTTTGTTGGGAATTTCTCACTTCACTATTTATAAAATGCGAACAAAACGCATGTAATGTTACTATAAGTTAAGTTTTTCAAATAAAAAAATGATAAAAGTGTGACATCACCTCAACATCACACATAACATAAGTGTTTTTTTCTTCGAGGTGAGTTTGAAAACGTCAACAAAAATTCTGATTTTTTAAATCTTTCGAAAAGCAAGATTCGTTTTTGCATTTGTTTATTTAAAAAATTATAACATAATTTACAATATCCTAAAATTGTTTTTTTGAAAACATAACTTATATTAATTATTAACATTTTCATTTAATTTCTTTTTTGGTTATTGCCCAAAGCAATAATAAAATTACAATTTAATCAAATTCGGCTAAAGGAGTGTTCGCGCCTTTTGTGTTGTTTTTTTATTTTGCAGATAAATTATTTCAGATTACAAATATGGATAAAAAAATCTCTGTGCGCTGTGTAATGGGCTGTTCAACATTCAGCCACACGTTTCGCGCTCGAGTTGAAAAGTAAGTAGGCACAATATGGTATCCTCATTTTAACCAATTTCCGCACCGATTGGAACTCACTTGGACGTGTTCTTATAAGTTTTTTTGATTTTAACTAAAAAGTGTGAATGCAACTTTCTTACTCACACTTCAAGGATTCCAGGAAGGTATAAACCAAAAACACTCCATTACCAAGACCGGAATCTTTCGTACGTTTCACTCTCCAAAACCCGTTTGTTTACATTGTTGTATTTGTAATTTTGACAATTAATCCATGAATAGATGTGAGCACAAACAAAAAAAAACGATGCCGTGGGCTAGCGGCATTTTGCACAGCAAAAACAAAATGGATGGGTAAATAAGTTTTTTTCAGGTTTTTCTTTTTACTTTTTTTCGATGAAGAAATCAGTTTTAAGCTTTAATTTTGCAGTCATTTTGTTGATAGCGAACCAATGTACATTTTTGTCTTAAAAAAAGCATGTTCACCATCAGTTTGTTATAATTAATTCACTAATTTAAAAAAATCACTACGAAATTCTTCAAATTTCAAAATTAACCTCGGATTTTTGTATCAAAGATGCGTTCGAAGAACCATCAAGTTAAGGGTGCCAGCGCAATTTTTGTATTGAATTCTAATAAATTTTCGTTAATGAACGGCCCAAATATTTTTTTGCAAGTAATTAAAATCTGTATCAATTTAATTAATCCAAATGTATTTATAGTTTATTTTTAATGATTTAAGCTTGCAACTATTTTTGAATTCCATTTTGATTAATAAATATTATATTTAAAAAACGAGTTATAATCGAAAAATATCTTATCCATAACATACTTGATTGATGGAAGCATACATGTATTTGCTATCAAAAAAAACTATGCATCAAAGGAACACCAATGTTTTAAAAAAGTAATCAGAACGATTATAGCGAATCTGTTGAATAAATGCAGAGCAAATAAAATGCAAATTTTGACATATCACAAAATGAAAACGTCTTAAAATCGTTCTGAATTCATGCACAACTAATTCAATAGAACATGTAATCGTCGTGAATGTTTATTGTTGACGTACAGAAGTTTTTTTAGTGAATTTCCACAGTTTAACGTAAATTACAATTTTCATTCATTCCTTAAAAATGTTTAGTTACCAAAGTTCAAGTTTACTTATTATTGTTTGAAGGATATGTTTAGTAAAAGTGCTGCTAAAAATGAAACAAATTAATGAGTTTTACTTCCATAGATTACATTTTATAAATGCAGAACATGGAAGAAAATATACATTGTAAACAATAGTTTTCAGGTATAAAGCAGAGGTTAGTGTAGAAAAATATTTTTGAGAAAGCCAATAATATTTTAGGTATGTCCATTAAAGAAATTTCCGCTTCGGCTAACCTTCATCAACTTTTTAGAAAAAAAATTAGCATTAATAGCAGCCAATTATTTCATAGCATAAATAATTTCAGATTGTAAAATGTCTAGAAATTTTCATACGCTACAAAGTTCGTCATTTTATGCGTAAACATAGAAGATAACATTATTTAGTCAAGAAGTATGGATTTTGGCGCGTATACCGGTTTTTCTCTATTGGATGTTCGGTTTCCCCATACTGGAATAAAAAAAAGTTACTTAAATCTATTTATTGCACTCATTTAGTTGGTATTGTGTGTAAACACATTGCCTATTTCTATTCCTCAAAGATGCTTTACACAAAGCAACTTATTTTTAAAACATGGTTCCCTCAAATTTGTATTCCAAAATCTAACTACAAACAAAATTCTAACTCTAACAAAGTCCCTTAAAAAGAAATTTTCAGGAATATTTCTGCAACAAACAAAACTAAAATTTGGTCTTGTTAATAATTATCGAACTGCTTAAATGATGAAAATACTAATCTAATTGAGGAATCTGAACTAGCTAAATTTGGCAATGGAACTTCACAAGTATGCTTCTCGTAAAAAAAAAAACTTCTAACATCGCCAAAAAAATGCTGTAAGCAAACAAAAGCTGAAAAAATTGTCTGTTTTGTTGTTTTACAAAGTATTGAGTTACACTTTTGTCCATTTCCAATTATACTTAACCAGTTGCAGCGCATGTTGCGTTCGCAAATAATTTAAGTAAACAAAATACAGCACTAATAAATCATTAAATATGTATTTGGTCAATTTTATTTTATTTAATATACATTAACAACATTTATTTGGATTGAAATTAAAAAGCTATACAAATCTTCCAATTTAAGACCATGTCAGCACTTCAGATTTTGTTGGTTAGGATTGTTTAGTTTTTGAACGAGGCCATGAAACATTCAAAATGAAGCATTTAGATGAGGCTGATTACTATAATGAAGCATTTTGATGGGCCTGAGGACTAAATGTGAGAATGTGTTTGGTTTTTTGCATCATTTCACGCACACTTTCTCACATTTAGTCCTCAGTAGCTTGTAGGCAAACCGAAATGTCAGTCTGAGATTCCGGTCTTGGTAATGGAGTGTTTTTGGTATAAACCATTCCTGTAGGTACATTATTGTACCAAGGACACGACCGAATGAGTTGCAATATTTGTATTTTCCTATCAAAAATGTTTAAAAATGCAAACATTAGAACTCATTCGGTCGTGTCCTTGGTACAATAATGTACCTACAGGAATGGTTTATACCTTCCTGGAATCCTTGAAGTGTGAGTAAGAAAGTTGCATTCACACTTTTTAGTTACAATCAAAAAAACTTATAAGAACACGTCCAACTGAGTTCAACTATTTGTATTTTCCTATCAAAAATGTTAAAAAATGCAAACATTAGAACTCATTCGGTCGTGTCCTTGGTACAATAATGTACCTACAGGAATGGTTTATACCTTCCTGGAATCCTTGAAGTGTGAGTAAGAAAGTTGCATTCACACTTTTTAGTTACAATCACAAAAACTTATAAGAACACTTCCAAGTAAGTTCCAATGTGGTGCGGAAATTGGTTCAAATGAGGATACCATATTGTGTCTACTTGGAAATTTAAAAATTTGAATCGATATTTGACGGTGTTTCCCTTTGATTAGAAATGAAAGTTATATACTGATCGATCGGGAATCATACAAAGAATTTTTTTTGAGAAAAAAAAGTGTAATTGCGCATTTATTTTTCTCCAAAAATGTATTTTTTATTTTATTTCTTATTTTGACGGAAATTCATTTTCCCGAACAGCTGATACTTTTATGTTCACCATAGCAATTAGATAAAAAAAAACATCTGTCAAAACAAGTAAATACACCGCATCGAATTGTTGTTGGATTTCAAATTTCAAATGGACGTAATGTCAAAATTACAAATACAACAATGTAAACAAATGGGTGTTGGAGGGTAAAACGTACGAAAGATTCCGGTCTTTATATGGTGTGTCTATGAATATAATAAGCACACTGTAATTGTTTTTGCTATTTATGAGAGCGAACAGAAATTTAAAAAGAGTAAACATAAATGGATAACTCAACCGAAACACATGAACTTGAAGTTGATTTTAATTGTAGGGTAATACATGGCTTTAGCGGCATCGATTTAAATGAATTAAAAAATAAAAAAAGTTGCTATATATGTTTCAATATAAGATCGATGCGTCTACATTGGAGTACTTTCTGCTTGAATATTAACCACTTTATAAATGAATTAGATGTTATTATTTTGGTAGAAACAAATATTAAAGATGAAGAGAATGGTTTTTATCAACTTGATGGATTTCAAAGAGAAACGTTACATCGGAGTAGTAAAAAAAGAGGAGGAGGAATTATAATGTTTATTCGTAATAATATAAATCACCAAAGAGTACCTTCGTCGTCAATTTTTTTTTGAAAGCATTAAAATCCAGTTCACAGAGGAAAATAAAACAACAAATATGATTGCAATATATAGACCTCCTGGATTAAGTAAAGTTGCATTTATTGAAGAACTTGGTAATGATTTAAAAGAAATGAAGAAAAATGAAGAATATATTGTTATGGGTGATATAAATATTGATGTTAAAAAATCTAAATTAAATATAAGCTATGTAAAAGATTATTTGGAGATGCTATCATCGTCGAGACTTTTGAACGTCATAACAAAGTGCACGAGAATTGATCCACGAAATGGAACTAAGTCCTTGATTGATCACATACTAGTTAGTAAAGTAGATAATCCAATTTATACTGTGGTAATTGAAAACGAAACTACAGACCACTACCCAACATTGTATTACATGAAAACTGAAAGACATGCTGAAAAACAGATTATTAGTAATACCCACATAAACAATTATAAATTAAACCAACTCATTCGGGAAGAAAGTTGGATTTCTGTCTTAAAAGAGGAAAATGCTGAAACAATGTATAATGCTTTCGCTTCTAAACTTAAAGATATATACATACAATCAACAGTCACTACAAGAAATACAAAAACACGGAAAAACAATCCATGGATATCATCAGAACTCATTGCTGACTGTAAAAAACGAGACATATTCTATAGAAAATGGAAAAACAACATAAAAAACAAAAGCTATGAAAACGATTACAAGATCTTACGAAACAAAATAAATAAGGCTATATTAATCCAAAAATCTAATTTTTATAAGAACCAATTCAACGAATTCAAAACAAATCCGAGGAAAACTTGGGGATTGATAAATGAAATTCTAGGAAGAAAAAAATCTAGTATTGATGATACATTAACAAAAAACTTTAAAATAGAATTTAAATCATTAGCGAATGAGTTTGCTGAGTTTTTCTCATCACAAACAGCAAATTTAATACATCAATGTGATTTGAAAACATCCATACACACAAATACTCATCAAATAAACACAATTTTTATATACGCTACAGATGATTGTGAGGTTAACACGATAATAAAGTCACTTGGGGTGAATAAGTCTCCTGGAATAGATGGGATAAGATCGGTCGACATTAAGAACAATGCTGATATATTTGCTCCAATATTGTGCAAAATAATAAATCTAAGCCTAACCGATGCAAAAATATCTAAACATCTTAAAACTGCTGTTGTAAGACCGATCTACAAAAGTGGATTGAAGAACCAACTGACAAATTATAGACCGATTTCAATACTCCCTGTCCTCGAAAAGTGTCTTGAAGTAATAGTTGTCAACAGATTGCAAAGTTTCATCGAAAAGCATTCACTTATCAACAAAAGCCAGTACGGGTTTCAAAAGAATAAAAATACAGGACAACTGCTTTGTGAATTTGCTGACTGTATAAACGAGAGCTTAAATAGGGGACATAACGTACTTGTACTGTTTATGGATTTCAGCAGAGCTTTTGATACACTCAACCATTCGAAACTTTTGGAAGCGTTAGCAAGAATAGGAATTCGAGGTAGGTTGGCTGACTGGATGCCGGACTATCTTCACAATCGAAAGTTCTCCGTCAAAATAAAAGATGTTTACAGTGAAGAGAAGAATGTTGAATATGGAGTTCCACAAGGATCTAATTTGGGACCGCTTATGTTCATCCTTTATACCAACGAACTTCTTAGTGTTTTCAAGTTAAGTATCCCGTTTGCTTTTGCTGATGACACTGCAATTGTTGTTCGCGATAGGTCTTTGGAATCGGCCACAATGATAATACAAAACGAATTCAATGCTGCTGTTCGATGGTGTCACGACAACGGATTGGTAATAAATGCTTCTAAGACAAAACTTATGCATATCCGAAGTCCACATGTCAAAAAAACAGACAAACAAATATATTTCAGGAATGATCTCTGTCCAATCACGCCCACAACATGCATTGAAGTTGTTGAACTTTATAGATATCTTGGAGTTGTTATTGATTGTCATTTCCTTTGGGACAAACATATAGACAAGCTACGTACTGATCTGAAGAAGAGTCTCTACGCACTTTCGCATTTAAAGTACCATGCTACTGAGGATGTTCTGAGACAAGTTTATTACGCATTGGTAGAATCAAAGCTGAGATATGGCATACTTGCCTGGGGAAATGCAGCACCAACACACATCAAGAAGCTTCAAAAACTTCAAAATTTAGCTCTAAGAATAATACAACAAAATAACAGACAGCAAACTGAAAACAAATTCCGAGTACTTTAAGTCGAGCAAATTTTCAAGATGAACATAATACTAGAATATCATGGCAATAATAGCTTTATTCGCCCGATTCAACATCACCTTAACACCAGACAACGCGCACGAGGTGTACTTCACATACTACGGCACTACAACACATATGGAAAGAGACAGTTGGCATACGTTGTCCCAACGATCATCAATTCAATGCCTCAAGAAATCAAACAAATACAAAATTACAAAACAAGAAAAAAACAATTAAAATATTTCTTTTTAAATGATATAATTAATTAAATCCTGTAAAATACAAAAAAAAAATGTAAACTGAATTATAAAATTTATTTTGAAATGTTACTTTTATTAATCTCTTAATTCTAAAATAGCTCACTCTATCTAACTATTTAAATATAATTATAAGTACAATCTTCTGCAGAAAAGCTTAGGCTTCGCAGGAACATACAAATTGTAAATTTTACTTAGTAGATAATAAAGCTTTACAAAAAAAAAAATAAATAAAAATAAACGACGACGACGACGACGATGACGACGATGACGTCAAAGAAACCAACCAACGTCGTCGGCATATTAACATACACATTGTCTTCAATACAATTGAGACACATTTTCATACCACTCCATAAAGATCTAAGTACTGAACATAGCTTAAGGCATACATCTAGAACTAGATTCTCAACTATGAATTATACCAAACATTTAATTAAATTAAATTAAATTAAAATAAATTAAATTAAATTTTTAATTCTATTACATAATATGTATGTACGGTAGTGATACCAAAATAACGTTATTTTTTCAAATAAACGCCTCCTTCAAAAGTTACAACGCTCCAAAGTTTTTCATTATTTTTTTTTTACATCACCCCTACAATCCCATATTCAAATTTCATATCCCCCCGAGCGGTGACCCAACTGAAACGACGACGACTGACGATGACCATGACGATCATGACGACGAACACGACGACAACCACGACTACGGCAGCAACCACCACCAAACACATTACCCACACCCCACCACAATCATCACGATCCATCCAACGCACATTCTCCAAATATCCAAAACTACTTCACACACATCTTCTTTAAACTCCCTCCCTCCCGACCGACCGACCGACAGACGGCAGCAACCACCACAATCATCACGATCCATCCACCGCACATTCTCCAAATATCCAGAGAGCCCGCGCCGCCTTTTCCTCACTTCTATTCAAATCCAATAAAACATTTACGATCCTCAACATCACAAACCAACCCTTCATCATCATCACTTCCGCATGCGGCGCCAAGGCGTGCGCCAAACAATACATCAAACACAATACCGCACCAATTAAAAACACATTAAAAACTATTCAAAACAAAACCCATTAAAAAAGCCATATAAAAAATTCCCATGCTCAAGCGACGCATATTCTACTCAAATTAACGGTTTTTTTATAAATCAAAAAAACTGAACAAAAATATTTGTCACCTCGAATATTTTACGAACAAAAATATTGTTTTCAAGATTCAGTTAAATTTTGAGAAAAATCAAATTGACAGTTTTCTTGCAAAAAATAAAAACGTTATACTAAAAGTTGGTAAAAAATTACTTTCGACTCAAATATCTTTACAAAAATTAAAAAAATTGGCTTCAAACTAATTTAATCTCACAGTAATTTTTTTTATAAAAATCCAACAGTCAGTTTTTTCATAAAATCTTTTTTAATATGAAATGTATGGCTTTTATTTATATTACAACAATTCTACTTTTTGCTTCATTTTTAACAAATTAATGTGGACAACAAAGCTCGGACCTTATAGAGGGCATAAACAACATCTATATATATAAAAATCAATGCCACTTTTCGTTGTAATGTTATAACTCAACAATGCCTTTACCGATTTGGATAATTTTGGTCTTGAATTATTCGTGGAAGTCCAGAGAAGGTTTGTACGTAGAGAAAATTTGAAAAAAAATCTTGAAAAAGTGTTAAATCAACATCTTTCTATACTCCCATATACAAACAATCTGTACTAAAGCCAATTTGAACCTTTTGCAAACAATAGAAGATAAAAAAAGTGACGTTAGTTCTGTCAAACAAATTTAATGTCATCATATGTCATTTCATTTTATCAGCGATAATTATTGCTTTATTGTGTTTATATTTTCCAAAATATTGTTGAGTTATTGCTTTGTGTTTATATTTTCCAAAATATTTTTGAGTGAAGGTAAAATGCCACGAGCAAGAAGACCAAACATAGGCCGGCGAACGCGTAATGCAAATCAAATGGCATTATTAAGACGATCTCAGACTACAGATGAACGCGCACAAGCTAATGCATCGCAGCGTGAACGTACTGCACAGAATAGATCTGTTGACCCTGTACCTGTACTTAATCACGAATACGTCGTGCTGTTTTGGATGAAATGCTGCGTGTTGCTTTTAATTAAAATAGTCAGATTGATTATAGTATGTACGGATACATTGGAATGATGGACGCAAAATGTCCACATTTTGATACGGCTAACTTTCAAGTTGAAAGCCCGGCATGTGTTGTCCTAATGTGCTAATGTGAGATTGCCAACATTAGAAACTCCGCCCAAACCATTGTATTCATTTATTTTTGGGACATCTCAAACGTCGAAGCAGTTTTTGAGTAATATTCAACAATACAATTCGGCTTTTCAAATAACTTCTTTTGGTGCTACTAAAATTATTAGAGATTCCAAGTTCAACAAAAACATGTATGTGACACAATCATGCAAGCCGTTTCCAATAACGCAGGTGGATTATATTTCTTGGATGCACCTGTTGGTACAGGCAAAACTTTCGTTGTACCATTGATTTTAGCGACTATTCGATCGGAACAGAAAATTGCATTGGCACTTGCATCTTCGGGAATTGCTGCTACATTATTAGAAGGTGGTCGGACCGCACACTCTGCATTAAAATTGTCATTGCATGTACAGGTGATTGAAACTCCAACTTGCAATATTTCGGGAAATTCTGCTATGGTAAAAGTTCTGCGATTAACGTCAATTATTTTATGGTATGTACAATGGCGAATAAAAAATCAATAGAAGCATTTAATCGAACAATGCAAGATTTACGCAGTAATCAACAGCTTTTTGGTGGTGCACTGATATTGCTGTCAGGGGACTTTCGTCAAACATTGCCTGTCATTCCTCGATCAATTTCTGCTCATGAAATAAACGCCTGTTTGAAGTCATCAGTTCTTTGGAGATATGTAGGAAAATTGACACTGAACATTAATATGCATATTCACCTACATAATGATGCAACTGCACATCAGTTTTCAAAACAATTGTTAGAAATTGGTGATGGCAAAATACCAATCGACAGTACCAACGGATTGACCACTTTACCGAACAATTTTTGTACAATTGCGCAATCTATAGATGAGTTGATTGAATGTGTTTTTCCGAATATTCTTCAGAATTACAGAATTCATGATTGGTTGAGAGAACGCGCCATTTTTGCACCTAAGAATATTCATATCAATGCCATTAATTTTCAAATTCAAGCGAAACTGCCAGAAGTATTCAAGACATATAAATCAATTGACAGTGTTATGAATCAAGATGACGCATACATAAGGCCCAAGGCAAACACTTCACGTTTTTGGTGTCAATTTGGAGGAATCATGTTTTTCACATGGCCAACTTTATGTTGCCTGTTCCACAGTCGGTACCCCCAACTGTTTACTTATTCATGCTCAAAATGGAAAAACAAAAAATATTGTTTATCCAACTGTTTTAGACTAACCCATATAGACCCACCATAGTAAAAGTACCCAATTCTTTTTTATTTTTTAGTTTTTACTCTTTGCTGATAAATATAATATAAACAATATATCATTTGGACTTTTAAATAGCTAGCAATTTAAAATATTTGTTTGTTTGAATAAATGAACTTAATAATACACTTTTTTTTATAACTATGTATGCCTTATACGTAGCGAAGCACGTACCGGGCCGCTAGTATGTGTATGTAAATATGGTTTATATTTAGACAGGCATCTATGTGTTGCTTAAGCCGATAGATTTTTGTATTGCTCCAGTAGGGTACCCCACGTTATTTTGGTTTGAAGTTTTCTCAAGAACAAATCAACTGATTACTATAGTTTTTTTTTGCACAAGCTCTTATATTATTATATTATCTTATTCGATGTATCCAAAATGGGTCATTAGTTTTTTACGAAACTGTATATTAATTAGTTCAAAATAACTGCATACCAAAAATATATAATATTTTACATAAAATTGAAAAATTGTATGTGTACAAAATTAATTTAAAAAGTAAACTGCTCTAAAGATTTTCAAGATTAAGAATTTTGAAACATTAAGGTTTTTTGAGAAATCAAATTTTGGAAAAAAGTTTTTTTAACAGGTACATTTTTAAATTTGGAAGTACAGGAAATATTTTAAATAGTCTTGGTTTGTCAATTGAACTGATTCGTTCTAAAATTGCCTCTACCTCCTACACGAAGAGACATATACCCCCATTTCGGTAGTCAAAAGTACGTATATTTAAAACAGTAGTAAGACGTTATGTTTATTTCAAATTTATAGAAAAATTACTCCTGAGTTAAAAACATTGCTCTGGCATACAAAAATTGGATTTGCTAGAATTTAGATATCTTAAGACTGAGACAAAGGCATCAAATTTATGTAAGTACAATTACAAAGTCTAATACTTCTCTAAAAATAAAGATCCAAACAAAGTCTTTAGCCTTATTTAAAGTAAACATTTGCTTATACCCTTGATCATTCAAAATTGTTGATAGGACGGTCCTTCTTTTAATAAATACCTACATATATCATAAAAACTTACAGGCAAAAGTATGTTTCAAAATTTGTCCTTGAAACACTTTTTTGACCGGAAGTTTTAACTACCTACTTTATAAACTGAAAGATAGGTAGGTACCTACACAGCGTTGCCGCCAAAAAAAAATGTTCGTGCCACATTTTTTGAAAAAACGTGCCATTTATGAAATTTTCGTGCCATATGTAAAAAAATCAAGTTGTTCTTTAAAAAAAAATTTTAATTCAATACTATTACAAAAAAAATTACTTACTCTATTCGTTTTTGGCAAGTTCATAACTACATATTTTTTGACAAATTTTAGTTTTTCTTCGAAAATTATGAATTAATATCACTTAAGAACCGCCTGATTGGAGAACCCGTTGGCTTTAAAAAATGTATAATTCGTAGGTAGGTGTGAATATTACTTTTTTATTGTAAGATATGAATTGGTATGGACTTAAATTAATAATAACTACAATATAAAAAATGAACATAAAACATACCGGTCATAACAAATCAAATACTTAAGCTAAGTGTACACGATTGCCAGATCTGTAAATATTGCCAGATCTGTCACTGAAAAATTTGTCTCGAATGGCTGACAATCGTGTACACACCAAATTAATTTGCAGACAAATGGTTTGGCTCCTAATTTGCAGACAAATATCTGCCAATTAATTTGTAGATATCTGGCAATCGTGTACACGCAAGCTGACAACCGTCTACACACCAAATTGATTTGCAGAAAAATTTGTTCATCAATCATTTTGAAGACAAATTAATTTGCAGATGTGGCAATCGTGTGTACACAAAATTCATTGGGAGATCACCAAATTTTTTTCATTTTCTGACGTTTCTGCAAACGTCTGACAATGAATAAATTTGCAGATGCCGTTTGAGGAACATTTGCAAATTTATTCATTGGCAGACAAATTTTCTGACTGATGCGATGTGTGACAATGAGCTGAAAATAAATTTGCAGATCCAAAATTTGATTTGGTGTGTACACGTTTGGCAGAAAATCTACAAATGTTTGCAAATCTATTGCTAGCTATTTGGCCAAATTAGTTTGTCTACATTGTCAGACAAATATTTGGCAACAGATTTGCAGATGTTTGTAGATATCTGCAAACCGTGTACACACAAATTAAAATTTTCAGCTCATTGTCAGCTCATTTTCACACATTGTCAGACGTTTGCAGATCTGACAATGATTGTCAGACCTGGCAATCGTGTACACTAAGCTTTAACTAGTGAAAAGTAATTTTCCTTCCAGTCTAAAAGCCACGTCCAAACAAAAACTACTTCCTATTAAAAAATTGAAAAATCCGCCTATGCTCTAACATCTGTGTGAAATTTCCTTTTACTCACATATCGACTCCAAAAATAAGTATTATCGCTAAAATCAGCGCTAACTGACGAACATGCTCGTGTTCGATACATTCTTGTCGTGCTGGGTCAATTTCGCTACCAAACATAAATTTCATACAAATAAATAACCTCGGACCTCGCACAATAAATTATTATCTGCTTTTAAAAACAAAAAATATGGTATGGTATGAATAGTTGATGTGTTCGACGATCATGTTCGAATCGTCGCTCGGTCTTGTTCTTCCTGCCATAGTCCATACGAAGTTCAAAGAGAGGAGACATCAAACTCTTGGTCGAGCCTGGTCTTCCTCTCTGTTGTGTGTCTTTAATGTGTACCTTATACCTGCATTTGCATATACTTCGTCTGGTTTATCGCTTTTTTTTGCGCTTACCCTTCGATTAATTTGTATAGCAGCGTTGCCGCCAAAAAAAATGTTCGTGCCACATTTTTTGAAAAAACGTGCCATTTCGTGCCATATGAAAAAAAACTCAAGTTGTTCTTTAAAAATAAATTTTAATTCAATACTATTACAAAAAAAAATTACTTACTCTATTCGTTTTTGGCAAGTTCATAACTACATATTTCACATCACATTATGAGTTGGTATTATTATTAAAAATATATATAAATATATAAAAATATAAAGCTTTGTTATAAGTTAAATAAATAAATTAGCTGGAGGTTTGAAACTTTGACAACTATTGGGCTTATTAATTTCATTATATGACATTATAGCATTTATTGTTTTATATGACAGTATGTTTTTGTTGTTAGTTTTAATGTTATTTAGCCTTGAAAATACTCTTTCTGCTGATGAACTTCCGTGAGGCAAACTTACATAGGAGAATCAACATAAATTTGGAAATATTGATGAACATTCCTTCATCTATTATATTTTTTAATTTATACAACTTAAGCCAAAATGTTTTTGAATCTTCAAGAAAAACGCTTTCGGCTAGCCCAATCTCAAAATTTTTTCTTATTTCACCAACAATAACATCTTTCTCGCACTCAAAAAGATGAGAAAATTCTGAATATTGAAGTGTGGCAAAATACTTTGTATGTTTGGATTATTTTTTAAAAAGGTTGGATTAATTATCTTAAACGCATTTAGAACATTATCCTTTAAATTAAGTTTTCTTTCAAATTCTTGTGAAAGTTTTTTATAGAATATTTGACAATCTTTCAAAACATTCAACTTTTCGTTAGTCTCTAAATTTTGAAGCTCTTCTGTGCATTCAATTCCCACAAAAATATGATCTATTGGCTTACAGTTTTCGATTTCATAGCAAATATCATCTTTGTTTTTTAAAGAATTAACATAATCTTCTTTTAAAAATGTTTAAGGATAATTTTGTGAAAAGTAGATATATCTGAAACTAATACATTTATTTTTGGGGTTTCGATTTGAAATGACACATTAAGTTTGTCTGTAGAAGGTAGAACGTAATCCAAAAACTTGAAATATGATTTTATTCTGTTATCATTTAGTAGGTCAAAGAGTCTTTTTGCCTTTTCACTGTTTTCTTCTGTTGCAGCAAGTAGAAAAAAATGAGACAAAACCATCCAGTTTTTTAACAAGCACTTAACTACAGCCCCAAATGAAAGCCAGCGAGTTGAAATCATTTTTTTAATTTTGTTTTGTTTAATATTGAAATATTCTTGAAAAACTGACATTTCACTTTGCCGTTTAGGACTGTTTTTTAAAAAGCTATATACACCTTTGGCTAGTTCATGTATTTCTTTCGGAAGAGTAGAGCACGCATTTGAAATACATATTTGCAACGAATGTGAAGTGCAAGTTACAGAATAAATTTTGTTATTTTGCTGCTTGAGCAAAGATTGAACTCCCCCTTTTTTACCTTGCATCACACTGGCGCCATCAGAGCAAAAACCAATTAAGTTTGATATGGGAATATTATAAGTTTCTAAAAAATTAAGTAATAGTTCTTGATAAACTGTCAGCTGTACTATCGTTCAACTCTATTATAGCAAGAAACTTATCTTCAATAAGTAATGTATGCGTGTCAAAATACCTAGCTAAATGACCAAACATTTTTTACACGATACATCTGTACTTTCGTCTACTATAATGGAAAAAATGCCTTCTTAGTTTGTCTGCAATTTCTCTGGTGCAATACGGTGCTATTTTTTCAGTAAGAACTTCGTTTGCCTTCGTTCTTCCACAATGAAATCCTTGAGCTATTTTTGAGTCTGGGCACACCGATCTTAAAAAGCCTGGAAGATGATCCATTATAGATATCGGCAAACTGTGCTGTCGCTTTTACCCTATGCAAATGGTATAAACTTTCTTCATGCCTCTGCAGGTTCCATTTATTTTTGGCAACAGATTTTTTGCTTACCTTGCACATTGCATTGTCCTTATCAAATACGAGCCAAGTGAATTTTTCAAGCCACTCCAATCGAAGACTTCTATTTGCTTTTTGGTTTGACCTTTCTTATAACTCGTATTTGTTTTTTATAACACAAATATTTTGTATTCTAAAATGTTACCTTTTAGTTTTTTGCAGAAAATCCTTATTTTCAGGTTCCTGTATTTCTTCTATTTCGCTGTAAATTAAGAAAACTGAACAAAAACTTAAACTACAATAATTCTCTTATTATCTACTTTCCCTTTCTGTTTCCGTATCGGAAATTATTGCTTTCCTTTTCGACGGCAAAATATTTTTTGTTTGTGACGTAGACGGAACTTCTGTTGGTGCAATTTCATTTGTAGTTTTCTTTGTTTTTATCAAGAATCTGGAGATTGTGATTGTGTTTAATTTCAATTCAATTGAATTAAAAAACAATGGTTATACTTATTTTCCATTGTAACCTTTTTACATAAACAAGGCAAAGATATAAACGGTAGAACAATAAAACAAAAACCAAACGCTCGTCCAGACGTCCACTTATGCCAAAGCCAATATTAAAAACCGTAAACAGTTACAGTAGACGAAGAAAAAAAAACACAAACAAACAAAAAGAATAGATTGTTTTGTATGACAGGGACAGCTGTATATTGAAAGATCTACGACTACGATCTACTACATTGTAATGAAATGAGTGTGTTCATACTATGAGTTAGAATGGATGCATCCAGTTCTGTTGAGGTGATTAAGTAGATACGTCCATTTCTTTTGATGAATATTGACACTTCGCTTACATTATGAGTTTAAATTTATGTAAACAAATTAAAATAAAAAAAACGTGCCATATTTAAATTTTTCGTGCCACCGTGCCACGAGAAAATTTCCGTGTCAAAATGGCACGATCGTGCCACATCGACAACGCTGTACCTACATAAGTGTTAATTTTTAAAACAAAAAAATTTAAAAGTTCATCATCCCATTTAAAAAATTCACTATCATTAAAAAACGTCCAAAAATTAAATATCCATCTTTTCATTATACGTTGTCAACAATTTTGTAACCAGCTTTTAAATAATTGTATTAGGTATCAATTAACAAATTTATTTATTTAAAAAACATCATCTTTCTAAGACTTTGAAAATTTAAACTTCTTTATGCTCGATTTGAAAACAAATTGTAAGAAAGGTTTAGGCGATCAAATTTTTTAAATTTATTAAGCTAGCTATCTATTATTGGATAAGAATACAATACCTACGAGCCCATCATAGTTTAATAAGAGGTAATTTTTCACAAACTATACTCAAGGTTTATTTTTGTAAAAGATTCAAACATAATTGTTAGAGCATTGTATGCCGAGTTTGCACCTTGTTTCAAGAGTTTCTTACTTACAACATTAACATGACCATGCTTCCACATTAGTTTGATATCGGAGGGCATTTTAATTAGCATGTCTCGGAATTTAGCAACAAAAGTCTCAAAAATGGATATCTTATTAGAACATATAGCCCATTTGACTCTAGTACATGAGAAGAAAGAAATTCGTAGATAGATTGAGGTTTAGCTGCAAGTATTGACGCAATCAAAATTATTAACGAATAGCTTATCAAGAAAAAAATCCCTTTGAAAACAAAAGAGTCCCTTTTAAAGTAAAGGATGAAGGAGGATGGCAACACTAGTTTAAACAGCTAACGCACGTTTCGTGTTTTGTTTCATTGTCAAACATCTTCAGTTTGGTCTATAATTTAACCATGAATCATCTTACAAACAAACAACGCTTGCAAATTATTGAATTTTACTATCAAAATACGTGCTCTGTTGAGAAAGTTCGAAGCTCATTTTTGGCTCAATGGGTACGTAAATAAGCAGAATTGTCGATTTTGGAGTGAATATCAGCCAGAAGCATTGCAATTTTATGTGTTTTTTTTTAATAACTTTCCTATAGCTTTTAAAAACTCACCTTTTATATGCATATTCATATACATATAAAACGAACAAACTAAAGGAATTATATCACACTAAATTTTTGGTATAAAAAAGATGAAATACATTTTTTTTAATTTAAGAGTCATATCACAAAAATAAAGACAATTATCAGGAACACCCTATTGAATTGAAAAAAAAATATATTAAAAAATATATTTAACTACCAAGCGCAAAAATTACTCTTGCAATACCTATTTTTTTGCTTTCTTATTGTTTTTCTTATACTTTTTCTATTTCTTGCCAAAGCATAACCGTAAAATCATTCCTCTTCAAGTATATATAATATGCATACACACATATAATGTCAAAAGGTTGTTTCTATTGTCTCCCTCGATCTCCTACTACATTTGCATATGTTCGTCTCTATTTTCTATTCTTTAATTATTGTTGAATTTTCCCTCATTCTCAACTCTTCCCATCTATTGAGTTGAGGGCAGTGTTGGGACCTCGCAGAAGCAAAAGAGTGGTAGAAATGATGTCAAAAAGGTGGTAGAAAAGTGGTAGAAATTAAAACCCATTTTTATGTAGTAAATCTTATATTCAATAACTTATTAAAAAATACAAAAAATTAAATAAACAATAATTCAGTTCTTTCAGTTTCAAATATCGCAATTCACAATAATTAAATTAGTTAGAAAAACTTAAAATTATTTTTTGCTATATAGACCAACAATTTAAATTTTGAAGCATATTTCAGTAATGCTTCCGGAGGATTAAAATTCTGAAAATTTACTGAAATTTCCCTTGCAGCCAAAATATTTTTTATATTTATATAAATTTTTTAAATCTGAAAATTTGCATTCAGCAGCAGCGCTGCTATGCGGTAAGCAACAAAGCTCCAACATATAAGAAGATATGTTTTCAAAAATTAAATTGTCCATTCCGTCTTTTAAGTTTTTTATCAAAAGCCATTGTGAAAAAATGTCATCAGTTTTAACAAATTGGAGTATAATTGATTTTCTCCAATTAATTTTCTCCACTCATTATTAATTAACTCTAGTTCTGAGTGGATTAAATACTTGGAAAAATTAAATGAAACTTCTTCGTTGATAATATTCATCTATCTGTGGTAAAAGTAAACAATCTATTTTATACAGAGATAAGCCAACTATGTAAGATCTGTGCAAGGAAGATCACATAACAGCAACACAGAGAAAAAGAAAGATAACTGAGGTGAAAAAGTGCATGGGAGAAATCCATCAAAGCGATTTTATATACTGTTGTGTTTGTGGAGTGGACGCGTGGAGTTGTAGTCGTATGCGTATGGTATATGGTAGAAGGAAGAGTTAAATGATAGGTGAACGGTGAGTTGCAAAAAGTGGTAGAAATTGCTTTATAGGTGGTAGATTTTCATGAACACCAAAAAGTGGTAGAAATACCACTTAAGTGGTAGAAGTCCCAACACTGGTTGAGGGGTATAAAAAAAAGGAATCAAATTCAATCACATAGACACACCATATAAAGACCGGAAACCTATCTGTCATTCTGGTTTTGCCTACAAGCTGAAACATCAATTCTCACCAGCGTTGCCGCGAAGACAAAAATTGTAAGGGCAATTTTGAGGGCCATTTCCAAAATGTGCGGGCCACTATCCCACTACCCTGGAAAAAATTTGTTTAAGAAAATAATAACAGTTTGTCTTTTCTAAATAAACTTATTATATTTCAGGTCTTTTTGTTTACGGTATTAGTTATCACACTTGTACAAATTCCCGATCGGGCACATTTTGGCAACGCTACTTCTCACGCACCCTTATTTCTATTTCTAACATCAATTCACCACGGCTAACATCAATTCACCACCCTCTAACATCAATTCACCACGAAAATAAAGTATAGTGATGAGAAATTCTTTAGGGGGGGCACCTAGTGGCTACATCGACATTAGCTATTGCATTTTTTGGGAAGAGTACGATAACTCAGCCGACAAAGTTTAATGACGGATTTGTATAGAACAGTTAAAAACATTAATTTTTTACTATGGGGGCGGGGTCTATTCTCCCCGTTTAGGCGTTAGGGGCAATTAAAAAAAATATGTAGGTACGTTAAATGGAAAAAATAATGGTAATACTTACAACTAAGTTGTATATATTTTTTTAAAGACAACACTTTTGTATATTAGCTTGTTTTTAAATCAAGTCAAAACTATGCAAATTAGAATAGTTCGTTGAGATATTATATTTTTAATAACTATTTATTAATCCGATCTTCTCAGGTGCCAACTTAAGACTTAAATCGAAAAACATTTTTGCTGTAAACTGTCATCAAATATGGTTAAACAAAGAACTTATTGTTTCTTATACATGAATGACTTATTAGGAAAACAACATGTTCCTACGTGATTGTATTGAAATGTAACATTATATTTAATATCATATTTTATGATCGAGAGGATCGTGCTTATTGCTTGTTATTATATTTTGGTTCATATTTTCTAATTACTAATGGAACAGACGTGTCTTAATTTGCATAGTTTTTGAAAAAAATTGTTTTAAACTCAAAATTTAGGCAAAAAAAGGTAAAAAAAGGTTTAGTGTAATTTTGAAAACTATAAGATTATCTACTATGGTTTTTAGAATTCATTGTTCATATTTGTTTTTAATCAAAAACTGAAAACTAAACGATTTTATGCCTTCTAGTTCTTGAGAAAATTACCAAAAAAAAAATATTTTAATTAAAATATTTTTTCCTGGCTTGAGTATTTACGTAGTCTTATTTTGATAGTAATAATCGAATATGGATTAAGGTATCCCGGAATAAATTATTTTTTCTTAAATCCAGCTTATTTAAATACAAAAGAAACTTTGGCTAGAAGACTTTGTCTTTCACTATATTCAAAAGTGTGAACTACGTATAATACAGTTTTTAATTCATTAAAAAGCTATAATTGTCTGAACAAGGCATTTGTTGTATTATGTAAAGAAAACTTGAAATATATTAGCAAAAATGTAAAACATTGTTGTTTTTTTTTATTTAAATGTAATACAAAGACTTCTAATTCAGGTACAATTATACATTCCAAAAATTATCTTTTTTGAATGTTATAATAATTCTATTTTTCTCGAATTTAAAAACGATTACTATTTCCTAAAAGTATTTTGATAATTACAAAACAGTGACCAAGTTTTAACAATTTCACTATAAGTTAAGTTTTTCAAATAAAAAAATGATAAAAGTGTGACATCACCTCAACATCACACATAACATAAGTGTTTTTTTCTTCGAGGTGAGTTTGAAAACGTCAACAAAAATTCCAATGTTAGTATTTTTAAACATTTTTAAAACGAAAACAAATTTCATACAAATCTTCTCGCCCAAGAGAATTTGTCACATCGTTGGATACTTTTACTTTCACTATTTATTTTGGATGCATAACAGCGGTATTGGCCAATACCGAGGAATTCGTAAGGGGTTTGTGTTTCACAACACTGTCGCAAGTTCATTTGGGTAAAAGATATTTTATCGTTTCAGGAACAACACACTCGTCATTCTCAATCCAGGAAATCACCTGCATGCAGTACATTTGCTGCTTCAGCTTCCACTTCAGCTGGTCACAGCAATACAAGTCCAACATGATTAGAGAATCTGCGTAAGGATGCCGCTGGCAAAACAATCAATGCAACGTTCTTACTTTAAATTTGCAAGTAGACACAATATAGTATGCTCATTTGAACCAATTTCCGCACCACATTGGAACTCACTTGGAAGTGTTCTTATAAGTTTTTGTGATTGTAACTAAAAAGTGTGAATGCAACTTTCTTACTCACTCGTCAAGGATTCCAGGAAGGTATAAACCATTCCTGTAGGTACATTATTGTACCAAGGACACGACCGAATGAGTTCTAATGTTTGCATTTTTAAACATTTTTGATAGGAAAATACAAATAGTGGAACTCACTTGGACGTGTTCTTATAAGTTTTTTTGATTTTAACTAAAAAGTGTGAATGCAACTTTCTTACTCACACTTCAAGGATTCCAGGAAGGTATAAACCATTCCTGTAGGTACATTATTGTACCAAGGACACGACCGAATGAGTTCTAATGTTTGCATTTTTAAACATTTTTGATAGGAAAATACAAATATTGGAACTCATTCGGTCGTGTCTTTGGTATACAATAATGTACCTACAGGAATGGTTTATACCTTCCTGGAATCCTTGAAGTGTGAGTAAGAAAGTTGCATTCACACTTTTTTGTGAACCTACCCAATAATTTAATAAGTCTTGATTGTGATTCTTTCGTAAAATGGTTTAATTTGAAAGAAACAAAATTTGCAGGAAAACTTTTTGAAGAAATTTAAGATGGAATATTTTAATTTAATTTTAATGGAAGTGTACTCATTTTCATATCATTTATACCTATTTATTTATTTACTTTATAATATGTTTAGAGACATATTATGTATATAACGTATGAACTTGTCTTGATTTATTAATTAATAACATTTTCTTTGTTGTATTTTAGGCATTTATTTTTTGAAATGAAAAACTAATGTTAAATTTATCATTATGAAGATTGAAAAGCATCTGTCATTAGTGTCAATCAGTGCCAAGTCTGTGGCAACCATGTTATTATTAAATTTATGAGTGAGTACACACTTTTTAAAGTGTTTTTTTTTTTTAATTTAAAAGAATGAAAATATTAGGCGGGCAAAGTAAGGTGGTCAATCTCCCACAGGGCATAAGCCAATTGTATTATATTGTGAGCCCCTATTTATCCTCGGATGAACACCTTTAAAGTTGCCTAGTGGGTGGGAGGCCTAAGAAAAATAACCCCTACCCTTAAGGATCAAACAAGGATAAAAAACTTTCAAAAATGTTTGCCTATTATTCGTTAAAAAATGTGCATTGAACAGAAACTCAAAAAATGCTTGTCCGCAATCCAGCCGGCGCGGCGGTGTGCAAGGATATGTTTACAGTGTATGGTCTAGAGCATAGACTGAAGTTTTTAATTTTTGGTGTCTGCGTTTTCGATCAGTGTGGTATACGAATATAATAAATGTAATGATGTTTGATTTAATAGAAATAAGGAGAGTGTCAAACCTAAAGCAGATTTAATTTGAAAAACGTCAAACATTTCAACGTTTTACATTTCAATTTCGTAAAAAAATGATGGCCCGTTTTCAAGATATCGAATTTCGAAAAAAATGTAATATTTTTTTGAAAATCAAAACAATGATATTTTTGATCATCAAATTAAGACAGGAAAACACACATTAAAGCAATTTCTTTATTGATCACCCGAGTAGTTCCCCATCTGTCAAAATTCCTTACGGAAATGATGTTTAATACGGGTTGGTGACAGAATTCGGGTTTGTGTCCGTCTCCCCAACGATTTTTTTTTTTTTCATAATATTTGCGAATTTTAGCCTCTCTATTGATGAGCAGATGAGCATGCAGATTTTAGAACCTGTTTATTTATTAAATTTGTATCTACTATCTTAACAAAACAATAAGAATTTCGATTCTTGCCTGAATCCTTTAAATTATTCACATGAGCAAAATGCCAATCGTTTTCAAATGCACATACAACTTGAACTTTTCCGCGCATGCGTTTATTCTTATCCATAGAAGAAAAAATTCTTACCCAACCGACGGCGTTGCCGTTTCGGATGTTACTCTTCTCAATTGTCAGGCCACTCGTCCATGTTATTATACAAAACATAATATGATACATACAACAATATTAACAATTTATTCGAAAAAAGTTTGAAAAAAAGGTGTCAATAAGATATCGTTAAAAAATAGTATACATTTTGGTCATGATAACATTGGCCAACATAACATCGTTGTCGGCCCATCAGACACAAAGTTAAGAAGTGAAGTCTTCAGCGCACATATTCTTTAAAAGGGTAAATATTTTATCTGGATACAAAAAATACAGTTTATTAATATGCAGACTCAATAAGGGTTGGCAACGCGCTATCTCATATCCGTTGCTGTTGGCATTGAGAGCAACTTGTTTCCTTTCATCTCCTGACGTGGTAAGGATATCCCATCAGTCAAAGAAGAAGAAGAAGAAGGATTCAAATCGGAGCGGAGGAAAATTCGTCTTAAACCTCAATTTACTACTCTCGTCGTTGTGTCTTGTATTGAAAAATCTTTTTTAGTGAGGATTTTCCGCGTGTGAAAAAATAAAGTCTACAAATAGCCGTATGTTAAAAAAAAAAAAAACAATTGTTAACGTTATGCCTATTTGTTCCTCTCTCATCATTTTAAGAGGAAAATTCTTTTTCTTGTTGTTTTTGGTCCTTTTATAGTTTCGGTTTTCTTTTTTGTTAAATATGTGTGTATCTATTGTGCATTCATTCCCAAAACTATATCAATCGGCTCCAGCTCGCATTCATTAATATAAAGCTCTCGTCTCTTGTTCGATTTTCCATAGGACCTTTAAAAAAAGAATTATTATGAAAAAAATGAAATAATTTCAAAAATGATTCAAAATTTTACTGATGTAATGAGGACGGGAACACGTACAAAAATTCAAATTGCATATCTTTCAAGAAATTTGTTTTGAAATTCATTAAAAAATTCACAAAATAAAATTTTAAATAAAATCTTGGTTGTGCTAGTTATTTTAATTTAAAATAAATTGTTGTTGTTATTGTGGAAAACCACAAAGGATGTTTAAATAATTTGTTTAGTGTTTTTGAAGTTACAACAGTTTATAAATAGTTAGTGTGTAATTTTAAGTTAAGTTTAATGAAACAAAATTAAGCTTGTCTATAGTGGAAATTATTGAAACAGGTATCTGGGAAACTTTTGTTGATGATGCCTTTATTTGTGATAATAAATACATATTATTCTAAAAAGTAATTTTATGTGATCAATAATTTATTCTTAAATATGAGATTATCGTGTGAATTCAAAAACAACATTTTTTTATGAAAGAAAACCCTGTAGCCCAGATATCCCTTTTGAAATTTCGTCAGCCCTGATGTGTATACCCCAGAAATTATTTTTATTCAATTCTTTAACCCATTTTTTGTAGGGCAGGCTCTGATGCTGATATGAAGTGAAACAGATTTTGTGTTCGATGCTAAGCTTCCAAGGCTTTGGGCACATCTCACATGCAATATTCTTAATGAAGGTACACCCAACTTTAAAAATCTGTGCGGTGTGGCTAGGGTTGTTTTAAAAAGAAAAAAATGAATGAATGGGCACTAAAAATACTCAAACAATATTATTCTTATGTGTATTGAAAAAAGAAATCTTGTACGTCTTGTGTAGATTTGTTGATATGTCAATGTTAATTGTTAATGGTCTGCCTTTTCGAGGAGAACACTTCATTGACGTCAAGATCGTGGTATACCAACCTACCTGTATGTACCTCATTCAATGTAGAAATGCCCATACACAAAAGCCTAGCTGCAACTAGCAGGCCCTTTTATATTTCCACCCTACATCAACCCACCCCATTTTCATATCTATGTACTACAATTTTGATTTATTTCGTGTAAATATGTGTTCTGGGTCATAGTTGTGCATCTACAATGCTGTCTGCTTCAAGGACATTGCATTTACTTTCATGACAAAGATTAAAAAAAATTCACTAAGTGTTCATCGTAAAGGGCTGAAAACCACTACCACAGGAATTTGCCTTTAAAAAATTTTATGAGTAGGTAATCAGCTGGTGGTCTTGAAATTTCCCCACTTTGCATTATAGTAGTAAATAAATCAGCCACCTAAAAACTTCAATCCTCTACTCCCATAGGCATAGGCTATCAAGCTGACCGCAAAGAATGGCTCTTTAACGTTTGTCGTCCTTACCACTTTTTGTATCTTCATGTGAAAAAAGGATTATGCCTAGAAATTATTATCGGTAGCTGTGTTTACGTTAATAGGGGATGTGTAAAAGATAATATGAAGGGGTGGATTTGGCTTTTGTTCTCTTTTTTGTGCGCTTAATTAAGATCTTTTCACTGCCTTTAAATGCAATGTACACAGTTCGAGGTTAAGGAAAATAAGCAAAAATTTAATGAAGTCGTTTTAGTGAAGTAACTGTTTTTGTTATAATTATATGATTTCTTCAGTTGATTATATGATTTATGTTATATGGTTTTTATTCAAATCGGCTATTTAAATGTAAATTTAAAAAGTTTATAAATTTCAGAGCTTCCAAAGTTAATCTTAAAACATCAACCTGAAAAATCAAAACTTCAATACGACAAGAAAAGGGTGAATCGAATAAGATTATATTTCAGGGAGTCATGTCATGGGAGAGTATCGCTTCGAGAGATCTTCTTAGGTAAGAAAATGTTTAATCACATAGAGAAAAACAAAACTATAAATATAAAAATACGTCTAGCATACCGCATAGTCATAATCTATCAGCAACACACCTCCTAGCATCTCCTGATGGGTCACGTTATCTACTTGAAAATTCAACTGGTAGCATTTTGCGAAAATTTTTGTTCATTTACGTCCGCTGATATTTTGTATTTATTTATTTTAAGACATTTGTCAGCTGGATGAGAGTTTTTCGCGACTGGCTGGATACGGGTCAAGTCCTGATGGTACGTCGTTATGGGCTCGTCATGGATTCTCGCGGTCTCGGAATTCAGTTATAAATTGTTTTTTGGCTTGTCAAAGAAGCTTAAAGCAGTATTTAGCAAGACGAAAGGTAAGTTAAGTTGAACAAACTAGTCATAATGTCATCTCCTAAGTTTAACGTTAAATTAACATAGTTATAGTTTTCCATTCATTGAAGTTTTGTAATAAATTTTTAAATCAAATTGGTAAAAAAATCATGACAAATCCTATAATTTCTCTTTAAAGCAGTGCAGTTACTTTAAATAAATAAATAAATACAGCATAATCCCATTGAACATAAAATAAACGATTCAATTTGTATCTATGTATATAGACAAAATAATCTAAAATTAATTAGAAATAATCCAGAAATAATTTTTAGATGGAACGAGGACTTCGACTCTACGAGCAGCACAATCAAAACGCAGCAGTTCGAACATGGCGGAGTGCTCTCAAATCGACAAACAGGCGTGAGGACAAATTCACCCTACTCGGCTATCTTTATCAAGCTCATATGGATTGGGGCAAATATAGAGAAGCTATAGAATTTGGTCATCGACAACTTGGCATATCTGAAGAACTAGACTCACCAACTATGCGTGCGGAAACTTATTTAAATTTGGCTAGAGCTCACGAACGTTTGGGAGGTTTAGAACGTGCGCTCAGTTATGCACGCCATTCACTCTACAATGAATGTGGTACACAGTGTCAAACTGGTGGCTTGGTACATCTAACGGTTGCTAAGGTCTATTTAGAAATGGGTGGTTTTTCGAGGGCCTTAGAAGGTCTTCAGGGAGCGCACAAAATTGCCACATCAATCGGTGATCCATCGTTAGAGTTGCAAGTCTATGTAGCCTTATCGGAATTATTTGGCCGTCTACAAGACAATCACAAGAGTGCTACGTATGCTTCAAAGGCCTATGATCTTTCAAGGTCGTTACAGCTTGGAGATTTGAATTCTTCACATCATCGCGCGGCACTTCTTCGGATGGCTGCAGCTCTTCGCAAGCAAGGAGATTTCGGAGATGCCCATGACTACTGTACGGTTAGTTAGAATTTTTAGTTATTTTCCTGGTCAAACAGAAATTCGTAAATCTTGATACTTTCACTTCAGGAAGCTACACGACTCGCTCTCATATCTGGGGATCAGGCAACATATACTCGCAGTATACGTGTCATGGGTGATATTTATAGGAAAAAAATGGATATAGATGTGTGTAGAATGTCATTAGCTATAATAAAAACCAATAACTTAATATGGCAGATTAGTTATTTTAAAATTTTTGTTTTTAGAGGGCATTTCGTCAATATGAACAAGCTATGGGAACTGCGGCAGCACTAGGTGATCGCATGGCACAGATGGAAGCAATGGACGGTGCTGCTAGGTGTTTGGAAGCCTTAAGACTGCAGCAAAAAATATGCAATTGCCGTCCTTTAGAATTTAACACTCGTCTTTTAGAGGTAGCAAGCTCTATTGGTGCTAAGGTCTGCATAAACGATAATCAAATCTAAAAAGCGAATATTTTAATTTGATAATTTTAATTATTTCAACTTCAAGCTCTTAGTAAGAAAAATTCGTACTCGCCTGGCCTTAATTTATCGAGCTTTGGGAGATGAGGAACAGTTCAATACCCATTCACGTCTAGCTACTCAAACTGAAGCAGCTTTAGGACTCAATTGTGGAGCTTGTGGTGAAGTTTTTGGGATCGAAGCTGATGCCTTGGAGGCATTGCCTTGTGCACACATCTTGCATGCTAGGTAACTACATCAGTGTGCATTTATCTTATAAGATTCCTCAATCAAAACTCTTTTGTTCTGTCATGAAAAGGTTTTTTTATGTACATAGGTAAACTATTATTTTACCATCTCGATAAATAATCAGCTTAAAGTATACTAAAGTAAACTATTTTAATAGTTTTCGGAAAGAGTGCAAAAACTGAGTTAACTGAAACTAAGCAAATAAATTAATGGATTTTCTCGTTTGTTGTCGCAATAGGTGTGCTCATGAAATCTTTCGTCGCCGAGAAAAGGGTGTACCACGGGCATGTCCAGCATGTAATAAGGTCCTCAGCTCTAGACTTCATCTTTATGCTGAATCGAATACTATCGTTGGTGGTGCCAACAATACAACAGTTGGCTCAGTTCCAGCAACAACTGGCATCAATGCACCTACAAATGTCTCAAAATTCGGCGGTAACGATGCATTCAACAATGGTGTCACCTGTAGCAATTCTAAAAATAATACATTATCGGCTATGCCGCCAGTAGATAGTAATGCTTTCTTAGTAACATCATCACCTAGTGCATTATATAGAAGTAATTTGTCATTAGCGTCGTTAAGTTTACGTGCGTCCAGTTTGACAATTGATAGTGAACGTCATGCCACATCATCAGTTTGAGACCAAGGGCAAATGGCAGTATCAGCAAACGATATGCCATGGTGAGACTTAAAAGACTATTTTTTATTATTTCGGTATATAAAGTTAAGTTTTTAGTCATTTGTATTCTAAAAATTATATTTTTTAAGGTACATTAGTGTTCTTTTTAGATTTTGAAAAGAAATGATGATTTTATAAACGCCAATTTTATGTAAAAATAATTAATTGTATAGGAAGTTAAGTTTTACTGAGACTTTAAAGATAGAATAGTCCTACAATATTTCATCATGATTCATCACGGTCGGTGGCAGTAAGCTGCAAACAAAACGTATAACAGGTAAAACTAAAAGAATGTTGCTAATGACTTAATTTGTTTAAGTTTTCTTTTTCAAAGAGTTGTCAATGTGCATAAGCAAAATAAATGCATTTATACAACGAACAATATGGAAAATTAAATAAGACTCAGAACAATTTTTCTATTATGAATACTTCAGCGTTTTTTTAGTTTTATTCATTAAAATAAAAGCTCGACTTATAGTTTTTGTTTTATATTTTGTTATGCATGTAATAATAGGTTTATCTGACTATTTTTTTTTTATTAAACAAAAATAAACAATACTTCAATCTTTTCGTGCATTATTCTCTAAGGGTTTTAAATTTATAGAAAAATTATTTTATTTCATCACTAAAAATCATAAAAAACTAACTGAAAGGAACAAACGAAAGACACCAAAGAAAAGAAAATGTAAGAAAAAGTTAACAACGACAATCAGGAAGAGAAAGTTAATAAAATTATCTTTGCAAGAATTAGAAAAACATAAAACGATTAGGAGTGAAATGTATTGTAGAAATAATGATTGTATTTTTGTGTACGAAATAAGCATCCTATAAACCAATTTTGTAAAGCATAGCGCTATATTTTGTAATTTTTTTTAATAAATGTAAACGAAACATTCAGTTACAGTGTTGATTCTGGTGTTGTGTCACGCAAGTCCTATTGGTTTCTATCTTTATTAAAGCACAGCCGTATTTATTACACTTTTTCAAAACCAGTTAACTCTTTTAAGAAACTTCTAAACCAAAATTTAAATAAAATTTAAAAACAACTTAAATACAAAGCAAATGTACATGAAGTGTAATTTCAATTTTATTTACTCAAATTAATAAAACAATGAGTGAGGGAAAGAATAAAAACTCAATGTATCCAAATGGCACGAGTACGATAACTTTGAAAAATTTAATTTTAAACTCAAAATTTGAGTAAAAAAAGTTAAAAAAAGGTTTAAAGTGTAACTTTTTCAAGACTTCAAGATTATCTACCATTGTTTTTATTTCAGAATTTATTGCTCTTATTTGTTTTTGATCAAAAACTGAAAACTAGATGATTTTATGTCTTTTAGTTTTTGAGAAAATTGAAAATAAAAATTTAATTTTAAACTCAAAATTTGAGTAAAAAAAGTTAAAAAAAGGTTTAAAGTGTAACTTTTTCAATACTTCAAGATTGTCTACCATTGTTTTTATTTCAGAATTTATTGCTCTTATTTGTTTTTGATCAAAAACTGAAAACTAGATGATTTTATGTCTTTTAGTTTTTGAGAAAATTGAAAATAAAAATTTAATTTTAAACTCAAAATTTGAGTAAAAAAAGGTTTAAAGTGTAACTTTTTCAATACTTCAAGATTATCTACCATTGTTTTTATTTCAGAATTTATTGCTCTTATTTGTTTTTGATCAAAAACTGAAAACTATATGATTTTATGTCTTTTAGTTTTTGAGAAAATTGAAAATAACCACAACTACTATTTTAATTTAATTCTTTTTTTGTTGGTTGAGTGGTCTTATTTTGATAGTAATAATGGTATTTGCGTATGCGTAATGCGTGTTTGGGTGTATGCAACAGTAAGGTGTGCGCGAGTTTGGGTGTATGCAACAGTGGCATCTGCAACCCCCCTGCTTGGGCACACTATAGGATTTGGGGTGGGTGCAAGTTGGAGTGCGTGCAAGGTGGGGAGGGTGCAAGGTGCGGTGGGTGCAAGATGGGGTGCATGCAAAGTTTCTTTTGCATTTAAATAAGCTGGATTTAAGAAAAATTAATTTACCCTAGGTGTATCCTAATCCATATTCGATTATTACTATCAAAATAAGACTACGTTAATACTTAAGCAAGGAAAAAGTAATTTAATTAAAATATTTATTTTGGTAATTTTAAATTTTCTCAAGAACTAGAAGACATAAAATCATCTAGTTTTCAGTTTTTGATCAAAAACAAATAAGAGCAATGAATTCTAAAAAAAAAACAGTAAATAATTTGAAAGTTTTGAAAAACTACACTTTAAACCTTTTTTTTAAATTTTTTTTGCACACATTTTTAGTTTAAAACAATTTTTTTCAAAAACTATGCATAGTTTTGACTTGATTTAAAAGCAAGCTAATAGACAAAAATGTTGCTATAATACTTAATTGTAAGTATTACCGTAATTTTTTAATTATTTTTTTTTCCATTTAATGTACATATTTTTTAAATTGCCCCTACCGCCTAAACGGGGGGAGATAGACCCCCCTCCCATAGTAAAAAATGCTTGTTTTTAGCTGTTCTATACAAATCCGTCATTAAACTTTGTCGCCAAAGTTATCGTACTCTCCCCATCCAAATTTTTGCTAAAAAAAAAACTATTAAAAAAACATCAAAAATTTTCGTCAAAAAGTCCAGCGATGTGGGAACAAGAAATTCGATCGTAGGCATGCTTAGTAATTTAAATTTACTTAGAACATTTAAATATCCACTCCGCAAACAAAATTAATTATTATTAGATAAATAACATAATATTTTACTTCAAATTCATTTCTACTATCAAAAATCTATATATTTGGAAATAGTAATAGAGTAACAAAATCAAAATAAATAATTTCACTATTTACGCACTAAGATATCACTGCCAACTTAATGTTTTCTTCAATATGCTTTTAGGGTTTACAAAGAATCAAAAGAATTATTAAATGAAGAACATTTTAGAAATTTAAGTAATTAAATTGAAATGATGAAATATTTATTATCATAAGTATCTACACACAAGTATACTAGTTCCTTTATATTTTTTTTCAAAACTTACATATATCATACAAAAGTAAATTAAAAAAACAAAACTCAACCAAAAACAAAACAATCATTTTTCGTTAACTCACTATAGTAAGACAATGTGTTTTTAAAAATTAAACAACAATGAAAAATAAAATTTAAAAACAAACATCTACATGTTAAATTTAAAACTAAAAATTCTTCAAAAAACGTTAAAGGCAACACTAAAAACACACAAACATTCGTACCTAATAATACTTAAAAGAAACCTGAAAATCTTAACATTTTTGTGATCTTGCAATAAAGTATATTATATTATACGCAGTGATTCGAGTTTTATCAATTATACTAGTCAAATCAGATTTATTGCGAATGCTTAGTTTTTATTTTTAAACATTACTGTAAAAATAGTCTCCTGTCATAAATAGTCCATGTATTTAAATGCAACCTTCTAGAACATATCGAACAATTTAAAAAAAAAATCCTTCATCAGCTTGGGTTTGATGTGAAATGTGAATAAAAGTATAGGCAGGAATAACGAAGCTACAGAGAAAATAAATCGCTTGTATCAGCGATTAAATTACCAGCGAGCTTTGTAAAGACGTCCTTGTTATTGTGAAATGGAGTGTAGTGCCATTAAATGTGTGTGCTGGTTTACTGGAAATGAAATAGTAAAAATAATAATTGTCAAAAATGACAACTGTTACTTATAAGAGTGTAATCTTAAGTTTTGCCCCAAATAGTTTTAAACGCCTGGAATAACTTGTTAACGTATGGGCCATTACGCTTAACCCATTAGTCCCCAAGGTTGGAAAAAAAAAACAAATTTTATACTTTCACTGCATTTTATTAGTTTAATATATACTTAAGTAACAATTTTTAAATTGAAAAAAATTCTGAGTTTTTTAATTTGTTTACAATAAAATGTTGCGTATACGCAGCATTGGGATTAACAATGTACGTACATTATTTAGTGTGAAATTGTTCAAATAACGGCGCGACACAATTGACGACTAATTACGTTAGAATCCCAATGTTGCGTAGACGCAACAATAATAAAAAAGATTAGTTACGTAAAAATTATAAATAAAAAGCCGAATACGATATTATCTCTACTTTACTAATGACCTTGTAAATATAAATTGGTAATTTGGAAAATCCCATTGTCAAGAAAATAAATCGACGAAAATATAGTATAGGAAATTCAAATTTTCGTCTAAGTTCATAAATATGTATAAATTAAATCATTTTATTATAATGAATTAAATCATAATAAAATTAATTATTGTTCTGTTAAGAACAAATTGTAACAGCTAAAAAGTAATTTGGTACAATAACATAATAATAAAAAAATAATTTTTGAAATGTTTTGTCTACGCAACGTTGGGGACAAATGGGTAGCACATTGCCATCGAAAGCTTCTTAAGAAAACAAAATCATAACACAAATAATTACATTAGTGGGAATATATGATAAAAACGCTAGAGACGATCTCCAAGAAATGTTGAAATTACATTTTGTGAAGAACCTAATGTCTTTAAGTTAGACAAATGGTAGAACCATGATTGCGTTCATTCTTAACCAACTTTCATCATTGGTGAATAAATCTAAATGAACAGGAGTAAAAATCGCCCCAAACCCACGAAATTCCTCCTCCACCAAAAACAGAATACACAAGAAAATAATATAAAGCCTAATATTCACACTGACAGATAGAAAGATTTATGAAGGTAACAAACCCTATAAAGAACCTTTTATTTCAGCCACATTCGTTTTTCTTTAACAACTAAAAAAAGAAACACTTAAAATATATATATCTGTCCATCCACACAAAATTTTTTAAATAGTCTTTTAACGCTAGATATGTGTTAAGTATTTAAGTCCAAATATTTCCAAAACCAAACAGAGAATACAAACTTATTAGAAAGTTGACAAGAGTATTATTTAAAATAAGTTTAAAGAAAAAGTTTAAATCTCAAAAATTTCACAAAAAAAAAAACTATTTATTGTAAAGCATTGATAATAAAGGGTGTCCCAAAATTAACGCAAGATTTGAATTAAATCGAAAACGCCGTTTTTAGTCTTTTGATAGTTATATTTTTATTGACTCGTAAAGTACATAGGATAGGGTTATGTATGGAATAACACATCGGACAAATGGCCTCCACGGCTTTGCATGCACATGCGCACTCTTTTGTTGAAATTTTCCATGACCATTCTGCATAAATGTGGCTGAATTTCGTTGATGCAGCGTTGAATCTTCTCCTTTAATGCACGGGTGGTTGTGGGCTTGTTGAAATAGACTTGTGATTTCAAATAACCCCATAAAAAGAAGTCTAATGGTGTTAAATCACACGATCTAGGAGGCCAATTTTGATCACCGAAACGAGAGAGTACACGACCTGGAAATGTCTCATGCAGTAATTGAATTGTTTCACGGGCTGTATGACATGTGGCACCGTCTTGTTGAAACCACATATTGGACACATCAATATCATCCAATTGTGGCAGAAAGAACTGTGTAATCATGTCGCGATATCGAGCACCAGTAACAGTCACTGCTTGACCAGCATCATTTTCAAAAAAATATGGCCCAATTATGCCTCCAGCCCAAAATCCACTGCTTCGACATTCACATTTGAACGGCTTGTTTTTGGACGACCAGTGTGTTTGGCGTCTCCAACGGATCCAGTCTCCATGAATTTTTCAATTAATCTCTTCACAGTTGACGAAGTTAAAACACTATTCCGAACATATTTTGTATGAAATCTTCGAACTGCAGCCGCCAAGCTTTCACTATTTTTGAAATATTCTTTAATAATGAAGACACGTTGTTCTATCGTGTAACGCTCCATTTTTAATAACCCTATACTGTTAGCTGTCAAATTGCTTTTTTTTCAGGGTTGCCAACACTTCACTGCACAAATGGCGGCAAATTTAAATCTTGCGTTAATTTTGGGACACCCTTTATATTCTTTACAGATACAATATTAGATTAAAAAAAGAAAATTGTATGAAGTTAATTTAAAATAAACAAGAACCATTTCTCACTTTAACAGAGAAAAACTATTATCTTAGATAAAGTTATTAAATCAAATCGGGGAGAGTACGATAACTTTGGCGACAAAGTTTAATGACGGATTTGTATAGAACAGCTAAAAACAAGCATTTTTTACTATGGGAGGGGGTCTATCTCCCCCCGTTTAGGCGGTAGGGGCAATTTAAAAAATATGTACATTAAATGGAAAAAAAAATAATTAAAAAATAACGGTAATACTTACAATTAAGTATTATACCTTTTTTTAAAGCCAACATTTTTGTCTATTAGCTTGTTTTTAAATCAAGTCAAAACTATGCATAGTTTTTGAAAAAAATTGTTTTAAACTAAAAATGTATGCAAAAAAAATTTAAAAAAAAGGTTTAAAGTGTAGTTTTTCAAAACTTTCAAATTATTTACTGTTTTTTTTTAGAATTCATTGCTCTTATTTGTTTTTGATCAAAAACTGAAAACTAGATGACTTTATGTCTTCTAGTTCTTGAGAAAATTTAAAATTACCAAAATAAATATTTTAATTAAATTACTTTTTCCTTGCTTAAGTATTAACGTAGTCTTATTTTGATAGTAATAATCGAATATGGATTAGGATACACCTAGGGTAAATTAATTTTTCTTAAATCCAGCTTATTTAAATGCAAAAGAAACTTTGCATGCACCCCATTTTGCACCCACCGAACCGTGCCCCCTCCCCACCTTGCACGCACTCCAACTTGCACCCACCCCAAATTCTATAGTGTTCCCAAGCAGGGGGGTTGCAGGGGGGCAGCATGCCCCCCTTACAGATCCCACTGTTGCATACACCCAAATTCGCACACACATTACTGTTGCATACACCCAAACTCGCACCTACCATTGTTACTATCAAAATAAGACCACTCAAGCAAAAAAAAAGAATTAAATTAAAATAGTAGTTGTGGTTATTTTTAATTTGCATGCACCCCATCTTGCACCCACCGAACCTTGCCCCCTCCCCCCCTTGCACGCACTCCAACTTGCACCCACCCCAAATCCTATAGTGTTCCCAAGCAGGGGGGTTGCAGATCCCACTGTTGCATACACCCAAATTCGCACACACATTACTGTTGCATAAACCCAAACTCGCACCACCACTCAAGCAAAAAAAAAAGAATTAAATTAAAATAGTAGTGTGGTTATTTTTAATTTTCTCAAAAACTAAAAGACATAAAAGCATCTAGTTTTCAGTTTTTGATCAAAAACAAATAAGAGCAATAAATTCTGAAATAAAAACAATGGTAGATAATCTTGAAGTATTGAAAAATTACACTTTAAACCTTTTTCTTAACTTTTTTTACTCAAATTTTGAGTTTAAAATTATTTTTTTCAAAAACTATGCACAGTTTTGACTTAAATTAAAAACTGGCTAATAAAACAGAATGTTGGCTTTAAAAAAATGTATAAAACTTAATTGTAAGTATCACCGTTATTTTTTAATTATTTTTTTCCATTTTAAATAATAATTTTTTTTAAATTGCCCCAACCGCCTGAACGGGGGGAGAAAGACCCCCTCCCATAGTAAAAAATGCTTGTCTTAAGCCTCCCTACCAAAAACCGTTATTATTTCTTGGCGCCAAAGTTATCGTACTCGTGCCATCAAATCATTCCGATATACATATATTATGTATACAGTATACACATACATATATACATATATATATATATATGTATATATATGTATATATATATACAAGAGAAGAGTTATAAAATGTATATGAGTATTTTAAGTGTTGTTACATTTTGCGAGTTAAATTGAAGATAAATGTATTTAATGTAAGTAATAAAAATAAAAATAAATATAAAAATAAAAATATATAAATACAGAATTACAGAACTATAATGCCGATCTATTAAATAAAAAAGTGTATAAATGTTCCAAAAATAAAAGGACTAAATATTAATGTTTCCACTAAAAACTATATAAATGGTAACATTTTATTTTAACAAAACAAAAAAAAAACTATAACTATTCTTAATTTAAGGAAACGAATTAAGTGTAACGAAAAAAATATTCATATTAAACAATTTAAAAAGTTAATTATTTATTTAAAACATAACAAGGATATTTTTTAGAAGAACAAATTAAACTACGTAGGTACATATATCTATACTAAGAAATATTTTTTCATATAAAAGGTTTTAAACTCTGTAAAACCAAAAAAAATATTAAAAAATTAAATATATTAAAACACATTTTTCCTATGCAGACGTTAAAAAAAAACATATATATATGTATATGCATAAAAAATATATATATATATAATATATATGTATATACTTCACACTGTGATATGTGAGCTAAAAAGAAATAAAAAGAATAAGAAAACTAAAGGAGATAAAAAATACCAAAGAAGAGTACATACATATGTATGTACATACCTATATATATATATATATATATATATATATATATATATATATATATATATATATATATATATATATATATATATATATATATATATATATATATATATATATATATATATATATATATATATATTTAAATTAAATGAGTCAACAAAGATATATTTCTGTTATAGACAATTATTGTTGTGTGTTTTATCAAACAAACAGGATTATTTAACACAATGTTATTGCAAAATAAATAAATATATATTTTAAAGAAAAACTGTCATACAAAAGAATTTATGTAAATAGATAGAAGAATAAAGAGCAAAATGTAAACTTTTAATCAATTCAAAAACTATAGAACAAAAGAAGAAAATAAAATATGGTCATCAACGATTCGTCAATTTGAACATTGAAAAAATAAATTGTTTTATTTATTATTTACTAGCTTTTACCCGCGACTTCGTCAGCATTAGATAGTTTTTTTGGATATTAGTATGAAAAAACCTGAGATGTACTTTTTTGTATACGTATGTATGAATTGTGCCGAGATGGGATGAGGCCATACTAAGTGTGATTGTCATATAGGTTAGGTTAATACATTTTAAGAAGAAGAAGAAGAAGACAACGTTTATTTTGTTTTTCCTTCCTTGGCCAGAACGTAAAGATTCTGTGGGTTTGAGACTCGTCACGCTACATACATATAATTGTCAATGGGAAAAACAATTTTCCAAATTTACACCTGCAACTTTCAGCGTTTGCCCCTGAGCTTTATTTATTGTTATTGCAAATGCTGCTTTCAGAGGAAACTGCACTCTTTTAAACTGAAACGGCAAATTGGTTGGAGTTATCGGAATGCGGGGAATTAAAACATTTTTCCTTTTGCTATCCAGTCATGATTATAGCTTTTATAATATTTCGTCCTAGGTGAGTAATCTGTAGCCGTGTACCATGATATAACTTTGATGCGTCAAGATTTCTCATTAACAGGACTGGAACACCAACCTTCAATCTCAACTTATTAGAAGGGTTGGGAATGCGTTGTTTTCCCGTAATACCAATTTTATCCAAATATTATTCAAATATTTGGTAATTTAATTTTTCCCATGGGAATGCGTTATTTTCCCGAGGTCGAAAGTAATTCATGTCCTTTCTTAAGTCTCAAACTATCTCCTTACCGAATTTCATTTAAATCTGTTCAGTAGTTTAGGCGTAAAAGCGATCGGTCCACCTAAATTTTCCCATGGGAATGCGTCATTTTCCCGGGGTAATTTTTTTTTTTAGTTGTTTATTTGTGTTCCCTTAAAGTCTAACAATCTTTATTTTTTTCATTTTTTTCTTAAAAATACTTAAAATACTTAAAAAACTAACTAACCTAGAAGGTGTCCTGGTATATGGTCTCTAACCTTTCGAGATATAAGCAGGATCGACAATTGTTTCCAATTATCTAGCCTGCCCTCTCGACCGATCAGAAACCATATATCAGAACGTTATGGTAAAAGGGACTATGCGTCTGCAACGACCCAGTCACGCCACCAATATCTTTCGCGATTATAACGATCGAAATTTTGTTCATCTCTTTGAGGTATGCTTACGCAGTATCTTAGGTCTGTATTTCCACTTACTAATTCAGAAGGTTCATATAGTATTCTTTTATCTGTAGCTCTTCTTGCCATATGGTATATTATCGGTACGTTCATTGAGTCGGACAAATAGCCATGTGCATCTAGAAACAAGAAAGCCTCGGGAGGTATAAATCCACTCGTAAGTGTGTTTTTGAAGTATTCGGGGTTAAAATAGAATAACCCAGAAACAAGATCGTTCTCAATAACGTTTGCCGACCTCTCAAAATGATTTCTCACAAGGTTCAGAATGACATTAGCCGCGTTTTATTATCACCATGATCTGATCCGGATCTTGGATTTACATGCATTACAACAACAACACAAGATCCTGCTTTGTGTTTGGATCTCAATTTGAGATCCAAAATTTAATTCTTTCTTTCACAACAAGGAGCGCTTTATCATTGTGATTTCACATGTAAATGTTGGTATCATTGCAAACAAATTAAATAAAACCTGTATTGCCATATAAACATTTCCATTTGACTGAAATAAAATATTTTTTTAAATAGAAAGCGAGAAGCTTTATATTTATTTATTTGGCATATAATCCATGAAATAATTAGATATTTTAACAAAACTAGATATTAATTGGTGAAATTCAAATAATTAAGTCCAAAAAATGTACATTTGACATAATTTATGGGCATTATTTTCCCCAAAAAAAAGGAACAAAAAAAAATCATTGAGCAAAATGTTCTATTGGCAACCCTGCTTTAAATGTCAAAAAATATAAACAAAATCGAGAAAGCTGCAGCAGAAATGGGAGAAAATACAAATAAATCGTAAGTAATCTCTAAATTAAATTATTTTAGTGTCACATTTATCAAGTTCAATTTTATAAATAGGTCAAAACGAATCTGGACTACAGACGAAACAAAAGCGTTCCTGGATGCTTATGGAAAGAGGCGTTTTGAGTTTGAGAGTGCCAGCCTCAAAAAGTTCGCCATGGGTAATGTTTTGGAGGAACTTACTGTGCTTGGAGTTTTGGTAGATATTAATCTTTAAATTTGATGTGACTTGTTATTTTTATATATAAATATTCATTTCTAATGTTTTTTGCAGACTCAAACGACAACCGAAGAGATGCTGAAAACAAAATTAAAAAACCTCTTGAGGGCCTACAAATCCAGTGTAGATCACAACAAAAGAACTGGAGAATGTTTTATTAAAGCTCCTTTTGCAGAGCAGATGGAAGAAATTTTTGGTTCGAAGCCCATAATGAAAAACAGCCACACCATAACTATATGGGAGGAGACAACCGAAGGGCTGTTAACGCCAGGAAATAGTGTTCCACGACCAGGTAGCAACTTGAAACATATTGAACATTATGTGTGTAATCAAATGCTTTTTTTCTTTTATAGAATCAATCGCAACAACATCAGCCGCGTTGGCTTCAACTTCCAACTCCCAGTCTGCAATACAAAACATTATTTGTCCACAACCAGGTAACAGCTTCGAAAATAAATGTGTGTTGTATGTGTGTTAACAAATTCTTCTTTTTTCCTTAATAGAATCAAGCATATCAACATCCAGCCCAGCAGCTTCTAACTCGAACAAAAAAAAACAGATTGAGTGTAAAAGAAAAATATTATACAATGAAGGAGAGAAAGGCTGCCGAAAAAAATGAAATTTTAAGAACCTACACAGAAGAAAAATTAAAAAAAGTAGATGAGGCAGAACGAGCCAAGGAAGCTCGTTTGGAAAGAAAAGAAAAGTTGCTAAGGGAATTATTTAATAAACCATAAACTTTATATGGATTCGCACTATGCCAAAGTTTATTAAATAATTCTCCAAGCAACTTTTCTTTTCTTTAAATTGGTTTTTAATGTACATACATATGTCAATGTGATGTTTTTTTTAATGTATGAAATGTGATGTTAAGTTCCTACTTACTTTTTTGTTTGTTTTTTCTTTTTAATGTACATACATATGTAAATGTGATGTTTTTTTTAATCTATGAAATGTGATGTTAAGTTCCTACTTACTTTTTTGTTTGTTTTTTGTTTTTAATGATAGATAGATAGATAAGTTTTATAACTAAAATCCAAATAAAAAAAATATAAAAAATAAAATCCAAACCAACTTCTCTTCCGCAATCTCATCCGCAATCCAGTGTTTTTTTTTGACTAGGCACATTATGTCTTGCCATGAGCAACCTCAAATGTCACATTTGACACAATGGTTAATCTGTTGTTTACTTTTTTGTTGGTAGTTGTGGTTTTTTAAAAATTTAAATTTCAAACAAATTATATAAAAGTTGAAACAATTTTTAGATGGAAATTTTTTGAAATAATTTTTTGAATTTAATAGAGTTTACGGAATCAGTTAGCAGACATAAATTAAAACTCCGAACCGTTTGAACCATCCCAATGAAGATAGTAGTTTTGAAATGACAGTGGTTTGTATGTAACACTTCCAAGAATTTCGAGAGAAAATCATACAAAATTCTTAAAAGTGTTACATACAACCCTCCGTCATTTCATAACTACTCTCTTCATTGGGATGGTTCAAACGGTTCGGAGTTTTAATTTATGTCTGCTAACTGATTCCGTAAACTCTATTAAATTCAAAAAATTATTTCAAAAAATTTCCATCTAAAAATTGTTGCAACTTTTTTTTGAGAATCAAAAAATGTTGATAATACTTTTACATGGGAATTTTTTGAAATCATTCTTTAAATTGAAAATGGTTGTGAAAAACACTAAGGTGACATAAATTAGAACTCAGAACCGTATGAACCATCTCCATGAAGAGAGTAGTTATGAAATGACGGTGGGTTGTATGTAACACTTTTAAGAATTTTGTATGATTTTCTCTCGAAATTCTTGGAAGTGTTACATACAAACCACTGTCATTTCAAAACTACTCTCTTCATTGAGATGGTTCAGACGGTTCTGAGTTCTAATTTATGTCACCTAAGTGTTTCTTACAACCATTTTCAATTTAAAGAATGATTTCAAAAAATTCCCATGTAAAAGTATTATCAACATTTTTTGATGTACATATGTAAATATTTATTTAGTTCAATATGAAATGTGATGTTTTAAGTTCCTACTACTTTTTTGTTTTTAATGTATGTAAATATGAAATGAAATCAATTAAATGTGATGTTTTAAGTTTCTATTTACTTTTATTTTAATTATTTATTTTTATATTAATAAAAAAATGTATTTAAAGAGTACAAACAGTTTTTTATTCTTTAAATTATATGTCTATTGATTAAATCTTCCATTAACTGCTGCCGCCTTGAACTGCTTGAAGTTCCTGAATAAGAATCAAGCTCTGGAAAAGATTCATACTGATGGCTTTCCTCTAACTCATCGTTGTTGTCTACACACATGTTATGTAGTATGCAAGCGCATGCCACTAAGTTCACGACAGAGTTAATATTCGTGTGCTCCGTAAAATGAAGTATTCTTCTAAAACGAGTTTTGAGCAAACCAAAAGTATGCTCAATTACCATTCGCCCAGAAGAATGAATTTCGTTGAATCTGCGTTGAGCATCTGTCATATTCCCATTGTCTTTGAAGGGTGGAATCAGCCATTCAAGACATGGATATGCCGAGTCACCAAGCAGGAATGAGTTGAAAGGAAAACGCTCTTCGGTCCTTTCGAATGAAACTCTATATAAATCCGATCTTCGGAGAAGTCGGCTGTCGTGCAAACTCCCCGGTTCTCCACAAAAGACATTTATAAACTTTTTCTTTGCATTAACAACACCTTGAAGTAAAATGCTGTAATAATGCTTCCTGTTAAAATAATTTTCTTTGTTCAGAACCGGGGCCTTGATTTTTATATGGGATCCGTCTATGCAACCCAAAATTACTGGCATCTTTGTTTTTTCTTCCATTAAAGCCATATTTTGAGCAATTTCATCCCTGCTTGGCCACTTAACATATTCATGGCCGATGGATATTAGCCACATTGTCACTCTTTGAATAATATGCCATGCTGTGGACTGTGACACGCCGAATAAATTCGATACTTCGCGAAAAGTGTTGGTATTTGCCATGTACCACAAAAATAAATATACTTCTTTTTCGGCAGACCTCTTTTTGGTGTCGAATTGAATCGTGGTAAATGCTTATACCGATCTAAAATACATTTTAAATACATTAGCTTCTAAACATAAATATATTATTTGAGTAAAACTGAGTGCATACCTATCAATATGTGGACGGTGGACCTATGAAGTCTGAAGTGTTTTTTGAAATCTCCATCGGAATAGCTTTGAATTATTTCCAAAAAGTTTTTAATTCTTTGGTGATTTGCAGGAACATTTTCAGAAGTTGTGGAGCTACAACTGGAACTTGAATCATCATCGATAAGATTTAATAGGGATAAAATTGAATTGTTTGATTCTTCGCTTTCATCACTGTCCAATAAAAACTGCAAATTATAAAAGTTTTTAATAGAGAAAAGAAATGCAAATTAAAATGAATACTTACATCAACCACAGCAGCTTCCATTTTGGGTATTTGTTTATATTTTTTTTGCTTCGAAATGTCACTTTTGAAAGAACGAATTTGACACTGCTACCAAACTTTAAATAATAAAAAATATGATGATCCAATGCTGTTTTATTATCATGATCTGATCCGGATTAGATCATGGTGATAATAAAACGCGGCTATTGTCATTTCTGGACACACCGGAAGCATCCAAAAGTTTCTTGTTCGAAACGTAATGCCGAAAGTCAGAATGTGAGCTTCTGTACATTTGCATGCAAGTTCTAAGACATTTTCTCTCGAACATGCGAAGCTTTTCCATATACATACGACGGATTAATATTCCACCATACTGCACTCGCGTAAGTCAGAATTGGACGTATAAATGCTTGATAGCTTTGTATATCATATACAAAGGTTTGATTCTAATTGGGAATAAGTGTCAGTGGTTGGATTTGTAGCACCATTTGCTTTGTATATACAAAGCTGATAGCAAATAATCTTCACATCGGATCTCAGATAGTTGGAGAAGAAAAGGCGTTTAAGCGACATAAATGCCGCTCTTGCCTTTTGCAATTGATTGTTTATGTGATCATGATAGTATAAAAATTTGTCCAAATGAACACCCAGGTACTTCACAACAGTCTTAGATTCGATGGGGAGACCCTCCGAGTTTATTATTTTTAGGTTTTTCCAATTTCGTCTCAAATCTGAATTTCCGCGTCTTATTGGGCTGCGGAACAGTATGGTTTCACACTTAGTGTTGTTTATTTTAAGCTTCCACTCGGAGCAGAATGATTGCAGCTTATCAAATTTTCTTTGCAGTTCTGTTTGAATATCTGCAATTCTTGATCCGCACTTGCATAAAAAGTGGTATCGTCAGCAAACGCTATCGAGTCATCGATTTCCCTTAATATAGTTACATAATAGAATGTACATGGAGGCTCACCCGGCTTAGAATCAATTCTCGCACTATTGCCGTTTGCAATGCAAACAGCAATAGTGATAATGTTATGTAAATCATTAAGACTCCATCCAACATTATCTCTCTTTGGAGATAAAGTTGGAGAGTTGATTTTATGTACATAGTTTTAAGCTTAGATTTTAAGTTCTATCATCTAACCATTTAAGTTAGTCTCGGAGTCTTTTGCGAACCATCGAATGTTCAAGTATTGTTTTCCCAACTTTTAAATTAGTTTGTTTTATTGATCAATAAAGGAGTTAATAAATAATTAATAAATAAACAAGTTGTTTTATTTCAAACAAATAAAACCAACTTTACTGGCGCAGTCGAAAAAAAAACGGGTTAAATAGACTATAAATACGAAAAAAAAAATGTTTATAAAAACGCGTGTTTAAAATAATGCAATATGTGAACTTAGGTATAATAAATTATTATAATAAAAAATGTTACCTACAAAAAGTTGAAAAAAAAAACTTAAAAATGCTGTGTGAATGATTAACTAAAAAAAAAACCAAGTGCAAGGAATTAAAAACTTAATAAAAAAATTTGGATGCGATTTAAAAGAATTAAAATAAAAAAAGACAGAACTAAAAAATTACAATTCTGAAAACCAAGAAAAAAAAATTGAAAAATACTATAACTTATCGTCCATGTAATAAGTACAGTCTCGCAAAAGACGCGCAAATATTATTTAGTTCGAAAACAACCAACCTGTTATACACGCTCTCATACAAGTTCGGTTCGACAAAAAGTTAGTTCAAAAACAATTCTTGTTTTAAGCCAAGCTTTAAAAGAAAGTGTCAAACTGAAACTGTTATACAATTACAACTTTAATTGAAATAACACAAAGCTTTAAATCAAGCATAGAAAAGACTGCCTTTTCATACTTAAATGATAAAAGTGTTATACTCCATGACTCTATGTGCTCGATGTGCTTTAACAAACTCTTGCAAAATAAAAATAGTATAAAAACTTTTTTTGAACTAAAGTAATTAATAATATAACAATAAAAAATCATTTGAAAAGTATCATCACTCAAAAACAAAAAATAAAATAAGAATAATAAAAAGTACTAGAAAACCAATACAACATAAAATACAAAAAGACGAAACTTTTAATTTGATAAAAAACATAAGCATCATACTCGGACCAGAAAGGAACGAATGAAGTGATCATCAAAAGAAAATTCATCTACTTAACAAGTGAGTTCATCTTTAAATAAAATGGAAGCTATTAATCCGGCGGAAAGATTTAAGATTATAATAGGATTAATAAATAAAGTGCCTGAATTCAATGGTGATAGTAGTTTACTTATTGATTTTCTGGATAAGATTGATACACTGTCTCATATTGTAGCAACGTTTGATGCAAGCACACAAACACTCCTTTTAGGTTACATAATACTACGTTTCCACCAAAACATAATCCGAGATTTAAGGCAAGTGATTTAAAATAAATCATGAGGTGTTTCCACCAAAGAAAAGGAGATTAATTTGACGTTTGGTTAATGTCATAACAACCAAACGTCAAATTATACTCCTTTCGAAAAGGAAAAAATATGAAATTTGTATTGATTTTATGGATTGTTAATGTAATAACTAATACTACTATCTATCAAAGAGCAGAAGAGTTGTCGAGAATGCCTTTGGTCATTTAAAGGCTAGGTTTCGGAGAATCGGAAAAGGGCTAGACAAAAAAATTGAAAACACCAACCTTATCATCAAATCTTGTTGCGTACTGCACAATTTTTTGAATGTCCGTAATGATGAAATTTATAACCATTGGATACAACATTCTAAGGAAATGATTGTGAGGGAACAGCCTATTTAAATGATTATTTTAATTCATATATATGTAGGTACAAAAAACATAACAAAAATAGGAACTTAAAAAAAATACATAAATTACATCAATACATAAATAACATAAATTTAAAATTCAAAATAGCACGTTTGTTATCACAACACAATCAAAAAACATCACAAATAAGTATCAAATTCATCCCAAGAAACTCCTCTGGCTTGAAAGTGCAACATCTTGTTGAAGAGATTCGCAAGATTTTGCAATTCTTTCCAATATTGCGTTTTTCTTTTCCTCAATCAAAATCAATTTTTCATCAGTTTTTCTGATTAGTTTGAAATTTTCCAATATTATTTCATCCTGCTTTTGAAATTCCTCATCCCTTTGACTTCTCTTCCTCTTTTTTCAGGCTGTTGAGTTTGATGAACATGGAACATCCGGACTGGATAACGCGGCAGGAGTAGTGGATGCAGCAGCGGTCGAAGTGGAAGCAGCCGACGGAACAACGGCAGTGGCAGGAGGGGAAAATATCTCCGACAATGAATCTTGAGAAGACTCTTGAGTGGAGTAAATTGATTTTGAAATACATAATAAATTTTAACAAAATGATTTTTTTTGAGTAGTTATATTGTTTCACCCATAATGCTGTCCTCCTGTAAATTTTGTACATTACTCAGTGGTCTTTCTCCCAGTATTGCATTTATTTGCAAATACAGAGCCCATTGAGACGAAGAACCTCCAGAAGGGGCCCACCAATTTCTTTTCCTTTCTGTAAGTGAAAAGAATTTAATAATAAATTCTAAAAAGAAAACAAAAAAAGAACTTTACCTATACCGATTGGTTAAGTTGTGAATTTTCACTTTTATTTCCCGGTGCGGGGAAATAAATCTACGGGAACTAACTCCACTGAGGGATTTAGTTCCCACTCAGTGGGAACTAAATCCACTTTAGTAAAGTGGATTTAGTTCCCATGCTAAGTGGGAACGAACTCCACTTTCTGATGGGAATTTAGTACACATTCAAAAATATGAAGAGGGAACAAATTTCTAACAACAACAGCTTCAAATTACAGTTAGTTATCAGATTCTTGAAACTTGTTCGATTTTGATGAGTACAGTCGAACATCAGTCTTAAGCAATTTAAGAAAACAGTGCGTAGCGTGAATAAAATTAAAATAAAAAATTAAAAGCATGGAAAATAAAATTGAATTTATTACCGGGTTTCGTAAAAATAGTGTGGTAATTTATGACCGTGAAGAAAAACAAATTTATGTTAAAAAATATACTCGAAATAATATTTCACGTTACATTTGCTATTATGGTCAAAATTGCAAGGGGAGCTTAGTTATTGATGAGCAAGGTGATAAAAAACTAATAAAACATTGTCCCCAAATTTTTGCAGAGACAAAAAAGAATATAAAGTTTTCGTATTTCTTTATAATGAACAATAATTTTTTGATACGGTGATAATACAAAAATTAGGAAAAACAAAAAAGTTTATTTTCAACATTATTTTCGGGTTCTCAGGATTTTAACTCCCTTTTTCGGGGTCACACCCGCTCACGCAACTCCGTTGCTCCGATTAGGGTTTGTAAAGTCGCCAGGCAGGCTTCTATATCAACAACTTCTTTCAATAAAAGCACCTGTGGGTGGCCCGCTTCGCGGGTTCTCAGGATTTTAACTCCCTTTTTCGGGGTCACACCCGCTCACGCAACTCCGTTGCTCCGCTTAGGGTATGTAAAGTCGCCAGGCAGGCGCCTATATCAACAGCTTTTTTGAATAAAAGCCCCTGAGGGTGGCCCGCTTCGCGGGTTCTCATGATTTTAACTCCCTTTTTCGGGGTCACACCCGCTCACGCAACTCCGTTGCTCCGCTTAGGGTATGTAAAGTCGCCAGGCAGGCGCCAATATCAACAGCTTTTTTGAATAAAAGCACCTGTGGGTGGCCCGCTTCGCGGGTTCTCAAGATTTTAACTCCCTTTTTCGGGGTCACACCCGCTCACGCAACTCCATTGCTCCGCTTAGGGTATGTAAAGTCGCCAGGCCGGCAGGCGCCAATATCAACAGCTTTTTTGAATAAAAGCACCTGTGGGTGGCCCGCTTCGCGGGTTCTCAGGATTTTAACTCCCTTTTTCGGGGTCACACCCGCTCACGCAACTCCGTTGCTCTGGTTAGGGTATGTACAGTCGCCAGGCAGGCGCCAATATCAACAGCTTTTTTGAATAAAAGCACCTGTGGGTGGCCCGCTTCGCGGGTTCTCAGGATTTTAACTCCCTTTTTCGGGGTCACACCCGCTCACGCAACTCCGTTGCTCCGCTTAGGGTATGTAAAGTCGCCAGGCAGGCGCCTATATCAACAGCTTTTTTTTTAATAAAAGCACCTGAGGGTGGCCCGTTTCGCGGGTTCTCAGGATTTTAACTCCCTTTTTCGGGGTCACACCCGCTCACGCAACTCCGTTGCTCCGGTTAGGGTATGTAAAGTCGCCAGGCAGTCGCCAATATCAACAGCTTTTTTGAATAAAAGCACCTGTGGGTGGCCCGCTTCGCGGGTTCTCAGGATTTTAACTCCCTTTTTCGGAGTCACACCCGCTCACGCAACTCCGTTGCTCCGGTTAGGGTATGTAAAGTCGCCAGGCAGGCGCCAATATCAACAGCTTTTTTGAATAAAAGCACATGTGGGTGGCCCGCTTCGCGGGTTCTTAGGATTTTAACTCCCTTTTTCGGGGTCACACCCGCTCACGCAACTCCGTTGCTCCGGTTAGGGTATATAAAGTCGCCAGGCAGGCGCCAATATCAACAGCTTTTTTGAATAAAAGCACCTGTGGGACATTAGCCCCAACATTTTTATTTGAGGGATTCGGTCTTACTTGGGTGGGACTTAGGGCCCAAATAAGATTTCGGTTTTATGTCCCACCGAAGTGAGACATAAGCCCCCAAAAAAAAAGTTGGGCGTTATGTCCCTGGGCCCTATGTCCCTGCGCCTTATTCTACTTGCTTCTTCTTTTAAAAAGTGGGAATTAATTTCAAACTCAAGGAGAACTTAAATCACACATTTTTTTCGGAAATAGATTCCCAGTTACCATGGGAACTAAATCCACTTTACTAAAGTGGATTTAGTTCTCACTAAGTTGGAAATAAATCCCTCAGTGGAGTTAGTTCCCGTGGATTTATTTCCCCGCACCGTATATCCCACCATTATCTCTGCCATTTCCTTATAAACGTGAGAGTTTTTTCTCTGGCCGATCAAGTCAGCCTGTTTGTCGGCCCACAACTCCAACAAAAGCTTTTCATCCTCCGCTGCCAGGTTTTTCGTTGTTTTTTTTGTATGTTTTCACTCATCATCTGTAAGTAATTAGTTTTATTATATTCTTGTACATATTATTATTTTTGTATACTTACATTTTATTTCGTCTGCGATTTCTTGAAAGTTTTTTATTGTTTTGAATTTGAATCATATGGAAGTGAGACAGATAGTTTTTGTTGACATTTCCATCTGTCAATAAAGAAATTGGCGTTTAAATGGGTCGGTTCAACAATTATTATCCGAAAAAAAAGTTTGTTTGATTTGACAAACTAATGTTTCCAAGTAGATTTCAATGAGTTTTATTTGAAATCTTCATTTGAGGAGATTAAAATTTGTATGGTAAATCTTCGAGATTTCAAGGAGATTTGTGACAAATCTAGCTAAATCTTGGTTTAGTGACCGGTGGAAACGTAGTATAAGAGATAGAATTGTGGGAAAGGCAAAGCTTGAACTTCAAAAACATGGTAGGTTAGTAGATTGGGTACAAATCCGAGATATTTTAAAAACGAATTTTGCAGAAAAACTTTCAGCAAATAAACTCTTAGATCAAATAAGAACAGCTAGAGTTCAAACAAATATTGAGGATTTTTATCAAAAAATAAACCACTTATTAAGTAGACTTAATAACTCATATCTTTTAAATGAAGACAATAATGAGGTAATTATAACTTCTAATAAGAGAATAGCTCTTGAAGCTTTTAAAGATAATCTTCCTGAGCCTACAAAGTCAATTATTTTAAGCAGAAACCCTCAAACACTATTCGATGTATACAAGGTGGTAACAGAAATAAAGCATCAGAATTTCGGTCCCAATACGTCAGTTTATAATCAATTTTATAGACAAACGAATAGGAGCAGTTCAAATTTCAATTCGGCTCAAAGAAACAGTGTTCCTATGTTAGGAAATGGCCAAAATAATTCCAATTACAGACGATATAATGATTCGGTAAGGCATAATTATAATGCTTACCCAAGAAATTATGAAGGAACAAGTGATAATAATAATTCATCGAATGTTAACATAAGAAGTGGAAACATTCCAAACAATAACAAAAATAGTAACCAATCCTCACAACTAAGAACTAATACCTATAGTAATCAAACTCGAAGGTCAAATAGGAGTGGGCAGACACATAATAGTAATAGTTACGAACCCATGGATGTCTCTTTAAATGAGGCTGATTCAGCACAATCTTCGAATAACCCAAATATAAACCAAAACGAAAATTTTTCTGCAAATCGCCTAAGAGACTTCCCTATATAGTTATTCAAAACCATATTAGACCTTTAAGGTTCATAATTGATTGTGGTGCCGAGTTGAGCTCCATCAATCAAAACGTCTGTAATCCAAAATGGAAAGTTCAAACTAAAAATCATGTCCTTAAAGTTCTTGATCAAAACGTCGAAACAAATATAGAATACAGAATTCCTTTGTTTAAGGAATTTAATGAAAATGACTATTTCGTTAACTTTTTGGAATATCAATTTCATAACCGTTTCGATGGATTAATAGGGAATAATATTCTTCTTGATTTGAACGCCATTATTAATTTTAAAACTAGATGCCTAACAACAAATAAAGCAACAATAAAATTATACTTGAACGAAGATGAAGAAAACTACACAAACTATGTCGAACAAAATAAAGGTACTTTAAGTTTATTTTCCAACGAATCAATTTCATCTGAAATTGATGACTCTCTTTTTTCAAATCATCTACCAAATTCTGATGTTTTAAAAATAAAATCACTACTTAAATCTTTCAAATCAATTATTTATGAAGAAGGAGATACTTTATCTTTTACAAATGAAATTCGTCATCGAATTATAACTCACAATGATATTCCAATCTATAGCAAACTCTATCGCTATCCGGAGATTCACTCTGAAGAAGTTGATCATCAAATATCGGAAATGTTGAGGCAGAAGATAATTGTTCCTAGCTGTAGTCCCTACAATTCGCCCATATGGGTTGTACCCAAAAAAGATAATAAAGATGGGAAAAAACAATGGCGAGTTGTAATAGATTACAGAAAGTTGAACACACAAACAGTAGAAGACAGATTTCCTATGCCAAACATCGACGATTTATTCGACAAATTAGGAAAATGTAATTATTTTTCGACGATTGATCTGGTGAAAGGTTTTCATCAAATTGAGGTAGATCCTAGAGATAGAGCCAAAACTGCGTTTTCCACCAAGAGTGGACACTATGAATTTTTAAGGATGCCATTTGGGCTTAAAAACGCTCCAGCTACTTTTCAGAGGCTAATGAATTATGTGCTTAGAGATTACTTAAACAAAATTTGTGTAGTTAACTTAGATGACATCTTAGTTTTCTCTACAAGTTTCGAAGAACATCTCCAATCTCTTCGAAAAATTTTTCTTAAGGACAGTGATTTGAAAATACAAATTAACAAATGTCACTTTGGAGACATATCAGCCGAATACTTAGGGCATGTTATCACTCAAAATGGTATAAAACCAAACAAAAATAAAATTAAATCGATTACCGAAATGGTACTTCCAACCTCAGTTAAGGCAATAAAACAATTTCTTGGTATAACCGGTTACTACCGGAAATTTATTAGGGATTATGCCAAAGTAGCGTACCCTATGATTAAATACTTGAAAAAAACTGAAAAATTGAAAATAACCGATCCACAATATATTAAATCGTTTAATACTCTAAAAAGCCTATTAACTTCTGACCCTATCCTTAGAAATCCTGATTTTTGCAAGCAATTTGTTTTGACCACGGACGCATCCAATTTCGCCTTAGGAGCAGTTCTTACCCAAGATAACCACCCTGTTTGTTATGCGTCTCGAACTCTTAACAAACATGAGCTTAGGTACTCTACCATAGAGAAGGAGCTTTTAGCGGTCGTTTGGTCAGTGAAATATTTTCGAACGTATTTATTTGGCCGAAGATTCATTGTCCGAACGGATCACAAGCCCCTGGTGTGGTTACATGGCATAAAAGAACCTAATATGAAGCTCCAAAGATGGAAAATAATGCTTAACGAATACGACTTCGATATCGAGTACCTAAAGGGGAAAGAAAACGTCGTCGCAGATGGGTTGAGTAGGTACGTTTCCGGTGAAAATGAAACCGGTGACAGTCAAAAAGCTGACGATGAAGTAAGCTTATTTGATTTATTTAATAATGAAGTACCTGAAAGTTGCAATGACGATGAAGTCATTGGTGAAGTTTCAGTGCCAGGTACAAATAACGATGAAGTTATTTCTACTACTACAGATTCATCTTTTTTATGGCCCAAAAGAAAAAATATCCTTTAAAATCGTACACAAAAAAATTCAGAACCTTATACAAGTTGATAAAGAAAAAAACAACTTATTGGAAATAATGAAACGACTTTTATTAAAGAAGGGAATAATGTGTATCTTTTGCAATGATTTGTCCTTGTACCTTAATTTTCAAAATTTGTACGTTAAATATTTTTCTATGAATAATAAGTTAAAATTACTAAAATCCAATGTAAAGTTAAAAGATGTCACAGATAAAAATGAGATGCTCACAATAATTAAGAGGGAACATTTAGCTAAAAATCATAGGGGTATAAATGAAATGTTTTTGGAACTCAAACAGTTCTATTTCTACCCAAATTTGCAAGTAGAAATACAAAAATTTATAAATAATTGCGACATTTGTATTCTCGCAAAGCACGATCGACATCCGGTGCAGGAACAAATGGAAATCACTGAAAAACCAAAACATTTCAATGATATCATCCACATGGATATTTGGTTTCCCGAAAGAGGGAAAATGTTTTTAACAACAATTGATAAGTTCTCAAAATATGCCACTATCCATCCCTTGGAAGATAGGAATTGGATTGCAGTACTGAGTGCAATCAAACAGAGAATTCAATTTTTAGGAAAACCCAACAAAATTGTTTCCGATGGTGATTCCTGCATTTTGCACTCGGCTGTTGAGCAATTCCTAAAGGAAAATAATATTTTCTTCCACAGAACGACAGCATCTATGAAAACCGGAAACGCTAATATCGAGAGGCTTCATGGTACCTTTAATGAACATCTTCGAATTTTGAATGTTTCAAAAGATAATTCTACTTTAGATGAAAAATTGTTTAAGGTAATCACAATTTACAATTCGACTCTACATTCAACAACGAAACATAGACCTTTAGATTTCATTAATAAAACGCTTTCGAAGCAAGAAATTGATAGTTACGCTGACCTTTTTCAAAAGCAAAAGGTAGATAGGGTCAAGAAAAAGAAAAATCAAAATGTCGTCGAATCTCACAAGTGCCCAAACATAGTTCAAAACAGAACTGTAGTAAAAAGTAGACCGAAGTATAAAAAATTGAACAAATTCGAAAAACAATTATACTATAGATAAAACTACAAATAGAAACATTAAATATCATAAAAAACAAGTAAAACGATTATATAAACATCAGAAACAAGAAAATAGTACCTAAAACAATAAATAATAATGAAATTTACCAGAATTACCACTTTCATCCTTTTTTCTCCGCAGCGTAAAATCATAGAATCCATAGTTTTTCACTTATATTTCCATTCCTCATTCATTTATAATTTTTGTAGGTATTCTTTTTGTTTACGAGTATTTTGTTCAATATTTGTTCGAAGGAAAAGACTTTTTTATATTTCATTGACAAATTAGGTAAAAACGAATGTGTTCATATTCAAATATTTTTTTTTTTTTTTTTTATTTTTTTTTATCTTTATTGAGTCTTATAACAAGGGGTATTACAAAAGTGTATCTGTCTCTGTTGCTTTTTGAATTTATACTGCGGCTATAAAGTATTGCCTGCTCTATACTGTAACACATTTGTTTGCCACATGGCTTAGTTTAGGGATAGTATATACTCTTGCTCAGGAGTATGATAGTTACTTATGACGTAGTGTCATTTATTGATATACATATACAAAAATACTTAAAACTAACTTAATTCTAGGTGGAAGCATGATGCTGATGTGATACACAGTACACAACAGTATGCTTGTCTTCATAACACAGAGAGTGCGCAATTTTTGCGATATTTGAAAAATTTTCTTTGAAATTATGTTAGGTACTTGAACGTATCGAGAAGGAGAATGTAAGGTTATAGATGTATCTTCGATTTTGTGAATTATTATGAATTTATAAAATAATTTCTCCATGACAGATAGAGAGTAGCTATACATAGAGTTTTAGATGTTAAAATAGTTAGATTGTACTAAGCGAGAGGTACAAATCTGTGTATGTTGTCATTTACTAGAGTAGATATAATTTAGTACATTTATCTGTATTTATAGAAACTAAAGAAGTAATAAGATAATTACGTTCTAATATTGACATTTTTTTTTATTTTTTTTCTCTTTTTCATATTATTATTAACATATATTGGGAAATTATGTACACGTGTAAGAAAGGAGTCATAGAGGATGAAACCATTAAGTTGGTATACAAGGTAAAATTATTTACAAGTACATGATTACGAATAATGATACTGTTTTATTTCTATTATTTTTATTATTTATCTTTTTTTTTTCTTAGCTATTTCACTACTTATTAAATGAATGTTTCGTTATCACTTCTTATATTAATTTTGTTAACGGTGTATTTAATAGTAGAGAAATGAGAATAATGATAATGACAAAAATAAACGGAATACTATATTGATATACTCAAACGTGGATAAATAAAAAGAAAATAGATGTCCACCCAACTCGTCCAGAGTAATTTAGTAAGGTATGCAGATTAAATCAGAATAAGGCATAAGTGTAGACTCCAACTAAAACAGTTAATAGAGGAAATAACTATAAACTTACTGAGACTGGTTCATTTCAAGATGGGGAACTCTTTAGCCACGGTTATGCCCCGGAATAGCTTTATTGTAAAATGAGGGTAAAGAAGCATCGGGAGCTGACGGGATGTTCAGCAGGGAGACTCCTGGGGCACACGGGTATGCCTCTGACTCCCAGGAGCTGATAGGTACTAAAGATATAATTTCGTCAATAAGAAAGTTATCAATGTGATTGAGATTCGAGATTGTTTTCGTCATAAGGGTTAAGGCATAATTAATTAGCGGAATGGTGTTGGTTTCCGCGTAAATGAAATTGTTAGAATACCGTTTGTGCCGGGATTCAAAATTTTTACCGCAACATAGTCGGAGAATTTTTCTTTCGAGTTTAGACAAATCGCCTGCCACCGTTGGGGAGACTGTAAACCACACCGGAAAAGCGTAAGGAAGGATTGGTCGGATCAGAGTTTTATAAAAAAGGAGTTTAGACTTGTTTGATAGTGAGTATTGTTTCAGAAACGGCATTAGAGCATTCGCTATTTTTCGAGATTTGGATAATGCGTATTTAGCATGGAAGTTAAATTTAAAAAGGTTTGTAAATTTTACTCCAAGGTATTTTATATCATTTCTGACCTTGATTAGTGAGCCATCAATTCTGAGCTCAAGATGCTTGCTCTCTTTTGCTACGCCTCGGGGGCCTTTGCCACTTGCGTTCCTGAAACAGATTAAATCTGTTTGTAGAGGGTTAACCTTAATACCCCAGGTTTTATAGTAATTGTTAATGAGCTGAAGATGTTTTTCCAGGTGCCGAAGTGCGGATAAGGGAGATGTATGGCTTGCATAAGCGATTGTATCATCCGCGTACAAAAGAGCAGTTGATGTAAGATTGTTTTCAGAATATTGATGAGGGAAGTCATGAATAAAAAGGTTGTATAAGTGGGGGCCCAATATGGAGCCTTGGGGGACTCCGCTGTCACTGGCATATAGGTTCGATTTAGAACCCTGAATCTGGATATAGAAATACCTATTATTCAGGAAGCTATCTAAAAGGTGGATTAGGTGTTGAGGAAAATTGAGCTCTGAAATTTTAAAGAGAAGACCCTCTCCAGACGCTGTCGAAAGCTTTTTCAACGTCCAGAGAGCAGGCTACTGTACAGCTCTTATCTCTCAAGTTAAGAGATATGTCGTTATGGAGTTTGAGTAGAGCATGAACTGTTGAGTGACCTTTCCTGAACCCGAACTGAAAGTCGGGAATGGGTTCAATAGGAATGTCCGAAGGACAGTTTATTTTATTAAGGATAATACGTTCCAGAATTTTACCAGTATTGGAGAGGAGGGAAATCGGTCGAAAATTATTCAGCTCACAGGAAGTTCTGTTTTTTGGAATTGGGAGAATCTTCGCAATTTTCCATGGTGTCGGGAAGTACCCGTTGTTAATGCAGTTATTATATAAAGTCGTCAGAAAACTCTTTCCTAGGGGGGTGAGTTTTTTGAGTGCGAAATTTGAAATACCATCCAGGCCACAGGCTTTGCTAGGCTTGAGTAGTTTAATGAAGTTTGAAACTTCCTCTAAGTTATTAAAAATGTTATTATCCGACGGGCAAAGAGCTGAGTAGTTTTCGTCGAAGAGGAAAATATGGTTAGGCTTTTGGGAGTGAATCAGATTAACTGTGGCAAATGCCCTGTTGGCCACCTGAGGATCAAAGGAGGGGACTCTCGCATGAAAAGTGTCCTTATAATGTTGTTCAAATGCTGAAACTATACTAAGTTCATTAGAAATGGTGGTGTTATTAACTGTGACTTTCTCACAGGAGAATCTCCTTTTTTTCCCCAGGAATTTAAAAGCTTCTTTAAAAGCTCGCGGACCCGGTTTTATTTTTGACATGCGTTTGTGGAACACGTTATTTATCCAGATTTTAACTTTGTCTTGAATAATTTTGTTTAATAGTGACACTCTGTTAGATAGCTCTTTATAATGGGGGTTGAATCGGTTGAAGGTGTTATGGTAGATGTGTTTCAGGCGACGTTGCCATTGATGCTTGATTTTGTATAGATTTTCAATATCCCTCGGGAGGTTGTTGTATCTTTTGAAGGTAGAAGTTAGTTTTGAAGAGTGGCTCTCAAGAGAGCTAAGAAGAGCTTCATTAAAAAGAGAGATAAATGAATCAATCTCGGAGTTGGTAAGACACACATTATGCGGAGGGATACGAGCTGAAAGTAAAAGGTCCAATTGTTCCCAGAAGGCTTCCCAATTCGTGCCCTTAAAAGATATGGAATAGGCTGGGCTAATGTTGGGTAATTGGATATTGTCCATTTTGAGTTTTAATAAAAGAGGGCAATGTTCGGTAAATGTTGACAAGGTTTCAATGGAAAAATCCGGATTAATCGTATTAACGAGGTGATTTGAGATCAGAAAATGATCAAGGAATGAGTTACTTCTTGGGAAAGAAGGAGTAGGAGAAGCAAAGTTTGATATGGAGGGGAAGTGAGCAGCTTGCCAGTTCACCAAAGTTTTGCCATTTTGGTTAAAAACGCTATCGCCCCAAATGGGACTTCTGGCATTCAGGTCACCTCCAATAATTGCCCCTTCAAAGGAACTGGCAAGAGAATCAATTCTCGACAGTTCATCCGACAGAGTCGAAGGGGAACTATTTGAGGGGATATAGATTGATCCAAGAAGATATTTTTTTGGAATGTTATTTTTATGAATGGAAATACTGACAAAAATGCAAGTAAGGTGTGTAGACTTCCAAAGAATTCGTAGTGTATGTTTTTTTTTAACATTATCGCGACGCCTTGAGATTGGTCATTCCTGAGAATATTAAAGGAGTCAATAAATAGTTTATGTTTTGAATTAAGGTGCGTTTATTGAATGAAAGCAGCCGAAACATTGCTTGCGAGGAGTAACTTCTGCAGTTCTATTCTCCTTGCGTGGTGAATTAGCGACGTAATGTTAAATTGTAAAAATTTTAAAATCATATTATTTGGAACTGAATAAGAGTTGGTTTAAAAGGTCAAGATAAGCCAGCCTTTTTTGAGTTATGGAAGACATATTGTTAATGTTACGCATAAAGTTTTCGATTTTGTCAACCAGGTTATATATATCACAACCAAAAAGATCGTCAGAAAAATTCATAAATTCATTTACCACCTCCTCTTTACCTTTCTGGAGATTTGCGGATGATACAGTATGCCCTCGTAGAGGGGGAAAGTCGGAGTTATTTGCTGCCGCATTGGCATAAGACACTCCTGGAGTGCGCAAATTCCCAGACGAGATCATTTTTGAAAACATTTGATTTTTATTTTTCCTTTCATTGGCCTCGCGTACTAAATTTTTCCTACGGAGATAATAATCTTTACATGCTACACAGCCCCTAAAGTTTGCAGTGTGATTTCCCCCGCAACTAATGCAGACAGTTTTACTACCTTCCGCCAAGAGGGTGGGGCAACAGCCCGGCTCATGTTTAGAGATGCATTTAACGCAATTATAAGAGTTTGCACAATTTTTGGCCAAGTGGCCGAATATTTGGCATCTACGGCATTGAAGCACGCCACTATTGCCTTTAGGTTTCTCCCAGTAAACCCGCGTATTGAAGAGAAATTTGGTTTTAACTAACTCGTTAGAGTTCGTGCCTGGTAGAAGGCGAATCAGGAAAAGGTTATAATCTATTTTCATTTGTTTAGATCTCAACGTTTCAAATTTAGAAACTTTATCAACGTTGGAAAATCTTAGCTTAAGTTCTTCATAAATTTCAGAAGTAGAAAAGTCAGAGGTTAGGCCTCTGAGAACCACATTAGTGGTTTTGTCCTCCTTAAGGGTGTAGGAGTGAGCCATTACCCCTGGAGAGTCCCTAATGACCCCCATCAGCTCACGGTACACCTCCGGGTTGTCAACATAGAGGCGACTCGATTGTCCTCTATTAACTATTTTATAAATAAAGTCTACTCCTTTGCTACGAAAATCTTTCACTAATTTGTATGTATCTACGTTATATAACACTATGGGTGGACAGAACTTACCCCTGAGCAGTTTATCTTGACTCAAATCGTTGTTAATGAGGCTGCCGTCATTTGTGTTATTTAATCTCGTACTGGATTGTGCTGTATCAGTTGAATGTTGATTGGTGATTTTATGTGCTTCACTCACAGCCGGTAGGGCTTGTGACCTGGGTAAGAACTTTATTGATTGTAGGATGGTAAATCTGTTGCCATCTCTTGTCTGTTGTGTGTCCATAATGTCTGACGAGTTGGATCTAGTCTGTAAGCCTCCGGTCAGGTAATTGCCAACCCGAGTGATGGCTGGGGTGCCCTTGGATCAAGTCATCCGAGCCAGTGCTGGCAGCTGAAGTCTGATCATAGAGGTTATTAGTAGGTGGTGGCTCTGTGCTCGAGTACCTATGGTCGAAGTTGAAAGAAGTGTGCCTCTTGCTAGGGTTTTGCAAGTCGGAAGTGGGGCTCGTTCGCGACGAATACGACATCACACGGAATTCATTTCGGTTGAAGTAAGTCTCGCTGGAGGAGGCAGCATTTATTGGAATAGTGTTCAGCAGTCCAGTGGGTTGATCACTGTGAGTAAGTATGGCGGTTGTGGGTGATGGAGGATGCGGTGGTAGTGGTGGTGGTAGTGGTGGTGGTAGTGGTGGTGGAGGTGGCTTCTGTTGTAAAATTGCCTTGTGGAGAGCGCTACAACTGTCTGTAACGACGTTGGCGTCATGTTGAATCAGTTTCGGTGGCTGTTGCACTGCGGCTTGGTATTGGTAGACGGGTGTGGCTTTTTAGTCATTGTACTATCATTGGATTATAGTGATATTTATTTGTTTTTTTTTTTTCACGTGAAAAAGAACAAATAATTTGATCTAAAAACACAATAAATCGAAGTTCGTATCAGTGGATGTAGTCCAATCCAAAGAAAATGTTTAGTTAATAGAATAAAAACTTTAAAATGTCTTTATAATGTCAAACGAAGAAAAACTTCGAAGTCACGCGCACACTTAACCTCCCAAATCAGGCGTGTTACAAGAAAAGAACCAACTCTCATAATCTGGGCAAGAAATTAATGTAAGATGAAAAATATTACTTTCAACTTGCAAGGTAATTATTATGCTTTGTAATAGAAAAAATTTTAACTAAGGATGGATGAAATATTAATTAATTTTTAGAGATTATATCCGACGTGACTTCTTCACGATCCTTCCAATTCTCATATTCAAATATTGAGTTAAATAAAGTAAAACGTTAAAAATTTAAGATTTCTTGTTTCCTTTTCTGTTATCTGTCATTTTGACACAAATATCAATTTTCGAAGATTGTATTAGAATCGGATTTCATGCAACAAGCTATTAAGCTGCTTACACAATATTCTAAAACTATAATTGTGCTCATGATTTGTCTGAGCTTAGTTGTAGGTAGCTTCAAAATCAATTCTAACAATAATCGTTTCTAAAAGTTTTTAAATCTATTGATAGCATTGCCTAGTCTACTTATTTAAAGTTCATTTATTGAAAATTTTTATTGAAAGGATAGTTTGAAGTGCTTGCACAAAAAAAAGAAATGTAAAATTCGAAATGTATAACAACAAAAAATACTTTGAAATGAAATTGTAATTAAAATAATATTATTTGCAAAAATGTATGCAGTACACATAGCTATTTAAATAAAAAACATGAATTTAAATTTGTGATTATGTTAAATAAGAAATCTAAAAACAAAAGAATTTAAAAGCAAACGAATTTCTTAAAACAAATATAATTTAATGAAAGGTAATTCGTAAGTAAAATAAAAATAGTAACAGAAAACATAAAAAAAAAAAACATTTTATTTCTAATGAAGAATTTTGTAATGAAAAAAAATACGAAAAAACTTTGTTATACATAGTTATAACTAATGTAATTAAAAACAAAAATTAGAGAATTTAATTGAATATTATGTAAGATTTCTATACACAATTTATAATTATTACTGTAAGCAAATTGCGAAAATTGTACTATTGAGTTAAAGAATATTTTTGGAGACCAAAAATTCTTACCCGGGGAGGAGTTACATAATAGAATGTACATGAAGGCTCACCCGGCTTAGAATCAATTCTCGCACTATTGCCGTTTGCAATGCAAACAGCAATAGTGATAATGTTATGTAAATCATTAAGACTCCATCCAACATTATCTCTCTTTGGAGATAAAGTTGGAGAGTTGCTTTTATGTACATAGTTTTAAGCTTAGATTGTAAGTTCTATCATCTTACCATTTAAGTTAGTCTCGGAGTCTTTTGCGAACCATCGAATGTTCAAGTATTGTTTTCCCAACTTTTAAATTAGTTTGTTTTATTGATCAATAAAGGAGTTAATAAATAATTAATAAATAAACAAGTTGTTTTATTTCAAACAAATAAAACCAACTTTAATAATGGGTGATTTTTTTGAGGTTAGGATTTTCATGCATTAGTATTTGACAGATCACGCGGGATTTCAGACATGGTGTCAAAGAGAAAGATGCTCAGTATGCTTTGACATTTCATCATGAATAGACTTACTAACGAGCAACGCTTGCAAATCATTGAATTTTATTACCAAAATCAGTGTTCGGTTCGAAATGTGTTTCGCGCTTTACGTCCGATTTATGGTCTACAGCGATGAGGCTCAATTCTGGTTGAATGGCTACGTAAATAAGCAAAATTGCCGCATTTGGAGTGAAGAGCAACCAGAAGCCGTTCAAGAACTGCCCATGCATCCCGAAAAATGCACTGTTTGGTGTGGTTTGTACGCTGGTGGAATCATTGGACCGTATTTTTTCAAAGATGCTGTTGGACGCAACGTTACGGTGAATGGCGATCGCTATCGTTCAATGCTAACAAACTTTTTGTTGCCAAAAATGGAAGAACTGAACTTGGTTGACATGTGGTTTCAACAAGATGGCGCTACATGCCACACAGCTCGCGATTCTATGGCCATTTTGAGGGAAAACTTCGGAGAACAATTCATCTCAAGGAATGGACCGGTAAGTTGGCCACCAAGATCATGCGATTTGACGCCTTTAGACTATTTTTTGTGGGGCTACGTCAAGTCTAGTCTACACAAATAAGCCAGCAACTATTCCAGCTTTGGAAGACAACATTTCCGAAGAAATTCGGGCTATTCCGGCCGAAATGCTCGAAAAAATTACCCAAAATTGGACTTTCCGAATGGACCACCTAAGACGCAGCCGCGGTCAACATTTAAATGAAATTATCTTCAAAAAGTAAATGTCATGGACCAATCTAATAAGTTTCAAATAAAGAATCGATGAGATTTTGCAAATTGTATGCGTTTTTTTTTTTTAAAAGTTCTCAAGCTCTTAAAAAATCACCCGATATATGTCAGAAACATATAAACTAAGCAAGTGAGGTGCCGACACAGTGCCCTGTGGCAAACCATTGGTGATACTAAAAACCTTAGTTGTAGTGTTTTGTCTATCGGTTACAACAAATTTCTTATGTTTCACCATAGATGAAATTACTTTAACAAGATGGGGTGGAAATTCGTACCGTATGAGTTTAAATAAAAGCCCGTTGATCCAAACCGTGTCGAAGGCTTTTTCGATATCTACTAAGCAGGCAGCTGTACATCTCTTAGCGTTCAGATTCCAGTTTACATCTGAAATCAGTTTTGTAACTGCGTGCACTGCTGAGTCATTTCTCTTGAACCCAAATTGGTTTCGCGGTAGTAACTCCTTTTCTTCGCACACGAACTGGATGGACTTACAAATAACAATTTCAAAAATCTTTCCGATATTAGGCAGGAGACTTATTGGCCTATAGCTAGAAGGATCAGAAGGATCCTTTTTCTTTTTTATTATTGGAAGTACCTTCGAAGTTTTCCAGCAACTTGGGAAGTAACAGTTATTTAACAAGTTATTAAATATAACGCAGTATTGGCGTATGATTTCGACTGGAATATGTTTTAAGACAATGTTCGGAATGTTATCTAGACCGATAGATTTTTTATTATTAAGTTTACGAAATATTTGTGTTAGTTCGTCTTGTGTTATGAAGTAGTTCATGGTCCGTTCTACTGTAAGTTCATTTGCCTTAAAATTATCAGTAAATCTTAGGAGTGTTGGTATTTCGCTACTGTAAAGTCTTGACAATTCGGTATTTACCTCGTTAGTTTTGGTGCTAGGAAGTTCTCTAGCATGAATTGACTCAAAGTGAGATCCTATAAGATTGAGTTTATCTGCTTCAACATCTACTATAAAAGATTCATCGATGATTGGGCATTGTTGACTGTCAATCCCAGCTTGAGAAAGTAGTGTTTGCGATGATAATGGTATTTTGAGCGTATGTATTTTAACATTATTAAATTGTTTGTAAATCTGTTTTATTTTTGGAAACATGTTTCTTGAATCAGATTTTATAATACTTTCGGCACGTTGCTTCCAATAATTGTTAATACTATTTTCGAACTGTTGGCGTATTAAAACTTTTACATTTCTCAAGAGGGATTTTAATCTTACTAGCTCTGCACTTTGGGGAAAAAGTAGCCTATGTCATTTTTCGAGTTCAGTAGTTTAGGCGTGATTGAGTAACAGACAGACAGAGTTACTTTCGCATTTATAATATTAATATATAGATTCAATTCCATCTTTTTTAAGTTTTCAAAGTTATCTAAACTATGATTTGTGATACCACCAATTGCGATCAGCTGTCAAATTGTCGTGAATAAGTTACACTCTTGACAGTAGAAATTTATGGCAATTTCGATCCTTAATGAAAGCTCTTTTAAATCTTAAAATTTAATTGGAATTAATCAACATTATGTATGTTTTAACTCATTTGATATTGTGAATCAAAACAACAAGTAGCTGGAAGTGCAGAAGCATACCTCAAAACTAAATAAATTGGGTGGCTTAACAAACAGTCCATTGAGAACTAGGGCCTAGTGACTTACAACTCTCAATTATTCCTGTGTGCGAGTAATGTTGTCAGGGATGAAGGGGACCTATAGTTTAAAACCTAATCCGAATGGCTAATTTGAGAAAGCACTTTTCATGACAAGAATTACTCTTGGAGGATTTGTCAATTCCTCGCAAGAGGTATTATCCTTGAAAAAAAAACTTTAGATGGCACAGACAGGGATTGAACCTAAGACCTCTGGCATGACAGTCCTAGGTACCATCAATCACGCCAAGGGTTTTTTTTCCAAATTCATTTTTATTATTATGGGCTTAAAACCCCATCCCGACTACCCACTATCAAGTACAGATTGAAGCCACCAAAACTGGTTCTCCTGCTTCACCCTATCAGTTCGGTCCCGTTCGGACACAGCCCTACTGAACCGAAGGAGCTCTGCTCCGCCTTGTGCCATGACGTCCCGATTGTACAGGAGTCGCCTATCCACGGTTCGTCGTCTGACGTGGTAGATTAGCGGAACTGCCAATCTATCCTGTATCAGACCGCATCTGTCTAAAAAGAGGAATGCCTCTGGTGGAATGAAGCCGCTCAAGCGTGCACTCTCAAAGTACTCGTCGTTCGGATAGAACGCCCCGAAAATTAAATTGTTGGTTAAAGACATAGCTCTTGCAATGTGACCTCGAACGAGTTTTATCACGAAATTGTCAATCCTGTTGATTCGAGCCCCATTGTATAGGACCTCGTTGGAATAGTAATGCACATAAGAAGATTCGGCTGTTCTGTATAAGCCGGTACAGCGTCGTAAACACTGCCGCTCGAACACCCGAAACCTCTCCATCTGGGAAGGGGCAACGTTGAACCACACAGGACAACCATAAACGATCATCGGCCGTATGAGGGCCGTGTAGCAAATTACCTTCACTCTGGAGTCAAGCCGACTGCTGTAAAACAGCCGTTTCGTCAGAGCGAAGGCTCCTCTGGCCCTGGTCAGAGCAGCATTTATATGTCTGTCGAAATATAAATACTGATCTAACCAGATACCGAGGTACTTCACTACACTTTTGCTCGCTAATGGCTGCCCGTGAAGATCAACGATAACCATCTTGCGCCAATTCTTGCACGTATCCCTCGTGGCTCTAGCCAACGGAGTCCGGAACAGAATTGTCTCCGACTTCTGGATATTTATTTTCAGTTTCCACTCGTCGCAACATCGCTGAATCTTGTCGAAATCACGCTGCAAGAGAATTCTAATAACCTCAACCTTTCGGGCCGTTCTGTACGCAATAAGATCGTCGGCGTACGCAATTGCCTTTGTAAGACTACTTATCAGATCGCTGGTGTAAATGCTGAAGAGAATCAGCGAATTCACCGCTCCCTGTTGAAGACCATTTTTAATTAAGAATGTTGTGGTAGAAGTTACATTGCCACTTTTGACAACAAACTTTCTACCGTTAAGCATATCATAAAGTATATACAACAATGGCTTGCTTATGCCAAGCCTGCTCAGTTTTAGGTAAAGACCCTCTAACCATACGGTGTCAAAGGCCTTTTCCAAATCAACCAGAACAGCACCTGTGCATTGTTGTTTTGATTTATTCCATTGGATATCAGAAACGAGTTTAGACGCAGCATGAATTGTGTCATGACCCGCCTTGAACCCGAACTGTTTATCCGGAATTATTTTGTTGTCCGCAGCCCACTTAGTCAGAGCCCTATTGATGATCTTTTCGAAAACTTTGCTGATGCTCGGAAGAAGACTTATCGACCGAAGATTTGACGGGTTGGAGTTGTCCTTTCCCTTTTTCGGGAGAGGATGAACCACAGCGGTCTTCCAATGCACTGGATAATATGCATTATTCAGTGCATTATTGAAGAGTGTGGTGTAAATGTCAATTGCCTCCATCGGTAAATGTCTTAGTACAACGTTGGATATACCATCGACACCTGCTGACTTTTTATTTTTTATTGAGTTGAAGATGAGCTGAAGCTCAACCTTCGTCACTAACAAGTGACTTGGTCCCGTTTGCTCGGCGATTATGGCATTTGCCAAGGAATCGTCATCGAACCGCATAAAACCGCGGTTCTCAGATCGCCAATGTGTTATATCATTTCGAAGGTAAAAGTGATTAAGTAGGGCTCTGTTTTCCAGGTCGTGGTTGGGGCGAATGCTAACATTCACCTTGTACACTTGCTGGAAAGCAGCTCCCACCGCCTCCACTTTTTCCTTCGGATCTTCAATTATATAAAAGTCATCGTCAAAGATGGCTTCTTCTGGATCTATTTGCGCTGTCATGAGTACGTCTCTGTTCTCTTCAGTTCTTTGGAGTTTCATACACGGAAGGTCATTGTCGTTCTTTTTCCTGAATATCTTGTTGATTTTAGGGAACATACTAGGGTCACTGGAATTAACTGACCGAGTCTTGCGGTCCCAGTACTTGTTAATTGATAGCCTGTAGTTCTCCTTAATCAACAGATTGACATTTTTTATTGACGACTTCAGTGTCCTAACCTCCAAGTCGTGGGGTCTGTGAGTCGTCTGTACAAGTTTTTGAGTCTTGTCAGTAAGCCACTCTTGTGCCTACGTAGTGCGTCAATAGTCGCGTTTCTGTAAGCGTCCATTTGGTCCCGTTCTTTGTACTTTGGTATAGTCCGTTCCATTGTTCGTTTTATTGTTTCGTCCATCTGTTGTAAATGTTGGTCAATTTCTGTATTTGTCAGGTTTCTGTTGTTTGGTGGGGCTATGTCACTCAAACGAAGTTCTCTCGCTAGGGCGTTGGTGAAACGAGGCCAGCGCATCTTACTGTAATTGTAAGAGTGCACAGCAACGTATTCCTCCAACTCCACGCGTTCGTTCGGAATCTGAATTACAGCAGCCAGTCCGCAGTGATCACTGTCGTACTCGACTGTCTGTAAGCAGTTTCGAGGGTGATTACCCACTTTGTCTGTAACTGTCAGTCTTGTGTCGTACAGCAAAAGATCCAGAAAGGAGTCGCTTCTTGGATACGAGGGTTTTTCAGTAGCCAGCAGGTCGACGCCATATTCAACGCTGTTAAGATTCATCAAATTAAAAAGATGGTTACCTGTGGGATTACTATGTTGATTTCCCCAATCTTCATGTTATGCGTTCAAATCACCGGCCAAGATGAAATAGTTTTCTTCCAAGCTCAGTTTAAGTTCCCTAAAAAGTATCTCGAGTTCTGAAGCAAAGTAAGTAACCTGCGGAGCTCCAACCGCATAAGCCGCAATCATATACTTCCGCTTCCCTTGAGTGAGAGAGATGCATACAACGCAAACTTCTAGCTTGAGCTTTCGCAATTCATTGTTGTATATGACTTTATAATTAATGCCTTTTCGTATAAAGAGAGCGACACCGCCCCCTTGTGTGGAGTCGGGCCGGTCTCTTCTTACGATATTGTAATTTTTATGAGTCAATTTGTGTTTGTGGTTTAGCTTAGTTTCGCTAGCCATAAACACATCGGGACTGTAGTCTTTCAACAATTGGAACATATTGGCTCTTCGTTCAATCCTAATCAGTGAATTTACATTCACAGCTAGGACTTTTAGGCGCGTCTCCGGCAGCGCGCCCATTATGGTCTAAATTGCGCCAGGCCAGGCAACAAAGAGTAGAGATGATCTACCCTTTTGCCTTGCTCCTTTATCTGACTTTGCAGCCCTGTTAGTTGACCTTGAATGCTCAACAACAAGGCTACAATGTCAGGCTGCACCTCTGGTGCCTTAGGCACAGGGGCCTTTGGGGCAACCGTTGGTGGAGCCTGTCTCGTATTCCCATTCCCTGACACCATTTGGGCGTAGGAAAATTTGGGATCCACGAATTTTTGTGTAGGAGCCTGTCGAACTGTTCGACTTCCTTCGGCTTTTTGACTGGTCTGTTTTTGTTTCATTTGTTGGACCTTAGGGCAACCCCTATAGCTAGCCGGGTGCCCTTGGTTTCCACAAAGGACACACTTGAGCTGGGTCAAATCCTCAACCTGCTCATTCCCCAGCTTGCAATCTCCCTTGATGTGGGTTTCGGAGCACCTGACGCAGCGCAACTGCATATTGTAGATGGCTCCGGCATGGCCGAACCTCTGGCACTTCGTACATTGTAAAATGTCGTCGTGCCTTTTTAATGTCTCCCAGTGTATGGCTTGATAGTCGAGGCATTTGATTTCCCTCAGACTCTCAAAACTACTTTGGGGCGATAATGTTACGAGGAACATTGGCAGCCTGTAACCCCCTCGCCTAGACTTCACCGTAGTGAAAGGCTTGACCCCGATGAAATCGAGATCGTCGATGGCTTTTTGGCGGAGCTCAGCTAAGAGCACCTCCGGTTCCGTGCAGGAACTTATGCCCTTCAGTAGGACCGTCTTTAATTTTTCGCTTTTAGGCGTGAAGCTGAAGAACTCAGCTGTGGCCTCCTTAAGCACTTCTTTAACTATGTTGTATTCGGCCAGTGAGAAGCACTGCACCGAATACCGCTTTTCTTTTTCATTTAATATATTTATATCAAAATTGTTTTTGGTGGTCGACTTACATACCTGTTTTGAGTCCTGCAGGTCAACCCGGTAGGTCCTAATTGGTGGCACCTTCTTCTTCTTGGGCTGTGGTTGTTTCTGGTGTTGCTGCTATTGCTGTTTCTGCTGCTGTTGCTGTTGGATTTGTTGTTGCTGCGGCTGTTTTGTTTCTTCTTGTAGCCGTTGTTTGGCTTTTGTTGAGGTTGTTGGGCCCTCAACACTTGGGCCTGCTGTTGCTGGCGGTGCTTTTTTAAATTGCTCCGCTCCTGAGATTTTGGAAGCGGGCTTGCTTTGTGGATGTTGCTGCTGTGGTTGTTGTTGCTGTTGTTTTTGTTTTTGGTGCAGTAGCCGTTGCGCTGCCTCTTGCTGCCGGCGCGCCTCTTGCTTCTGCTTAAGTTGACTGAGGAGCGGCTGCATTTCCTCCTTCAGTTTCTTAAGATATTCTTCATATTCACTGATGGTTGCCTGTTTAGATTGCAGGGCCTGCATCAATGTATTTTCTTCTTGGAGGATTTGGGCAACATCCACCTCCAACGCCTTTTTTGTCGACGGCTCTGGCTTTGTTGAGCTCTTAGATCTGTTTTTCGGCGATCTATACTCCCCTTCTCCTCCGTCAGAGACGTACACGGGGGTCTCCATATCGTCACCCTCAGAGACTTCACTCTCTGACGTCATCCCTGTATTATTTAGTGGCAGCGGCAGCTTTCCTTTCATGGCTGCTCGCTTAGCTGCATTGGGTCGCTTCACTAGGTTAGGCGTCTGCCTTTTCCTTTTAATAGATGATTGCCATTGCGGATCCGATGTGTAACCTGATATTACAGTCATCTGCGTTACCGCTGCTGGAACTGTTTTGGCATCACCCGATATGTCAGCAGAGGTATCTTTCGATACCCCTGCTCTTTTCTCCTTCACCATTTGTTTCTCTTCCCAACTAATAAAATCCACAACTTCTCGGTTGTGAAAAAAAGCTATTAATTTTTTGGTTGACTCCGGCTGGGACTCGAACCCACGACCCTTCGATCTGTCTCCGGACGCCACTTCCACTGGGCTATCGATTTGTTAATTTTGGAGGTGGCAAACTGCCAACTTTATTTATAACTAATAACTTGCACTATTTAATTTTTAAATAAATATAAATAAAGACACTTCTTCACTCGCTGGAAGTCAAATAACGACTGTCACGCCAAGGGTATTACTACCTCAAAACTATTAAAAATGAAAAATAAAGCTTATATTTTTAGTTAAACAATTCTGGAACTTATTGTTAAACATTAAAAGAAAGGCAAACAATTCTAAATATTTTGAAACTCGATATCATTGAATACGACATGAAAAACAACAAATAAATTACGATGACACATCAGCTATTCATTTAGTTTAATCTCTCATTCACTCTAGTCTTAAAATCTTGACGCCTAAGCCCAATCTGTTCGAATAATACACGTTTCGTGAATTTAATACTTCCTCTATTTTGTTGAATGAATTCTGGTAAACGTTTTCGGTGTTAAAAAATAAACTTGCATGAATGTTTGCTTTAGATAAAATATATTTTTTTTTTACAAAATTGTCGTTTATATGTATTAAATATACATACGTTTAAACTAAATATTAAATAAAAAAAATTAAAGTAGTTGCAGAGAAGTGGCAGTAGACAGAAAAATCTATTTGCAAATATGTTAATAGTACTATCTATCTATATTCTATATATATATCTATATATATAAAAATCAATGCCACTTTTCGTTGTAATGTTATAACTCAACAATGCCTTTACCGATTTGGCTAATTTTGGTCTTGAATTATTCGTGGAAGTCCAGAGAAGGTTTGTACGTAGAGAAAATTAAAAACAAATCTTGAAAAAGTGTAAAATCAACATCTTTCTATACTCCCATATATCGGGTGATTTTTTTTAGTTTAGGATTTTCATGCATTAGTATTTGACAGATCACGCGGGATTTCAGACATGGTGTCAAAGAGAAAGATGCTCAGTATGCTTTGACATTTCATCATGAATAGACTTACTAACGAGCAACGCTTGCAAATCATTGAATTTTATTACCAAAATCAGTGTTCGGTTCGAAATGTGTTTCGCGCTTTACGTCCGATTTATGGTCTACAGCGATGAGGCTCAATTCTGGTTGAATGGCTACGTAAATAAGCAAAATTGCCGCATTTGGAGTGAAGAGCAACCAGAAGCCGTTCAAGAACTGCCCATGCATCCCGAAAAATGCACTGTTTGGTGTGGTTTGTACGCTGGTGGAATCATTGGACCGTATTTTTTCAAAGATGCTGTTGGACGCAACGTTACGGTGAATGGCGATCGCTATCGTTCAATGCTAACAAACTTTTTGTTGCCAAAAATGGAAGAACTGAACTTGGTTGACATGTGGTTTCAACAAGATGGCGCTACATGCCACACAGCTCGCGATTCTATGGCCATTTTGAGGGAAAACTTCGGAGAACAATTCATCTCAAGGAATGGACCGGTAAGTTGGCCACCAAGATCATGCGATTTGACGCCTTTAGACTATTTTTTGTGGGGCTACGTCAAGTCTAGTCTACACAAATAAGCCAGCAACTATTCCAGCTTTGGAAGACAACATTTCCGAAGAAATTCGGGCTATTCCGGCCGAAATGCTCGAAAAAATTACCCAAAATTGGACTTTCCGAATGGACCACCTAAGACGCAGCCGCGGTCAACATTTAAATGAAATTATCTTCAAAAAGTAAATGTCATGGACCAATCTAATAAGTTTCAAATAAAGAATCGATGAGATTTTGCAAATTGTATGCGTTTTTTTTTTTAAAAAGTTCTCAAGCTCTTAAAAAATCACCCGATATATGTCAGAAACATATAAACTAAGCAAGTGAGGTGCCGACACAGTGCCCTGTGGCAAACCATTGGTGATACTAAAAACCTTAGTTGTAGTGTTTTGTCTATCGGTTACAACAAATTTCTTATGTTTCACCATAGATGAAATTACTTTAACAAGATGGGGTGGAAATTCGTACCGTATGAGTTTAAATAAAAGCCCGTTGATCCAAACCGTGTCGAAGGCTTTTTCGATATCTACTAAGCAGGCAGCTGTACATCTCTTAGCGTTCAGATTCCAGTTTACATCTGAAATCAGTTTTGTAACTGCGTGCACTGCTGAGTCATTTCTCTTGAACCCAAATTGGTTTCGCGGTAGTAACTCCTTTTCTTCGCACACGAACTGGATGGACTTACAAATAACAATTTCAAAAATCTTTCCGATATTAGGGAGGAGACTTATTGGCCTATAGCTAGAAGGATCAGAAGGATCCTTTTTCTTTTTTATTATTGGAAGTACCTTCGAAGTTTTCCAGCAACTTGGGAAGTAACAGTTATTTAACAAGTTATTAAATATAACGCAGTATTGGCGTATGATTTCGACTGGAATATGTTTTAAGACAATGTTCGGAATGTTATCTAGACCGATAGATTTTTTATTATTAAGTTTACGAAATATTTGTGTTAGTTCGTCTTGTGTTATGAAGTAGTTCATGGTCCGTTCTACTGTAAGTTCATTTGCCTTAAAATTATCAGTAAATCTTAGGAGTGTTGGTATTTCGCTACTGTAAAGTCTTGACAATTCGGTATTTACCTCGTTAGTTTTGGTGCTAGGAAGTTCTCTAGCATGAATTGACTCAAAGTGAGATCCTATAAGATTGAGTTTATCTGCTTCAACATCTACTATAAAAGATTCATCGATGATTGGGCATTGTTGACTGTCAATCCCAGCTTGAGAAAGTAGTGTTTGCGATGATAATGGTATTTTGAGCGTATGTATTTTAACATTTTTAAATTGTTTGTAAATCTGATTTATTTTTGGAAACATGTTTCTTGAATCAGATTTTATAATACTTTCGGCACGTTGCTTCCAATAATTGTTAATACTATTTTCGAACTGTTGGCGTATTAAAACTTTTACATTTCTCAAGAGGGATTTTAATCTTACTAGCTCTGCACTTTGGGGAAAAAGTAGCCTATGTCATTTTTCGAGTTCAGTAGTTTAGGCGTGATTGAGTAACAGACAGACAGAGTTACTTTCGCATTTATAATATTAATATATAGATTCAATTCCATCTTTTTTAAGTTTTCAAAGTTATCTAAACTATGATTTGTGATACCACCAATTGCGATCAGCTGTCAAATTGTCGTGAATAAGTTACACTCTTGACAGTAGAAATTTATGGCAATTTCGATCCTTAATGAAAGCTCTTTTAATCTTAAAATTTAATTGGAATTAATCAACATTATGTATGTTTTAACTCATTTGATATTGTGAATCAAAACAACAAGTAGCTGGAAGTGCAGAAGCATACCTCAAAACTAAATAAATTGGGTGGCTTAACAAACAGTCCATTGAGAACTAGGGCCTAGTGACTTACAACTCTCAATTATTCCTGTGTGCGAGTAATGTTGTCAGGGATGAAGGGGACCTACAGTTTAAAACCTAATCCGAATGGCTAATTTGAGAAAGCACTTTTCATGACAAGAATTACTCTTGGAGGATTTGTCAATTCCTCGCAAGAGGTATTATGCTTGAAAAAAAAACTTTAGATGGCACAGACAGGGATTGAACCTAAGACCTCTGGCATGACAGTCCTAGGTACCATCAATCACGCCAAGGGTTTTTTTTTCCAAATTCATTTTTATTATTATGGGCTTAAAACCCCATCCCGACTACCCACTATCAAGTACAGATTGAAGCCACCAAAACTGGTTCTCCTGCTTCACCCTATCAGTTCGGTCCCGTTCGGACACAGCCCTACTGAACCGAAGGAGCTCTGCTCCGCCTTGTGCCATGACGTCCCGATTGTACAGGAGTCGCCTATCCACGGTTCGTCGTCTGACGTGGTAGATTAGCGGAACTGCCAATCTATCCTGTATCAGACCGCATCTGTCTAAAAAGAGGAATGCCTCTGGTGGAATGAAGCCGCTCAAGCGTGCACTCTCAAAGTACTCGTCGTTCGGATAGAACGCCCCGAAAATTAAATTGTTGGTTAAAGACATAGCTCTTGCAATGTGACCTCGAACGAGTTTTATCACGAAATTGTCAATTCTGTTGATTCGAGCCCCATTGTATAGGACCTCGTTGGAATAGTAATGCACATAAGAAGATTCGGCTGTTCTGTATAAGCCGGTACAGCGTCGTAAACACTGCCGCTCGAACACCCGAAACCTCTCCATCTGGGAAGGGGCAACGTTGAACCACACAGGACAACCATAAACGATCATCGGCCGTATGAGGGCCATGTAGCAAATTACCTTCACTCTGGAGTCAAGCCGACTGCTGTAAAACAGCCGTTTCGTCAGAGCGAAGGCTCCTCTGGCCCTGGTCAGAGCAGCATTTATATGTCTGTCGAAATATAAATACTGATCTAACCAGATACCGAGGTACTTCACTACACTTTTGCTCGCTAATGGCTGCCCGTGAAGATCAACGATAACCATCTTGCGCCAATTCTTGCACGTATCCCTCGTGGCTCTAGCCAACGGAGTCCGGAACAGAATTGTCTCCGACTTCTGGATATTTATTTTCAGTTTCCACTCGTCGCAACATCGCTGAATCTTGTCGAAATCACGCTGCAAGAGAATTCTAATAACCTCAACCTTTCGGGCCGTTCTGTACGCAATAAGATCGTCGGCGTACGCAATTGCCTTTGTAAGACTACTTATCAGATCGCTGGTGTAAATGCTGAAGAGAATCAGCGAATTCACCGCTCCCTGTTGAAGACCATTTTTAATTAAGAATGTTGTGGTAGAAGTTACATTGCCACTTTTGACAACAAACTTTCTACCGTTAAGCATATCATAAAGTATATACAACAATGGCTTGCTTATGCCAAGCCTGCTCAGTTTTAGGTAAAGACCCTCTAACCATACGGTGTCAAAGGCCTTTTCCAAATCAACCAGAACAGCACCTGTGCATTGTTGTTTTGATTTATTCCATTGGATATCAGAAACGAGTTTAGACGCAGCATGAATTGTGTCATGACCCGCCTTGAACCCGAACTGTTTATCCGGAATTATTTTGTTGTCCGCAGCCCACTTAGTCAGAGCCCTATTGATGATCTTTTCGAAAACTTTGCTGATGCTCGGAAGAAGACTTATCGACCGAAGATTTGACGGGTTGGAGTTGTCCTTTCCCTTTTTCGGGAGAGGATGAACCACAGCGGTCTTCCAATGCACTGGATAATATGCATTATTCAGTGCATTATTGAAGAGTGTGGTGTAAATGTCAATTGCCTCCATCGGTAAATGTCTTAGTACAACGTTGGATATACCATCGACACCTGCTGACTTTTTATTTTTTATTGAGTTGAAGATGAGCTGAAGCTCAACTTCCGTCACTAACAAGTGACTTGGTCCCGTTTGCTCGGCGATTATGGCATTTGCCAAGGAATCGTCATCGAACCGCATAAAACCGCGGTTCTCAGATCGCCAATGTGTTATATCATTTCGATGGTAAAAGTGATCAAGTAGGGCTCTGTTTTCCAGGTCGTGGTTGGGGCGAATGCTAACATTCACCTTGTACACTTGCTGGAAAGCAGCTCCCACCGCCTCCACTTTTTCCTTCGGATCTTCAATTATATAAAAGTCATCGTCAAAGATGGCTTCTTCTGGATCTATTTGCGCTGTCATGAGTACGTCTCTGTTCTCTTCAGTTCTTTGGAGTTTCATACACGGAAGGTCATTGTCGTTCTTTTTCCTGAATATCTTGTTGATTTTAGGGAACATACTAGGGTCACTGGAATTAACTGACCGAGTCTTGCGGTCCCAGTACTTGTTAATTGATAGCCTGTAGTTCTCCTTAATCAACAGATTGACATTTTTTATTGACGACTTCAGTGTCCTAACCTCCAAGTCGTGGGGTCTGTGAGTCGTCTGTACAAGTTTTTGAGTCTTGTCAGTAAGCCACTCTTGTGCCTACGTAGTGCGTCAATAGTCGCGTTTCTGTAAGCGTCCATTTGGTCCCGTTCTTTGTACTTTGGTATAGTCCGTTCCATTGTTCGTTTTATTGTTTCGTCCATCTGTTGTAAATGTTGGTCAATTTCTGTATTTGTCAGGTTTCTGTTGTTTGGTGGGGCTATGTCACTCAAACGAAGTTCTCTCGCTAGGGCGTTGGTAAAACGAGGCCAGCGCATCTTACTGTAATTGTAAGAGTGCACAGCAACGTATTCCTCCAACTCCACGCGTTCGTTCGGAATCTGAATTACAGCAGCCAGTCCGCAGTGATCACTGTCGTACTCGACTGTCTGTAAGCAGTTTCGAGGGTGATTACCCACTTTGTCTGTAACTGTCAGTCTTGTGTCGTACAGCAAAAGATCCAGAAAGGAGTCGCTTCTTGGATACGAGGGTTTTTCAGTAGCCAGCAGGTCGACGCCATATTCAACGCTGTTAAGATTCATCAAATTAAAAAGATGGTTACCTCTGGGATTACTATGTTGATTTCCCCAATCTTCATGTTTTGCGTTCAAATCACCGGCCAAGATGAAATAGTTTTCTTCCAAGCTCAGTTTAAGTTCCCTAAAAAGTATCTCGAGTTCTGAAGCAAAGTAAGTAACCTGCGGAGCTCCAACCGCATAAGCCGCAATCATATACTTCCGCTTCCCTTGAGTGAGAGAGATGCATACAACGCAAACTTCTAGCTTGAGCTTTCGCAATTCATTGTTGTATATGACTTTATAATTAATGCCTTTTCGTATAAAGAGAGCGACACCGCCCCCTTGTGTGGAGTCGGGCCGGTCTCTTCTTACGATATTGTAATTTTTATGAGTCAATTTGTGTTTGTGGTTTAGCTTAGTTTCGCTAGCCATAAACACATCGGGACTGTAGTCTTTCAACAATTGGAACATATTGGCTCTTCGTTCAATCCTAATCAGTGAATTTACATTCACAGCTAGGACTTTTAGGCGCGTCTCCGGCAGCGCGCCCATTATGGTCTAAATTGCGCCAGGCCAGGCAACAAAGAGTAGAGATGATCTACCCTTTTGCCTTGCTCCTTTATCTGACTTTGCAGCCCTGTTAGTTGACCTTGAATGCTCAACAACAAGGCTACAATGTCAGGCTGCACCTCTGGTGCCTTAGGCACAGGGGCCTTTGGGGCAACCGTTGGTGGAGCCTGTCTCGTATTCCCATTCCCTGACACCATTTGGGCGTAGGAAAATTTGGGATCCACGAATTTTTGTGTAGGAGCCTGTCGAACTGTTCGACTTCCTTCGGCTTTTTGACTGGTCTGTTTTTGTTTCATTTGTTGGACCTTAGGGCAACCCCTATAGCTAGCCGGGTGCCCTTGGTTTCCACAAAGGACACACTTGAGCTGGGTCAAATCCTCAACCTGCTCATTCCCCAGCTTGCAATCTCCCTTGATGTGGGTTTCGGAGCACCTGACGCAGCGCAACTGCATATTGTAGATGGCTCCGGCATGGCCGAACCTCTGGCACTTCGTACATTGTAAAATGTCGTCGTGCCTTTTTAATGTCTCCCAGTGTATGGCTTGATAGTCGAGGCATTTGATTTCCCTCAGACTCTCAAAACTACTTTGGGGCGATAATGTTACGAGGAACATTGGCAGCCTGTAACCCCCTCGCCTAGACTTCACCGTAGTGAAAGGCTTGACCCCGATGAAATCGAGATCGTCGATGGCTTTTTGGCGGAGCTCAGCTAAGAGCACCTCCGGTTCCGTGCAGGAACTTATGCCCTTCAGTAGGACCGTCTTTAATTTTTCGCTTTTAGGCGTGAAGCTGAAGAACTCAGCTGTGGCCTCCTTAAGCACTTCTTTAACTATGTTGTATTCGGCCAGTGAGAAGCACTGCACCGAATACCGCTTTTCTTTTTCATTTAATATATTTATATCAAAATTGTTTTTGGTGGTCGACTTACATACCTGTTTTGAGTCCTGCAGGTCAACCCGGTAGGTCCTAATTGGTGGCACCTTCTTCTTCTTGGGCTGTGGTTGTTTCTGGTGTTGCTGCTATTGCTGTTTCTGCTGCTGTTGCTGTTGGATTTGTTGTTGCTGCGGCTGTTTTGTTTCTTCTTGTAGCCGTTGTTTGGCTTTTGTTGAGGTTGTTGGGCCCTCAACACTTGGGTCTGCTGTTGCTGGCGGTGCTTTTTTAAATTGCTCCGCTCCTGAGATTTTGGAAGCGGGCTTGCTTTGTGGATGTTGCTGCTGTGGTTGTTGTTGCTGTTGTTTTTGTTTTTGGTGCAGTAGCCGTTGCGCTGCCTCTTGCTGCCGGCGCGCCTCTTGCTTCTGCTTAAGTTGACTGAGGAGCGGCTGCATTTCCTCCTTCAGTTTCTTAAGATATTCTTCATATTCACTGATGGTTGCCTGTTTAGATTGCAGGGCCTGCATCAGTGTATTTTCTTCTTGGAGGATTTGGGCAACATCCACCTCCAACGCCTTTTTTGTCGACGGCTCTGGCTTTGTTGAGCTCTTAGATCTGTTTTTCGGCGATCTATACTCCCCTTCTCCTCCGTCAGAGACGTACACGGGGGTCTCCATATCGTCACCCTCAGAGACTTCACTCTCTGACGTCATCCCTGTATTATTTAGTGGCAGCGGCAGCTTTCCTTTCATGGCTGCTCGCTTAGCTGCATTGGGTCGCTTCACTAGGTTAGGCGTCTGCCTTTTCCTTTTAATAGATGATTGCCATTGCGGATCCGATGTGTAACCTGATATTACAGTCATCTGCGTTACCGCTGCTGGAACTGTTTTGGCATCACCCGATATGTCAGCAGAGGTATCTTTCGATACCCCTGCTCTTTTCTCCTTCACCATTTGTTTCTCTTCCCAACTAATAAAATCCACAACTTCTCGGTTGTGAAAAAAAGCTATTAATTTTTTGGTTGACTCCGGCTGGGACTCGAACCCACGACCCTTCGATCTGTCTCCGGACGCCACTTCCACTGGGCTATCGATTTGTTAATTTTGGAGGTGGCAAACTGCCAACTTTATTTATAACTAATAACTTGCACTATTTAACTTTTAAATAAATATAAATAAAGACACTTCTTCACTCGCTGGAAGTCAAATAACGACTGTCACGCCAAGGGTATTACTACCTCAAAACTATTAAAAATGAAAAATAAAGCTTATATTTTTAGTTAAACAATTTTGGAACTTATTGTTAAACATTAAAAGAAAGGCAAACAATTCCAAATATTTTGAAACTCGATATCATTGAATACGACATGAAAAACAACAAATAAATTACGATGACACATCAGCTATTCATTTAGTTTAATCTCTCATTCACTCTAGTCTTAAAATCTTGACGCCTAAGCCCAATCTGTTCGAATAATACACGTTTCGTGAATTTAATACTTCCTCTATTTTGTTGAATGAATTCTGGTAAACGTTTTCGGTGTTAAAAAATAAACTTGCATAAATGTTTGCTTTAGATAAAATATATTTTTTTTTTTACAAAATTGTCGTTTATATGTATTAAATATACATACGTTTAAACTAAATATTAAAAAAAAAAATTATAGTAGTTGCAGAGAAGTGGCAGTAGACAGAAAAATCTATTTGCAAATATGTTAATAGTACTATCTATCTATATTCTATATATATATCTATATATATAAAAATCAATGCCACTTTTCGTTGTAATGTTATAACTCAACAATGCCTTTACCGATTTGGCTAATTTTGGTCTTGAATTATTCGTGGAAGTCCAGAGAAGGTTTGTACGTAGAGAAAATTAAAAACAAATCTTGAAAAAGTGTAAAATCAACATCTTTCTATACTCCCATATATCGGGTGATTTTTTTTAGTTTAGGATTTTCATGCATTAGTATTTGACAGATCACGCGGGATTTCAGACATGGTGTCAAAGAGAAAGATGCTCAGTATGCTTTGACATTTCATCATGAATAGACTTACTAACGAGCAACGCTTGCAAATCATTGAATTTTATTACCAAAATCAGTGTTCGGTTCGAAATGTGTTTCGCGCTTTACGCAAATTTTATGCGTTTTTTTTTTAAAAAAAGTTCTCAAGCTCTTAAAAAATCACCCATTATGTATTTATTGTCCTCCATTGAAAAGAGGACATTGTTTAATATAATGGGTGATTTTTTAAGAGCTTGAGAACTTTTTTAAAAAAAAAACGCATAAAATTTGCGTAAAGCGCGAAACACATTTCGAACCGAACACTGATTTTGGTAATAAAATTCAATGATTTGCAAGCGTTGCTCGTTAGTAAGTCTATTCATGATGAAATGTCAAAGCATACTGAGCATCTTTCTCTTTGACACCATGTCTGAAATCCCGCGTGATCTGTCAAATACTAATGCATGAAAATCCTAACCTCAAAAAAATCACCCGATACAAACAATTTGTACTGTACTTAAAAGCCAATTTGAACCTTTGACAAAACAATCGAAGACAAAAAAACTAACGTTAGTTCTGTCAAACAAATTTAATGTCATCATATGTCATTTCATTTTATCAGCGATAATTATTGCTTTGTTGTGTTTATATTTTCCAAAATATTGTTGAGTTATTGCTTTGTGTTTATATTTTCCAAAATATTGTTGAGTTGTTGAGTGAAGGTAAAATGCCACGAGCAAGACGACCAAACATAGGCCGGCGAACGCGTAATGCAAATCAAGTGGCATTATTAAAACGATCTCAGATTACAGATGAACGCGCACAAGCTTATGCATCGCAACGTGAACGTACTGCATAGAATAGATCTGTTGACCCTGTACCTGTACTTAATCACGAATACGTCGTGCTGTTTTGGATGAAATGCTGCGTGCTGCTTTTAATTACAATAGTCAGATTGATTATAGTGTGTACGGATACATTGGAATGATGGACGCAATATGTCCACATTGTGATGCAGCTAACTTTCCAGATGAAACGCCCGGAATGTGTTGTGCTAATGGCAAAGTGAGATTGCCAACATTAGAAACTCCACCCGAACCATTGTATTCATTTATTTTTGGTACATCTCAATCGTCGAAGCAGTTTTTGAGTAATATTCAACAATACAATTCGGCATTTCAAATGACTTCTTTTGGTGCTACTAAAATTATTAGAGATAATTTTATGCCGACTTTTAAGGTAAATACCTAAACAGGATTGTGCCATGTTTATACTATCAATCTGAATCATAGTCTTAAAAATTCTGATTCAACATCTGCCTAAAATTGCATACATGTTACAGATTCAGGGCCAGATTTATCATCAAGCTGGTTCGTTATTGCCATACCCCGACGCTGATCATCAATTTTTGCAAATTTATTTTATTGGTGATGAAAATCGTGAATTGGATCAACGTGTGCAATTGTTTCAAATACAAGACGAGAAAATATTCGTGAGTTACAAAGGTTTTCCATCAGCATAACGCATTAGTTCAATTGTTCAAAATTGCTCTTGATCGTATGCCATCTGATAATCACAAAATTGTAATAGCACCAAATTGAATATTCAACAAAAACATGTATATGACACAATCATGCAAGACGTTTCCAATAATGCAGGTGGATTATATTTCTTGGATGCACCTGGTGGTACAGGCAAAACTTTCGTTGTATCATTGATTTTAGCGAATATTCGTTCGGAACAGAAAATCGCATTGGCACTTGCATCTTCGGGAATTGCTGTTACATTGGGCAGGTTCAGCCGACATAAGGGACTTGAAAGTAAGGCAAGTTTTTTGCATCTGATTGGCCAGCTGCCAAAAAATTGCCTTCCAATTAAGGCAACTTTATTGGAAAGTTGACTGGAAAGTTAGGCAAGAAAAATCTCCCTTACTATCAAGTCAAGTCAACTTATGTCAAACTGACAATTGATGATATTTTTTAATTCAACTAAAAGCTGAACTTTATTACTCAATGATTTATTTATTTTCTGCACAACTTCATTTAATGCTTTCTGTAAAAAGGTTCCTTGTAAATTTGGAAAAGAAATAAGTAATATTTCTTTAAAATACAAAATACAAATTATGATGGACTTGTAGCTTACCTGAGGAGTGTTTTGTAGAAAATAATGATTTTGGTAATTTTTGTACTATAAACTTGAAGTAGAGGTTTGTGAAGTAAAGTTCTGAATTTTAAATTCATGACACTTGAAAAACTAACTAGTTGCCTTGGTCAAAATTTACGTTCAAAGAATGAAGTTGACTGCAAATGAAGTCCCTTATGTTGTCTGAACCTGCCCATTATTAGAAGGTGGTCGGACCGCACACTCTGCATTAAAATTGCCATTGAATGTACAGGTGATTGAAACTCCAACTTGCAATATTTCGAGAAATTCTGCTATTGCAAAAGTTCTGCGATTAACGTCAATTATTTTATGGGATGAGTGCACAATGGCGAATAAAAAATCAATAGAAGCATTTAATCGAACAATGCAAGATTTACCCGGTAATCAACAGCTTTTTGGTGGTGCTCTGATATTGCTGTCAGGGGACTTTCGTCAAACATTGCCTGTCATTTCTCGATCAACTCCTGCCGATGAAATAAACGCCTGTTTGAAGTCATCAGTTCTTTGGAGATATGTACGAAAATTGACACTGAACATTAATATGCGTATTCACCTACATAATGATGCAATTGCCCATGAGTTTTTAAAACAATTGTTAGAAATTGGTGATGGGAAAATACCAATCGACAGTACCAACGGATTGATCACTTTACCGAACAATTTTTGTACAATTGCGCAATCTATAGATGAGTTGATTGAATGTGTTTTTCCGAATATTCTTCAGAATTACAGAAATCATGATTGGTTGAGAGAACGCGCCATTTTAGCACCGAAGAACAATTATATCAATGCCATTAATTTTCAAATTCAAGCGAAACTGCCAGGTGTAGTCACGACATATAAATCAATTGACAGTGTTATGAATCAAGATGAGGCAATGAATTATCCAATTGAATTTTTAAATTCATAGGAACCGGCTGGTATACCACCGCATTGCTTGAATCTGAAAATTGGTTCTTTGATTATATTATTGCGAAATATTAATCCACCAAAACTGTGTTATGGCACCAGATTGGCAGTGAAAAAGTTATTGCCAAATTTGATTGAACTACAATATTAACTGGTAAATCAAAAGGAGAAGTGTGTTTGATACCGCGTATCCCTATGATTCCAACTGATATGCCATTTGAATTCAAAAGATTACAATATCCTGTGCGTTTATCATTTGCGATGTCCATAAATAAGGCCCAAGGGCAAACATTTCAAGTTTGTATTGTCAATTTGGAGGAATCATGTTTTCACATGGCCAACTTTATGTTGCCTGTTCCAGAGTCGATACCCCTGTGTACTTATTCATGCTCAAAATGGAAAAACAAAAAAATATTGTTTATCCAACTGTTTTAGACTAACCCATATAGACCCACCATAGTAAGAGTACCCAATTCTTTTTTTATTTTTTAGTTTTTACTCTTTGCTGATAAATATAATATAAACAATATATCATTTGGGTCATTTGGACTTTTAAATAGCTAGCAATTTAAAATATTGTTTTGTTTGAATCAATGAACTTTATAATCATCTTTTTGTATTACTATACCTTATACGTAGCGAAGCACGTACCGGGCCGCTAGTATGTATATAAAAATGAATTGCTGTTCGTTAGTCTCACTAAAACTCGAGAACGGCTGAACGGATTTATCTTATCTTAGTCTTGAAATGTTCGTGGAGGTCTAGGGAAGGTTTAGAAGGCGAGAAAAAATCGAATAATTTCCGGGAAAACCCTAAAAACAGCCCTTTTCTATTTCCCATACAAATGTTTTCTAGAGTCAATTTGAACTTTATTGCTATTCAATAAAGTTCATATTAAATTATAATCACTCACTGTTGTCTAAGCAATTAAGGTGTGTTCCTAACGTCAAAGAGTCAATTTGCAATTTATTACCGCTGCATAAAGTTCAAATTCAATCATATCTATGAAAATAGTCTTCGCGTGCGCTTTTGAGGATCTAATGTCGCGTTCCGAAAATAAACAAAAGTGAATCGCGAACGCGACAAAAAATTTAATAAACTATTAGTAGTACTGATTTCCAATTAGTTTGCTCCCTAAGGAACCGGAAAACGTTTTTAATTTCATTGCTTTTGGCGAGGATCAGATCGCAAAATGATATTGCTTCATCTGGAATAGCTGCGACTCTGTTAGAAGGCGGACGAACTGCGCATTCTGCATTGAAATTACCATTAAACATGCAAATTACCGAAACACCAATTTGCAACTTCGCCAAAAATAGCGCAATGGCCAAGATCCTACAGGTATGCAAATTAATAGTTTGGGATGAATGCACAATGAACCATAAGAGGTCACTGGAGGCGCTGGACAGAACATTGAAAGATCTTCGTGACAATCAAAATATTTTTGGTGGGGCCATGATTCTGTCGTGATTTACGTCAGACTCTTCCAGTTATTCCCCTATCAACTGTTGCTGATGAACTAAATGCATGCCTAAAATCATCAAATTTGTGGCAGTACGTACACACTCCAATTAACAACTAACATGCGAGTATTTTTGCAACATGATGAAACTGCAAATGTGTTTGCGAAGCAGTTGTTAGATATTGGAAATAATAAAGTTGCAATGGACACCTCGACCGGATTCATCACATTCAATAACCATTATTGGCTGGGTGAACGAGCAATATTTCCAGCGAAAAATAAAGATGTCGAGAATATCAATGCGACCATTCAGAATTTTCTTCCAGAACAGTTGGTTTCCTTCAAATCAGTCGACACCGTTATGAACCAGGATGACGTAGTCAACTATCCCACGGAGTTTCTAAATTCACTGGAATTGCCTGGACTACCACCTCACAATTTGCAGTTAAAAGTAGGATCAGTTGTCATCATGCTGCGTAACATTAATCAACCTCGACTATGCAATGGAACAAGACTGGCTGTGAAAAAGCTGATGAATAACGTCATTGAGGCAACAATCATAAAAGGAAAATACAAAGGAGAAGATTACTTTATCCCGCGAATACCGATTATTCCAACGGATTTACCATTCGATTTTAAACGCTTGCAATTTCCAGTACGTCTGGCCTTTGCGTTGACAAAAAAATATAAATCGCAAGGACAGTCTTTAGAAGTTTGCGGAATCAACTTGGAGTTTCCCTGTTTCGCGCATGGACAATTATACGTCGCGTGTTCGCGCGTCGGAAAACCGTTTTCTTTGTTTATTTACGCACCACAAAACAAAACAAAAAATATAGTTTATGAAAAAGCTTTAAATTGATTAACAGTGTGTGTCTGTTAATAAAAAATTAAACCTTATAAATAGCCAGTATTTCAGGAAAACTCTTTTTTTTTTTAAGTAAGCAACATGAAGTGTCGAAAATAATAATAAAACTTCATGCTTCGTTTTGTTTGTTTTGAAATTAATTTATACAAAAGTTTAGGTCTTTTATTTATCGATTGAGGCAGTACGAAGTCTGCCGGGTCAGCTAGTACTCAATAAAACTTACATCAAACATTTTTCGCTCATTCATTTTGTGTCACATTCTTCGACAAAGTGGCGGTATTTGCTTCTTTCTGACGAAACTTTGTTGAGTATTTATAGAAATCTGACATCTCAAAGGGCTTTGTCACTTCTTTATAGGGCAAAAATGTAGCTTGCTGTACAACCGTCATATTTTTCGGCGATTCAATTCGAATATCTGGTGATGTGGCAACATATACTGGGGACAATCGTTGTGCAGTATTTATGGACAGCGAATTTGGAGGTTTGGTATTTTTTTTACCGAGAGTTTGGCTAGAATTGCTCACTTTAGATGGTTGGTTGGCAATTGAAGTGGTATAGCGAATGTTTCCCACAAAATTATCATTTAACAACGATGAGGATGGCTGTTGATGAATTGTTGGACTGAATTGTTGTTGTAACGCTGATGATGGCGAGACTTTTGGTGACTTTTGCTGCTGAGTTTGTTTTTGTTGTTGTTGGTTTGGCCCGGTGGGTATGTCAAAATAATAATGATTGTGGTGATATAATTGGGGCTGTTGTTGATGTAGCTGCTGTTGTGGTTGTTGCTGTTGTTGAAAATGTGGATGATTGAATGGATCAACATTTAAATACGATGTTGAATGACTCATATGGGTATTTTCCTCATCTAACTTTGTCTTTGGTGCTCGACAGCTGCCGCTTGACATTGATTGCGATGATAATTTTGTACGTTCCCTATAATTCTGTTTGTGGTAGTGCTGCTGAGGATGCGGGTCATGAGTGAGATTCCGAGATGTTAGTTTTTGATTGGCCACTGGCACTAAGAGCATTCCACTTCCTCCTGCTCCAACTGTAGCTGTTGGTGTTAGTTTTCCACCTGAAACATTATAATAAGCATATTGCAATGGATTTTGGCTAAGAGTCGGCGACAGATCAGGACAAAGAGCCATCGCATCGGTAACTGATGGTGTCGTTTGCAAAACATGTGGACGAATTATTGGGCCATCTAGAGACGATTCCATCCTAAAAATAAATATTTTCACAAAATGTTAGTTTTTAGTTTCGGTAATCCTGTGGTTATCTTTCACCATTGTTTATTTTTTGGTTTTTTATTTGTTTCACTATTGACCGAGGAGATTGACAATTCATCACATGACTTTTCTAATGCATTCGAATAGCTGCCAACAACAAGTCTCCCACCAACTGGATAAAAGTTTCCTACCGACGGGCCCTCAGGAGAGTGTTGCTAAAAAAAAACAAGTAACAAAATACAGACAAATATTGAAGAATCTTTCCATTCAACTTACTACAGACGTTCCCAGTGCGGGTACAATTTTTTTGGCCAAAGGTTTTAAACTATGAAATTGATTCATGCTCACGTTCTCACTGTCCAATTCAATATAACTACAAAAGTAAATGAATAAAAAAAAAAACACTTGGATGCTGCTTTAAATATTATGTTTACCTATTATCACACCATGCAGATCGGTCATTATTTGAAAGAACTCTCCACAAATTAGAATGCTGTTTTTGGTCGAATGCATTCGATGGTGACAGCGACAAGGCATCGATACTTTCGTATTGTTCTAAATGCGGTTGATTCTCATTTTTGTGGTTAACCAAACAATGTTGACCGCTTGTCATGTGCACTTGTTGCGAGTGTGTATCATTTAGACTCATAATCCTATGCATTGGAGATGGTGAGGAGAGACATTGTTTTATATTTTGACTGGCTTTAATGAATCCATTACCATTGGTGTACATTTGACTTGTTGGAGAAAAGTAGTATTTATCACATTGTGTAACTATTGGGGTGTTATAATGAAGAAATAACACATTTTTATAATATTGATTTGTATAGCTGAAAAGTTTTTGAACACAAACTTACTGCCAAGAATATTTGACAAATTTTCATTGCTGCTGCTTATATTGTTGATAATATTATGATGTGGTGGACGTACAACACTGTATTTGTTACCACTTCCACTACTGCCATTGTTTTCAAATGATGGTGATTTTGTCAAACTCAAAGCCGAGGCCGATGTGCTATCATGAAATGAATTTGTTTTCTGGGGTGGACCTTGGCGTTTTTTAATACTTATGATGTTCGGATTAGCCGATGACGAAAGTTGGTTGTGACTGTGTTTATTTTCTTGGGCGAGATCATAATCTGATTTGGAGAGTGTGTAACGATTCTGCAAGAAAAATTCATTCATAATTATGGAAAAAGCTTACTTCTGATAACTTACACTTTTGCCATTGAAATGAGCATTACTTTTTGGAAGCTTTAAACTCGAGCTACCTTTTCGTCGAAGTATTGAGCTTGTAGATCCACCAACGCTCCCAACAACGCTTCCACCACCAGTTGATCCAATACTTCCACTTAGTTTGCCAATTTCGAATAAATTGAAGTTCTCATAGCTACCATTTACAATTTGAGCTTCCTTCGGATAAAATATATTTATATAAGAATATAGTTAAATTATGTAAGTCTTACTTGTTTATGAATCTGCTGAAGAAGCCAATTCTTTTCGTTGAGTAATTTTTCTAGTTCTAATTTTCGTTGTTCTAGTGTTTGTAGTTTTGATGAGTTTGGATTGGTGTTACCTTCGTCGTTATTAGGACACAATTTATTATTATTATTATTATTATTATTATTATTATTATTATTATTATTATTATTATTATTATTATTATTATTATTATTATTATTATTATTATTATTATTATTATTATTATTATTATTATTATTATTATTATTATTATTATTATTATTATTATTATTATTATTATTATTATTATTATTATTATTATTATTATTATTATTGTTATTATTATTATTATTATTATTATTATTATTATTATTATTATTATTATTATTATTATTATTATTATTATTATTATTATTATAATTATTATTATTATTATTATTATTATTATTATTATTATTATTATTATTATTATTATTATTATTATTATTATTATTATTATTATTATTATTATTATTATTATTATTATTATTATTATTACTATTATTATTATTATTATTATTAATATTATTATTATTAATATTATTATTATTATTATTATTATTATTATTATTATTATTATTAATATTAATTTTATTATTATTAATATTAATTTTATTATTATTAATATTAATTTTATTATTATTAATATTAATTTTATTATTATTAATATTAATTTTATTATTATTAATATTAATTTTATTATTATTAGTGTTATTATTATTATTATTATTATTATTATTATTATTATTATTATTATTATTATTATTATTATTATTATTATTATTATTATTATTATTAATAATATTATTATTTGTAGTGGTATTATTTGTATTAATATTATTATTATTACTATTATTATTATTACTATTATTATTATTATTATTATTATTATTATTATTATTATTATTATTATTATTATTATTATTATTATTATTATTATTATTATTATTATTATTATTATTATTATTATTATTATTATTATTATTATTATTATTATTATTATTATTATTATTATTATTATTACTATTATTATTATTATTATTATTATTATTACTATTACTATTGTTATTTGCAGCAGTTTTTAAATTATTGTTATTATTATTATTACTATTTATAGTATTCATTAATAAGCTAGAATTATTATGACGTATTTTCGATGATATCGTTGATGATTTGCCCAGGGTGTTGTTAATTGATGTAGATGGTATTGTATTACATGGTGGATTTTGTTGCACTTTCGTTGAATCTTGTGCGGAATTGTTGTGGTTAGTGTTTACTCCTCCACCAGTAGTCATTTGGATTAAATTGATTTGATGCGATGTTGTTGATGGCGATGATGAAGATGCAATAGTTCGTGTTGTTGATCGACTGTAGTCTTTATTGTTATTATTTGAAAGTGTTAACAAACCGGATGAGAGTTTTTGTTGTTAAATACGCCAAGATTGGGCTCAGTGATCACATTTCTCTGTGACAAACAAATATATATGTATAGTTATCTTTGCCTCACGACTATAACAAAAAGTTTCAGATGGATTGTTTAAACTAAATAGAAATGTTTAATATTAGTTACTAAAACCAGAAATAACTTCTAGTGATTACCACTACCTCTCTGTGTCCATTTCACACAACTCTTTGTTACATGGAAAGAAATTTAAATTTGCTGGTTGTTCAAAAAACATAAATAAATTAAATTTGTTTTTCAATTTTGTTAAAAATCATATCCAGAAATCACACGTTGCCTTACTTTTTCACTCTTTATTTGTCAATTCAATTTTATTTTGAATGTTTTTGAACAACAACAACAACTTAAAGGTGCTACCACTCATTGTTTTTGGCTGGAGATATAGCTATTTCGTGCTTTGCCACTTTTGCACTCATCAGTCTCCTTTTTTGTGGTGCTGAGCTTTAATCCAATTTTATTTGAAAAACTTTTTATGCACAACATAGGATTCGAACCCACGCATATCAGATTTGCTCAGTCTTAGAAGTCGTGTGCACTACGCACTTCACTACTTTAGACCACTGACGTCACAGGTCGAGATGTGCTAATTGTTTATCAAATGCATTTGAAGCATCAACCTTTTTATAAAGCTCCTTTAAGTATGCTGTTTTGTTCCGCTTCCATTTTTCTCCATACCTTATTTGATAGACTTACAATTCGTAGTACGTATCAAAGGGGGAGAGGTTGGAAGATCGGTAACGAACCAGACTATTAAGTTATTATTGTTATTATTTGTATTGTACTATTCGTACTAGAATGTCAGCTTGTTAGACTTGACCATTCCTTTTTAATTTCATTGAATGTTTTTGAACAACAACAACAACTTAAAGGTGCTACCACTCATTGTTTTTGGCTGGAGATATAGCTATTTCGTGCTTTGCCACTTTTGCACTCATCAGTCTCCTTTTTTGTGGTGCTGAACTTTAATCCAATTTTATTTGAAAAACTTTTTATGCACAACATAGGATTCGAACCCACGCATATCAGATTTGCTCAGTCTTAGAAGTCGTGTGCACTACGCACTCCACTACTTTAGAACACTGACGTCACAGGTCGAGATGTGCTAATTGTTTATCAAATGCATTTGAAGCATCAACCTTTTTATAAGCTCCTTTAAGTATGCTGTTTTGTTCCGCCTCCTTTTTTCTCCATACCTTATTTGATAGACTTACAATTCGTAGTACGTATCAAAGGTGGAGAGGTTGGAAGATCGGTAACGAACCAGACTATTAAGTTATTATTGTTATTATTTGTATTGTACTATTCGTACTAGAATGTCAGCTTGTTAGACTTGACCATTCCTTTTTAATTCCATTGAATGTTTTTGAACAACAACAACAACTTAAAGGTGCTACCACTCATTGTTTTTGGCTGGAGATATAGCTATTTCGTGCTTTACCACTTTTGCACTCATCAGTCTCCTTTTTTGTGGTGCTGAGCTTTAATCCAATTTTATTTGAAAAATTTTTTATGCACAACATAGGATTCGAACCCACGCATATCAGATTTGCTCAGTCTTAGAAGTCGTGTGCACTACGCACTCCACTACTTTAGACCACTGACGTCACAGGTCGAGATGTGCTAATTGTTTATCAAATGCATTTGAAGCATCAACCTTTTTATAAGCTCCTTTAAGTATGCTGTTTTGTTCCGCCTCCATTTTTCTCCATACCTTATTTGATAGACTTACAATTCGTAGTACGTATCAAAGGGGGAGAGGTTGGAAGATCGGTAACGAACCAGACTATTAAGTTATTATTGTTATTATTTGTATTGTACTATTCGTACTAGAATGTCAGCTTGTTAGACTTGACCATTCCTTTTTAATTTCATTGAATGTTTTTGAACAACAACAACAACTTAAAGGTGCTACCACTCATTGTTTTTGGCTGGAGATATAGCTATTTCGTGCTTTGCCACTTTTGCACTCATCAGTCTCCTTTTTTGTGGTGCTGAGCTTTAATCCAATTTTATTTGAAAAACTTTTTATGCACAACATAGGATTCGAACCCACGCATATCAGATTTGCTCAGTCTTAGAAGTCGTGTGCACTACGCACTCCACTACTTTAGACCACTGACGTCACAGGTCGAGATGTGCTAATTGTTTATCAAATGCATTTGAAGCATCAACCTTTTTATAAGCTCCTTTAAGTATGCTGTTTTGTTCCGCCTCCTTTTTTCTCCATACCTTATTTGATAGACTTACAATTCGTAGTACGTATCAAAGGGGGAGAGGTTGGAAGATCGGTAACGAACCAGACTATTAAGTTATTATTGTTATTATTTGTATTGTACTATTCGTACTAGAATGTCAGCTTGTTAGACTTGACCATTCCTTTTTAATTTCATTGAATGTTTTTGAACAACAACAACAACTTAAAGGTGCTACCACTCATTGTTTTTGGCTGGAGATATAGCTATTTCGTGCTTTGCCACTTTTGCACTCATCAGTCTCCTTTTTTGTGGTGCTGAGCTTTAATCCAATTTTATTTGAAAATTTTTTTATGCACAACATAGGATTCGAACCCACGCATATCAGATTTGCTCAGTCTTAGAAGTCGTGTGCACTACGCACTCCACTACTTTAGACCACTGACGTCACAGGTCGAGATGTGCTAATTGTTTATCAAATGCATTTGAAGCATCAACCTTTTTATAAGCTCCTTTAAGTATGCTGTTTTGTTCCGCCTCCATTTTTCTCCATACCTTATTTGATAGACTTACAATTCGTAGTACGTATCAAAGGGGGAGAGGTTGGAAGATCGGTAACGAACCAGACTATTAAGTTATTATTGTTATTATTTGTATTGTACTATTCGTACTAGAATGTCAGCTTGTTAGACTTGACCATTCCTTTTTAATTTCATTGAATGTTTTTGAACAACAACAACAACTTAAAGGTGCTACCACTCATTGTTTTTGGCTGGAGATATAGCTATTTCGTGCTTTGCCACTTTTGCACTCATCAGTCTCCTTTTTTGTGGTGCTGAGCTTTAATCCAATTTTATTTGAAAAACTTTTTATGCACAACATAGGATTCGAACCCACGCATATCAGATTTGCTCAGTCTTAGAAGTCGTGTGCACTACGCACTCCACTACTTTAAAACACTGACGTCACAGGTCGAGATGTGCTAATTGTTTATCAAATGCATTTGAAGCATCAACCTTTTTATAAGCTCCTTTAAGTATGCTGTTTTGTTCCGCCTCCTTTTTTCTCCATACCTTATTTGATAGACTTACAATTCGTAGTACGTATCAAAGGGGGAGAGGTTGGAAGATCGGTAACGAACCAGACTATTAAGTTATTATTGTTATTATTTGTATTGTACTATTCGTACTAGAATGTCAGCTTGTTAGACTTGACCATTCCTTTTTAATTTCATTGAATGTTTTTGAACAACAACAACAACTTAAAGGTGCTACCACTCATTGTTTTTGGCTGGAGATATAGCTATTTCGTGCTTTGCCACTTTTGCACTCATCAGTCTCCTTTTTTGTGGTGCTGAGCTTTAATCCAATTTTATTTGAAAAATTTTTTATGCACAACATAGGATTCGAACCCACGCATATCAGATTTGCTCAGTCTTAGAAGTCGTGTGCACTACGCACTCCACTACTTTAGACCACTGACGTCACAGGTCGAGATGTGGTAGTTGTTTATCAAATGCATTTGAAGCATCAACAGTTTTATAAGCTCCTTTAAGCATGCTGTTTTGTTCCGCCTCCATTTTTCTCCATACCTTATTTGATAGACTTACAATTCGTAGTACGTATCAAAGGGGGAGAGGTTGGAAGATCGGTAACGAACCAGACTATTAAGTTATTATTGTTATTATTTGTATTGTACTATTCGTACTAGAATGTCAGCTTGTTAGACTTGACCATTCCTTTTTAATTTCATTGAATGTTTTTGAACAACAACAACAACTTAAAGGTGCTACCACTCATTGTTTTTGGCTGGAGATATAGCTATTTCGTGCTTTGCCACTTTTGCACTCATCAGTACCCTTTTTTGTGGTGCTGAGCTTTAATCCAATTTTATTTGAAAAACTTTTTATGCACAACATAGGATTCGAACCCACGCATATCAGATTTGCTCAGTCTTAGAAGTCGTGTGCACTACGCACTTCACTACTTTAGACCACTGACGTCACAGGTCGAGATGTGCTAATTGTTTATCAAATGCATTTGAAGCATCAACCTTTTTATAAAGCTCCTTTAAGTATGCTGTTTTGTTCCGCTTCCATTTTTCTCCATACCTTATTTGATAGACTTACAATTCGTAGTACGTATCAAAGGGGGAGAGGTTGGAAGATCGGTAACGAACCAGACTATTAAGTTATTATTGTTATTATTTGTATTGTACTATTCGTACTAGAATGTCAGCTTGTTAGACTTGACCATTCCTTTTTAATTTCATTGAATGTTTTTGAACAACAACAACAACTTAAAGGTGCTACCACTCATTGTTTTTGGCTGGAGATATAGCTATTTCGTGCTTTGCCACTTTTGCACTCATCAGTCTCCTTTTTTGTGGTGCTGAACTTTAATCCAATTTTATTTGAAAAACTTTTTATGCACAACATAGGATTCGAACCCACGCATATCAGATTTGCTCAGTCTTAGAAGTCGTGTGCACTACGCACTCCACTACTTTAGAACACTGACGTCACAGGTCGAGATGTGCTAATTGTTTATCAAATGCATTTGAAGCATCAACCTTTTTATAAGCTCCTTTAAGTATGCTGTTTTGTTCCGCCTCCTTTTTTCTCCATACCTTATTTGATAGACTTACAATTCGTAGTACGTATCAAAGGGGGAGAGGTTGGAAGATCGGTAACGAACCAGACTATTAAGTTATTATTGTTATTATTTGTATTGTACTATTCGTAATGTCAGCTTGTTAGACTTGACCATTCCTTTTTAATTCCATTGAATGTTTTTGAACAACAACAACAACTTAAAGGTGCTACCACTCATTGTTTTTGGCTGGAGATATAGCTATTTCGTGCTTTGCCACTTTTGCACTCATCAGTCTCCTTTTTTGTGGTGCTGAGCTTTAATCCAATTTTATTTGAAAAATTTTTTATGCACAACATAGGATTCGAACCCACGCATATCAGATTTGCTCAGTCTTAGAAGTCGTGTGCACTACGCACTCCACTACTTTAGACCACTGACGTCACAGGTCGAGATGTGCTAATTGTTTATCAAATGCATTTGAAGCATCAACCTTTTTATAAGCTCCTTTAAGTATGCTGTTTTGTTCCGCCTCCATTTTTCTCCATACCTTATTTGATAGACTTACAATTCGTAGTACGTATCAAAGGGGGAGAGGTTGGAAGATCGGTAACGAACCAGACTATTAAGTTATTATTGTTATTATTTGTATTGTACTATTCGTACTAGAATGTCAGCTTGTTAGACTTGACCATTCCTTTTTAATTTCATTGAATGTTTTTGAACAACAACAACAACTTAAAGGTGCTACCACTCATTGTTTTTGGCTGGAGATATAGCTATTTCGTGCTTTGCCACTTTTGCACTCATCAGTCTCCTTTTTTGTGGTGCTGAGCTTTAATCCAATTTTATTTGAAAAACTTTTTATGCACAACATAGGATTCGAACCCACGCATATCAGATTTGCTCAGTCTTAGAAGTCGTGTGCACTACGCACTCCACTACTTTAGACCACTGACGTCACAGGTCGAGATGTGCTAATTGTTTATCAAATGCATTTGAAGCATCAACCTTTTTATAAGCTCCTTTAAGTATGCTGTTTTGTTCCGCCTCCATTTTTCTCCATACCTTATTTGATAGACTTACAATTCGTAGTACGTATCAAAGGGGGTTCGTTACCGATCTTCCAACCTCTCCCCCTTTGATACGTACTACGAATTGTAAGTCTATCAAATAAGGTATGGAGAAAAATGGAGGCGGAACAAAACAGCATACTTAAAGGAGCTTATAAAACTGTTGATGCTTCAAATGCATTTGATAAACAACTACCACATCTCGACCTGTGACGTCAGTGGTCTAAAGTAGTGGAGTGCGTAGTGCACACGACTTCTAAGACTGAGCAAATCTGATATGCGTGGGTTCGAATCCTATGGTGTGTATAGAAAGTTTTTCAAATAAAATTGGATTAAAGCTCAGCACCACAAAAAAAGGAGACTGATGAGTGCAAAAGTGGCAAAGCACGAAATAGCTATATCTCCAGCCAAAAACAATGAGTGGTAGCACCTTTAAGTTGTTGTTGTTGTTCAAAAACATTCAATGAAATTAAAAGGAATGGTCAAGTCTAACAAGCTGACATTCTAGTACGAATAGTACAATACAAATAATAACAATAATAACTTAATAGTCTGGTTCGTTACCGATCTTCCAACCTCTCCCCCTTTGATACGTACTACGAATTGTAAGTCTATCAAATAAGGTATGGAGAAAAATGGAGGCGGAACAAAACAGCATACTTAAAGGAGCTTATAAAAAGGTTGATGCTTCAAATGCATTTGATAAACAATTAGCACATCTCGACCTGTGACGTCAGTGGTCTAAAGTAGTGGAGTGCGTAGTGCACACGACTTCTAAGACTGAGCAAATCTGATATGCGTGGGTTCGAATCCTATGTTGTGCATAACAAATTTTTCAAATAAAATTGGATTAAAGCTCAGCACCACAAAAAAGGAGACTGATGAGTGCAAAAGTGGCAAAGCACGAAATAGCTATATCTCCAGCCAAAAACAATGAGTGGTAGCACCTTTAAGTTGTTGTTGTTGTTCAAAAACATTCAATGAAATTAAAAGGAATGGTCAAGTCTAACAAGCTGACATTCTAGTACGAATAGTACAATACAAATAATAACAATAATAACTTAATAGTCTGGTTCGTTACCGATCTTCCAACCTCTCCCCCTTTGATACGTACTACGAATTGTAAGTCTATCAAATAAGGTATGGAGAAAAATGGAGGCGGAACAAAACAGCATACTTAAAGGAGCTTATAAAAAGGTTGATGCTTCAAATGCATTTGATAAACAATTAGCACATCTCGACCTGTGACGTCAGTGGTCTAAAGTAGTGGAGTGCATAGTGCACACGACTTCTAAGACTGAGCAAATCTGATATGCGTGGGTTCGAATCCTATGTTGTGCATAAAAAATTTTTCAAATAAAATTGGATTAAAGCTCAGCACCACAAAAAAGGAGACTGATGAGTGCAAAAGTGGCAAAGCACGAAATAGCTATATCTCCAGCCAAAAACAATGAGTGGTAGCACCTTTAAGTTGTTGTTGTTGTTCAAAAACATTCAATGAAATTAAAAAGGAATGGTCAAGTCTAACAAGCTGACATTCTAGTACGAATAGTACAATACAAATAATAACAATAATAACTTAATAGTCTGGTTCGTTACCGATCTTCCAACCTCTCCCCCTTTGATACGTACTACGAATTGTAAGTCTATCAAATAAGGTATGGAGAAAAATGGAGGCGGAACAAAACAGCATACTTAAAGGAGCTTATAAAAAGGTTGATGCTTCAAATGCATTTGATAAACAATTAGCACATCTCGACCTGTGACGTCAGTGGTCTAAAGTAGTGGAGTGCGTAGTGCACACGACTTCTAAGACTGAGCAAATCTGATATGCGTGGGTTCGAATCCTATGTTGTGCATAAAAAGTTTTTCAAATAAAATTGGATTAAAGCTCAGCACCACAAAAAAGGAGACTGATGAGTGCAAAAGTGGCAAAGCACGAAATAGCTATATCTCCAGCCAAAAACAATGAGTGGTAGCACCTTTAAGTTGTTGTTGTTGTTCAAAAACATTCAATGAAATTAAAAAGGAATGGTCAAGTCTAACAAGCTGACATTCTAGTACGAATAGTACAATACAAATAATAACAATAATAACTTAATAGTCTGGTTCGTTACCGATCTTCCAACCTCTCCCCCTTTGATACGGACTACGAATTGTAAGTCTATCAAATAAGGTATGGAGAAAAATGGAGGCGGAACAAAACAGCATACTTAAAGGAGCTTATAAAAAGGTTGATGCTTCAAATGCATTTGATAAACAATTAGCACATCTCGACCTGTGACGTCAGTGGTCTAAAGTAGTGGAGTGCATAGTGCACACGACTTCTAAGACTGAGCAAATCTGATATGCGTGGGTTCGAATCCTATGTTGTGCATAAAAAATTTTTCAAATAAAATTGGATTAAAGCTCAGCACCACAAAAAAGGAGACTGATGAGTGCAAAAGTGGCAAAGCACGAAATAGCTATATCTCCAGCCAAAAACAATGAGTGGTAGCACCTTTAAGTTGTTGTTGTTGTTCAAAAACATTCAATGAAATTAAAAAGGAATGGTCAAGTCTAACAAGCTGACATTCTAGTACGAATAGTACAATACAAATAATAACAATAATAACTTAATAGTCTGGTTCGTTACCGATCTTCCAACCTCTCCCCCTTTGATACGTACTACGAATTGTAAGTCTATCAAATAAGGTATGGAGAAAAATGGAGGCGGAACAAAACAGCATACTTAAAGGAGCTTATAAAAAGGTTGATGCTTCAAATGCATTTGATAAACAATTAGCACATCTCGACCTGTGACGTCAGTGGTCTAAAGTAGTGGAGTGCGTAGTGCACACGACTTCTAAGACTGAGCAAATCTGATATGCGTGGGTTCGAATCCTATGTTGTGCATAAAAAGTTTTTCAAATAAAATTGGATTAAAGCTCAGCACCACAAAAAAGGAGACTGATGAGTGCAAAAGTGGCAAAGCACGAAATAGCTATATCTCCAGCCAAAAACAATGAGTGGTAGCACCTTTAAGTTGTTGTTGTTGTTCAAAAACATTCAATGAAATTAAAAAGGAATGGTCAAGTCTAACAAGCTGACATTCTAGTACGAATAGTACAATACAAATAATAACAATAATAACTTAATAGTCTGGTTCGTTACCGATCTTCCAACCTCTCCCCCTTTGATACGTACTACGAATTGTAAGTCTATCAAATAAGGTATGGAGAAAAATGTAGGCGGAACAAAACAGCATACTTAAAGGAGCTTATAAAAAGGTTGATGCTTCAAATGCATTTGATAAACAATTAGCGCATCTCGACCTGTGACGTCAGTGGTCTAAAGTAGTGGAGTGCGTAGTGCACACGACTTCTAAGACTGAGCAAATCTGATATGCGTGGGTTCGAATCCTATGTTGTGCATAAAAAATTTTTCAAATAAAATTGGATTAAAGCTCAGCACCACAAAAAAGGAGACTGATGAGTGCAAAAGTGGCAAAGCACGAAATAGCTATATCTCCAGCCAAAAACAATGAGTGGTAGCACCTTTAAGTTGTTGTTGTTGTTCAAAAACATTCAATGAAATTAAAAAAGAATGGTCAAGTCTAACAAGCTGACATTCTAGTACGAATAGTACAATACAAATAATAACAATAATAACTTAATAGTCTGGTTCGTTACCGATCTTCCAACCTCTCCCCCTTTGATACGTACTACGAATTGTAAGTCTATCAAATAAGGTATGGAGAAAAATGGAGGCGGAACAAAACAGCATACTTAAAGGAGCTTATAAAAAGGTTGATGCTTCAAATGCATTTGATAAACAATTAGCACATCTCGACCTGTGACGTCAGTGGTCTAAAGTAGTGGAGTGCGTAGTGCACACGACTTCTAAGACTGAGCAAATCGGATATGCGTGGGTTCGAATCCTAAGTTGTGCATAAAAAGTTTTTCAAATAAAATTGGATTAAAGCTCAGCACCACAAAAAAGGAGACTGATGAGTGCAAAAGTGGCAAAGCACGAAATAGCTATATCTCCAGCCAAAAACAATGAGTGGTAGCACCTTTAAGTTGTTGTTGTTGTTCAAAAACATTCAATGAAATTAAAAAGGAATGGTCAAGTCTAACAAGCTGACATTCTAGTACGAATAGTACAATACAAATAATAACAATAATAACTTAATAGTCTGGTTCGTTACCGATCTTCCAACCTCTCCCCCTTTGATACGTACTACGAATTGTAAGTCTATCAAATAAGGTATGGAGAAAAATGGAGGCGGAACAAAACAGCATACTTAAAGGAGCTTATAAAAAGGTTGATGCTTCAAATGCATTTGATAAACAATTAGCACATCTCGACCTGTGACGTCAGTGGTCTAAAGTAGTGGAGTGCGTAGTGCACACGACTTCTAAGACTGAGCAAATCTGATATGCGTGGGTTCGAATCCTATGTTGTGCATAAAAAGTTTTTCAAATAAAATTGGATTAAAGCTCAGCACCACAAAAAAGGAGACTGATGAGTGCAAAAGTGGCAAAGCACGAAATAGCTATATCTCCAGCCAAAAACAATGAGTGGTAGCACCTTTAAGTTGTTGTTGTTGTTCAAAAACATTCAATGAAATTAAAAAGGAATGGTCAAGTCTAACAAGCTGACATTCTAGTACGAATAGTACAATACAAATAATAACAATAATAACTTAATAGTCTGGTTCGTTACCGATCTTCCAACCTCTCCCCCTTTGATACGTACTACGAATTGTAAGTCTATCAAATAAGGTATGGAGAAAAATGGAGGCGGAACAAAACAGCATACTTAAAGGAGCTTATAAAAAGGTTGATGCTTCAAATGCATTTGATAAACAATTAGCACATCTCGACCTGTGACGTCAGTGGTCTAAAGTAGTGGAGTGCATAGTGCACACGACTTCTAAGACTGAGCAAATCTGATATGCGTGGGTTCGAATCCTATGTTGTGCATAAAAAGTTTTTCAAATAAAATTGGATTAAAGCTCAGCACCACAAAAAAGGAGACTGATGAGTGCAAAAGTGGCAAAGCACGAAATAGCTATATCTCCAGCCAAAAACAATGAGTGGTAGCACCTTTAAGTTGTTGTTGTTGTTCAAAAACATTCAATGAAATTAAAAAAGAATGGTCAAGTCTAACAAGCTGACATTCTAGTACGAATAGTACAATACAAATAATAACAATAATAGCTTAATAGTCTGGTTCGTTACCGATCTTCCAACCTCTCCTCCTTTGATACGTACTACGAATTGTAAGTCTATCAAATAAGGTATGGAGAAAAATGGAGGCGGAACAAAACAGCATACTTAAAGGAGCTTATAAAAAGGTTGATGCTTCAAATGCATTTGATAAACAATTAGCACATCTCGACCTGTGACGTCAGTGGTCTAAAGTAGTGGAGTGCGTAGTGCACACGACTTCTAAGACTGAGCAAATCGGATATGCGTGGGTTCGAATCCTATGTTGTGCATAAAAAGTTTTTCAAATAAAATTGGATTAAAGCTCAGCACCACAAAAAAGGAGACTGATGAGTGCAAAAGTGGCAAAGCACGAAATAGCTATATCTCCAGCCAAAAACAATGAGTGGTAGCACCTTTAAGTTGTTGTTGTTGTTCAAAAACATTCAATGAAATTAAAAAGGAATGGTCAAGTCTAACAAGCTGACATTCTAGTACGAATAGTACAATACAAATAATAACAATAATAACTTAATAGTCTGGTTCGTTACCGATCTTCCAACCTCTCCCCCTTTGATACGTACTACGAATTGTAAGTCTATCAAATAAGGTATGGAGAAAAATGGAGGCGGAACAAAACAGCATACTTAAAGGAGCTTATAAAAAGGTTGATGCTTCAAATGCATTTGATAAACAATTAGCACATCTCGACCTGTGACGTCAGTGGTCTAAAGTAGTGGAGTGCGTAGTGCACACGACTTCTAAGACTGAGCAAATCTGATATGCGTGGGTTCGAATCCTATGTTGTGCATAAAAAGTTTTTCAAATAAAATTGGATTAAAGCTCAGCACCACAAAAAAGGAGACTGATGAGTGCAAAAGTGGCAAAGCACGAAATAGCTATATCTCCAGCCAAAAACAATGAGTGGTAGCACCTTTAAGTTGTTGTTGTTGTTCAAAAACATTCAATGAAATTAAAAAGGAATGGTCAAGTCTAACAAGCTGACATTCTAGTACGAATAGTACAATACAAATAATAACAATAATAACTTAATAGTCTGGTTCGTTACCGATCTTCCAACCTCTCCCCCTTTGATACGTACTACGAATTGTAAGTCTATCAAATAAGGTATGGAGAAAAATGGAGGCGGAACAAAACAGCATACTTAAAGGAGCTTATAAAAAGGTTGATGCTTCAAATGCATTTGATAAACAATTAGCACATCTCGACCTGTGACGTCAGTGGTCTAAAGTAGTGGAGTGCATAGTGCACACGACTTCTAAGACTGAGCAAATCTGATATGCGTGGGTTCGAATCCTATGTTGTGCATAAAAAGTTTTTCAAATAAAATTGGATTAAAGCTCAGCACCACAAAAAAGGAGACTGATGAGTGCAAAAGTGGCAAAGCACGAAATAGCTATATCTCCAGCCAAAAACAATGAGTGGTAGCACCTTTACGTAGTTGTTGTTGTTCAAAAACATTCAATGAAATTAAAAAGGAATGGTCAAGTCTAACAAGCTGACATTCTAGTACGAATAGTACAATACAAATAATAACAATAATAACTTAATAGTCTGGTTCGTTACCGATCTTCCAACCTCTCCCCCTTTGATACGTACTACGAATTGTAAGTCTATCAAATAAGGTATGGAGAAAAATGGAGGCGGAACAAAACAGCATACTTAAAGGAGCTTATAAAAAGGTTGATGCTTCAAATGCATTTGATAAACAATTAGCACATCTTGACCTGTGACGTCAGTGGTCTAAAGTAGTGGAGTGCGTAGTGCACACGACTTCTAAGACTGAGCAAATCTGATATGCGTGGGTTCGAATCCTATGTTGTGCATAAAAAGTTTTTCAAATAAAATTGGATTAAAGCTCAGCACCACAAAAAAGGAGACTGATGAGTGCAAAAGTGGCAAAGCACGAAATAGCTATATCTCCAGCCAAAAACAATGAGTGGTAGCACCTTTAAGTTGTTGTTGTTGTTGTTGTTGTTCAAAAACATTCAATGAAATTAAAAAGGAATGGTCAAGTCTAACAAGCTGACATTCTAGTACGAATAGTACAATACAAATAATAACAATAATAACTTAATAGTCTGGTTCGTTACCGATCTTCCAACCTCTCCCCCTTTGATACGTACTACGAATTGTAAGTCTATCAAATAAGGTATGGAGAAAAATGGAGGCGGAACAAAACAGCATACTTAAAGGAGCTTATAAAAAGGTTGATGCTTCAAATGCATTTGATAAACAATTAGCACATCTCGACCTGTGACGTCAGTGGTCTAAAGTAGTGGAGTGCATAGTGCACACGACTTCTAAGACTGAGCAAATCTGATATGCGTGGGTTCGAATCCTATGTTGTGCATAAAAAGTTTTTCAAATAAAATTGGATTAAAGCTCAGCACCACAAAAAAGGAGACTGATGAGTGCAAAAGTGGCAAAGCACGAAATAGCTATATCTCCAGCCAAAAACAATGAGTGGTAGCACCTTTAAGTTGTTGTTGTTGTTCAAAAACATTCAATGAAATTAAAAAGGAATGGTCAAGTCTAACAAGCTGACATTCTAGTACGAATAGTACAATACAAATAATAACAATAATAACTTAATAGTCTGGTTCGTTACCGATCTTCCAACCTCTCCCCCTTTGATACGTACTACGAATTGTAAGTCTATCAAATAAGGTATGGAGAAAAATGGAGGCGGAACAAAACAGCATACTTAAAGGAGCTTATAAAAAGGTTGATGCTTCAAATGCATTTGATAAACAATTAGCACCGTTACCGATCTTCCAACCTCTCCCCCTTTGATACGTACTACGAATTGTAAGTCTATCAAATAAGGTATGGAGAAAAATGTAGGCGGAACAAAACAGCATACTTAAAGGAGCTTATAAAAAGGTTGATGCTTCAAATGCATTTGATAAACAATTAGCACATCTCGACCTGTGACGTCAGTGGTCTAAAGCAGTGGAGTGCGTAGTGCACACGACTTCTAAGACTGAGCAAATCGGATATGCGTGGGTTCGAATCCTATGTTGTGCATAAAAAATTTTTCAAATAAAATTGGATTAAAGCTCAGCACCACAAAAAAGGAGACTGATGAGTGCAAAAGTGGCAAAGCACGAAATAGCTATATCTCCAGCCAAAAACAATGAGTGGTAGCACCTTTAAGTTGTTGTTGTTGTTCAAAAACATTCAATGAAATTAAAAAGGAATGGTCAAGTCTAACAAGCTGACATTCTAGTACGAAAAGTACAATACAAATAATAACAATAATAACTTAATAGTCTGGTTCGTTACCGATCTTCCAACCTCTCCCCCTTTGATACGTACTACGAATTGTAAGTCTATCAAATAAGGTATGGAGAAAAATGGAGGCGGAACAAAACAGCATACTTAAAGGAGCTTATAAAAAGGTTGATGCTTCAAATGCATTTGATAAACAATTAGCACATCTCGACCTGTGACGTCAATGGTCTAAAGTAGTGGAGTGCGTAGTGCACACGACTTCTAAGACTGAGCAAATCTGATATGCGTGGGTTCGAATCCTATGTTGTGCATAAAAAGTTTTTCAAATAAAATTGGATTAAAGCTCAGCACCACAAAAAAGGAGACTGATGAGTGCAAAAGTGGCAAAGCACGAAATAGCTATATCTCCAGCCAAAAACAATGAGTGGTAGCACCTTTAAGTTGTTGTTGTTGTTCAAAAACATTCAATGAAATTAAAAAGGAATGGTCAAGTCTAACAAGCTGACATTCTAGTACGAATAGTACAATACAAATAATATCAATTTTATTTTATTTTTCAAACAACTTTAAATTGTTATGAATTTTAGATGTACAATGTACATAATATGTACAGATATGGACATTAAAATAGAAACATCAAACAGTTTTAAAATTTAATTTTTTATTGACTTAAAAAGATTTTTTTTCAAGTTTGGTCCTCATTTTCTTATTTTTTTTTTCTTTCAAACTAAAATTACCCATTATTTATAGTAAAATTATAACTTAAAATATTTTAAATTCATAAATGTAAAAAAAGGAACAAATTTCGTGGACATTAAAATAGATAAACATATTTTAAAAACTAAAATTGGATGCAAAGCTATTCTGGATTTAAAAAATATTTTAATATCTCGGTAGCCTGACCGAGATAAATTACAGTGTGACATCTGTTGGACATTGAGTCAAATAATCGGCGGCATCTGTGAATTGAAATATTGTATCACTCCTGTTGAGTTCGGCTTTATTTTTTGTTAAATCTTTCCTAACCGCGCATTTTAAATCTCCCCCAAAATGTTCTATGGTATTTAATTCAGGCGATTATGATGGCCATTCCAATACGCTGATTTGTTGGTCTTTAAAATACTTTTGAGCAGATTTGGATGTGTGCTTAGGGTCGTTTTCCTGCTGTAGAACACATTTGAGAGGCATGTTCTCGTCCGCATAAGGAAACATTGTATTCTTCATGGTATTCACCTTCATATTTTGATCCATTTTACGCTCAATCAAATGTATTAGTCCAACGCCATACCAAGAAAATTACCCGCAAAGTATTGGATGTATTTGTGATTTAGTTTTTTTCAAAGGAAGCATTCGAACGGTTTGTCTACCATCACTTCCGAACAAATTTATCTTTGTTTCGTCCATCCACAAAACATTCCTCCACTTTTTGCCTCCTCTGCAATCAAAATGATCGTGGGCGAATTTAAACCGCGTTTTTATATTTTTTTCCTTAGAAAGGGCACCATTCTTGCGATTCTTCTGAGCAAGTTAGCTTCAACAAGTCTTCTACGAACAGTTCTGGAAGTTATTGGAAGCTGTTGTTTGTTTTCTTTGTTCCCTTGAAGACTTGTAAGGATCTTTTTTTGAGGCGCAAGTGATCTTTCAGTCTTTTCCTGGTTTTCCCAACTGTTCAACTGTTTTTTGGCCTCTCAGCGGTCAAATTGCTTTTGCATAGAACTTGAGAGATCTGCTCGTTATTCTGGCTATTTCCTTCAAAGATTTTGCCTCACTTCTTAGAACTAAAATGATAGCTTTCTCTTTTAGGGAACAATGCTTACCGCGATCCATGTTTTCCTTAGAATTAATTGTAATAGTATTAAAATAATTTAAATTTACTTCCTAGTGACTTATTGTTTTACAAAAGTAAAAAAAAAATATTGAAAACTAATATTTTTGATACTAGTTAAATATTAAGGTCTGTGTTCCAATGTGTTTCTATTTTAATATCTACCAAAAACACAATCTTACCTAAGGAACGGTTCATCTCCAAACAATCAACAAGCAACAAAAAAATAAAATCCATGTTATTTTGCATAAAAGTCTCTTTTTTTATAACGGTTAAAACTGCTTCTAATGCATGTTGTTGTTTTAATTTGGTTTTACTCTTAGCAACTTTCTCTGTGTCTATTTTAATGTCCATATCTGTATATCTAATAGTTGTATTAATTTTTTTTTCTAAATATAAATTTCGTGATATTGATGTAGATGCCAAAAGTCAGGCCTTTCGCCTAGAATTTATTTGAGCCAACCGCGGCCAAGAACTAATTTTTTAAAACAAAAACAAAAAGGCAAACTATTATCTTAATAATAAATCTAAATGCTCAAATCAATATTGCAGTCTAAATAATAAAGCTAGGTTCTTTTGCTATTACATTAAATTATATGCGTTTTAATTCTTCTTGAAAAACACACATCTAATAAACACCCTTTACTTATAAAGCTAATTCAATATTAATACCCGTATGATCAGACCAGTTCTTGAATATTTTAGTGGAATCCATTTAATGTTATGCATACGTTGAAAAATTCAAAAAGAAATATACTTGTTTTATTATGTACAAGCTTAATTAGAACTTAGATAATCTATACTATTATATAAAAACGAAACCATTTTAAAGTTCGTAACGCATGATCTCAGAAAGTAGTCAACCGATTTATTTAAAATATATTTTATTATTTTCTATATTGTTATGAGAGTGTTTATGGCTTTAATTTTTTTCATTAATTATTTGTCAAACTTAAATATTATTAATTTTACATTTTTTGTCCATTTTTTTTCATTAGTTGAATTATACAACCACTCATATCTTAAAACCTATACCATAATCGACAAAGATTAGCATTGCTTCATAAAGTCAATATTGTTGCGCAAATTTTAAGCCTAAAATCACTTCTAAGCTCAACATACAACCTGAGAAATAAATAAAAACAAATTATAAAATTATAAACTTTTTGAATTTATTTTATCCAGGAAATTAGATTCCATCACAATCACGAGGTCGCTGCTTTGTTTCAATTCATTATCATTCCAACATTTTTAATTTTCTTTTCTTCCCATGCTCTTTCTCTCTTAATATGTGTTCCATTTAATAGTTACGTTTTTTCTCTTACCTACCTACCTACATATTCAATTTTTCATTGTATAGTTCATCAACTAACCTACACACACACATTTTTTTTTTGTTTCTCTAATTCTATCGTCACATCGCTGAGCAGTTTGGGCTCTTTTTTTAAGTTACTATGGACATTTAATAAAAATAAATAAACAGTGCCGTGCACATGAAATGCCGATTTATCTAAAGAACAATTAGATCTTTTTTATTTTTCTGATTCGAGGAAGTGAATTAGTGATTATGATTCTTCCAATTTAAAAATAAAAAAAGTTCTATTATAATAGCTTGACTTACCAATTTTGTATCACTTCCTCGAACAATAAAACTGAAATTAAGTTAAAATTTTCTTTACAAATAACTCGAAGGTACTTACAATGACGTCGATAAAAAGAGCACACAAATGTGGGTAGGTTAGGTCAGTTGCACTGCACTGAACATGAGCAGATGGAGATGAATAAAAAAATGTGTCTATGGATATTTACACACGCATACCTATAGATGTATGAGAACATTAAAAACACAAATTTGTTTTTTTTTACCGCAAACTATATTTTTCGGTTGCAAAAAAACGTTTCTAGGTATGAATAAAAGAAAGAAAAGAAGAAAATAGACAAAAATTTCGTTCTGTTTTCAACTAAAAAATTGAAATGGTTTTGTATTTTGTTTGTTTTCACGTGCGGCTTGGCCTTTACTACGTAATATTTTACTTAAGTTTTTTTTTTCTAAAGTGTTAATTTCGGTAAGGAAGTGTTTTTTGATTATAAACTAAAATTAATATTATTGTAGAAAATATGCTCAGTCCCATTGAGAAATTTTTTCATATGCTTATACTAATATTCAAAAAATGTTCGTGGTTACAATTTGCGAAGCAACGCGAGCACGGGTCGGCTAGTATGCAATACAAGCAATGGTGGCAATCCAGGGGAGAGGTCGTAGAGGCCATGACCCCCTTTGAGATATTTTTTTTTTAATTTTTGTAGAAATTCCCTTGAATTCAAAACTTATCGTATTGCGTTAAAGGATATGACCCCCCCTATGTTTTTAATTATTTATTTTGTATAATGTGAAAATAAAATTTGTATGTTAGTGCTTTAAACTTTGTTGCTAAAAATACAACTTTTAACTGAGGACTGAACCAAGAACATAATATGAATCGGAAATCCAACCGTATTTCAAGCGCTCAGCACAAATTCATCAACTTTTGGCCAATGGACGAATTTAGAATTTTGAAAAACTTTAGTAATGCTTTAAACTATTTTTTTTATAATCAAATAGATTTTCAATTAAATACAAAAACTTTTAAGATCTTCAAAATTAAAGAAATTTACTTTTTGAAGTGAATTTGATTTGGATCCTCTAGAACTGAGATTTAAACACAAATTTTAAGAACATAAATTTCCCAAAAAGAGCAAAAGTGACACTCTCGTTAAACTAATGGCTAATTGAAAAATATAACGAACGTTTCATATCTATTAATTTAATATACAAGTTTTGAATCTCTCAAAAACTGAAGTGGAAAGAGATTCTGCTACGTGTAATTTGTGAGTGCCGCACTAAAGTTTCTTCTCAACTTGTTTGTTTAACTTAATTATTTTTTTTATTTTTAGAGACATTATGTATGTACTAAAATGCACCTATTTCTTTAAATTTCAAGAACTACAACTACAATTTTTAAATTCTGTTGAATTCTTTAAGATCAAAATCACGCAAAACAGTATTTTTTTAAAAAATTTTTCTTCTAGCATCAGCTCCAATCTATGAGTAAGCAGACTGATAACGATAGTAATAAAAGAATCCCGAAAATTGAGTCCAGAAAAAATAAGTCAAAAAATATATCCAGAAAATTCTTCAAAATAGATTCTGTTTTATTTTCCTACGAAAAAATTTTTCTGGGAAATTTTCTCATGTTCTGGGTTCTAGCATCTATGGAAATGCTAACAAGAACAGAAAATATTATTTTTGGTCAAAAACCAACGTTTCAACATAATTGCTAACATTTTTGCGTGAAATGCACCAAAACAAAACTACTGCATTTTAAACTTTAAATATGTCATATTCAGAATCGTCTTGGAATCTTGAAATGCTTTCATGTGTAGGGAGTCATCCAAATTAAATCCTTAGACCATACCATGTTGGACAACAGTGTTATAAGATAATCTAATAACTAAACTGACTTTAGCCCTTGAAACATGTAAATGTAAGGTTAAGATACACATTATAAGATATATAAAATCAAAATGATTTGTTTTAAAAGTTATTTTATTTCAATATAAATAACAAAACTTAAACACAACATATAACATATATATTATATGTTGTGTTTAAGTTTTGTTATTTATATTGAAATAAAATAACTTTAAAAACTTTAAAAACATATATATTATATGTTGTGTTTAAGTTTTGTTATTTATATTGAAATAAAATAACTTTAAAAACAAATCATTTTGATTTTATATATCTTATATCAACACACAACGGGAGACCAAAAACCATCAAATATGAATACACATTATGTTATTTAAATTTCGTCAGCCTCGTTTAGAGAACATAAAAGAACATTTTAAAGTGGTTTTCAAAAACTCGTCTTTATGTTAAGTGTATGAATCATCGTCAGTTGGGATCCTCAAACTGAGATACAGGATTGAAAACATTCTTAATAAGTGTGTATACCTTATATCAAAACCATATTTAAATGTTTACTTCATTAATAAACAAAGTACCTGGTATGCGTATTCAAGTTTTAGCAATGCAACAGGTAGTTTTTAGGACCTTATACACAATCCAAACAACTTGAAAAATCTTTTAAAAAAATATATATGATTTTTAGAGAATGTTAGGAATCACTTTGGTGACTTCTTTCCATGCGGAAAAAGTCAATCATTTAACTGAAGAACATCTCTTTGTAATCTTTTATGGATTGTTCGACCTGAGGTTAATATTATAGTTAGAACTTTGTGAAGCAACCTCTTCATTTTCACTCAGGAGCATCTAAGCCTGGGGTTAACTAAATCTAACTCAAACACTTAGTGTCGAACCAAAAATTAAATTACTTCTATTTACTATTATATAATTTGAGAAACAATTTTATTTAAAACAAAGAAAAACTTAACATATTTATATTAACAAACATTAATTAAAAATCAACAACAAAACACGATCATACCATCAAAAATTGTCCAGCGAAGCACCACATATCTCAGGAACTCTTTGACACAACAGAAACCGAATAAAGGATGTTCTTTCTGTGTAGCATTTCATTTGTTTTGGGATTTGGGAATCTTTTTTCTTCAAATTGTTTTCGCTTCAAATCACTTTACACAGTTTTAAAGACTTTAATGCAAATAATCAATTTCAATTAAACAAAAAAAAATACCTGATAAAGAAGCAACCGTAAACGAAAATATTGGGCTAGACACCAAGGTGCAAAGCAAAGGCAAACATAGACGAGATGGAACCAAATCTTTTTTATTTTATATTAAAAAAATGTCAACCTTTTTAGTTATTTCGCTTTTAACCATCGTAATGTTCAATAATATGGGATAATAGTCGGAAATAATTAATTAATTTGAAAACTCTAATTATAGGGCGAGATAAGTTAACTTTTGTTTGAATATAAATTAATATTGCTATTATTTGGGCCTTGGGCTGATAGTGTTGATTCTCTTTTACTTCGTTATTTTTTTTTTCTTTTATCTTTTCCAATTTTATTCCGATGATCGTCATTTGAATTCCATTTCGTTGCATTGGCCACGTTCGGTAAGCGATCCGATAGAATGCCTGGGTATGTTTGTAAACGACCAAAACCGTATAATGATCTTTCTTTTTAAGATCAGAGCAGATAACTTAGCAGTCAAAAAAAGATATGTGTTTCTTTTTGTTGCTCAGAGCTATCAGAGTGGTCGGTGCATATTTCTTTTTACAATCAGAGCTAGCTCGGTGGGTTCTCTATGAGCTCTGAATAAAATGACCGAGCTAATGGAGTTAAAAGCTGAGCGTGGCTTAATTCACGTTTGTCTCATATGGTATGTAAAATGACAGATAGAAAATTCTAAAACTATTTACAAGTAACGTATCCAGTCCGTATTATAAATAAATCGAATATCTTTGACTCAGATCAATCTCTGCTCAGAGGTATTCGAACATGTCTAAAAAATGAAAGTTCGTCAAAATAAACAAAGAAAATACGCTTAAACGGACCTATTAATTATAATTCCCAATTGACTGAACCATCCACTGTTCTTATAAGGCTAGGCGCGCACATGCAACTTTTCGTTTCGAAACTGTTTGGTTTCTAAACTGAGCACTATAGACTTATATGAGAGTCCGCGCACATGCAGAAACTATTCTGTCGCCCATTCGAGCAACTTTTTAGTTTGTGTTTTGACACATTTATACATAACTGCGCGCACATTCAACTAACTGCTGGAACACAATGGTGTCGGAGCCGGAGTCATAACTGGAATAGCTGTCAAAGTGTTCAATGTACGCAAATGCAAATGTACGAACACAACGCGACGCAGCTGGAATCGGAGCCGCAGCCGGAAGAGTTGACAAACTTTTAACTTTGACGTACGACACATGTGACGTTTCCATTTTTGAAGTGAATAACTTGTTGATTATATTTTTTTTAATAGTTTTTCAATAAAAAAGTGGAAAAAATATTTAAATGAGAAATAAAAGTGAACAAAAAAATATTTTCTGAGAAATTTGATGTGGTTGTAAACTGCAAATATACCAAATAACATCAAAAAGCCGTACTACGCGTTGTGTGCGTACTTTCTGTTAACGTACGACAGCTATTCCGACTCCGGTTCCGGCTGCGGCTCCGATTTTTGCATTGTGTTCCAGCAGTAAATCGTTGAATAATTTTCTTTAATTTTCTTACATCTCAATTTTACTAGTTTTCTCTTTCATACATTGATTGCGAACATTTATTAGTTGCTTAAACCCATACAAAATTTCTGTATCCTACTGTGATACACGTAACTGCGCATGTATTAGTGCATTTCAGTCGAATGATTCTTTAAAGTGTGACGAGGTTAGTAGGATACTTCCAGACGAGCAGAATAATATATCCTTCTCATAAGTTTGTTTTCATAATTCAATTTGCTTCTTTTTAAACGTCAAATGTATTTATGTACTGAAAAGCGGTGGTAAATATTATTTGTATCTCAAAACAAAACATATTTTTAAATTTTTTTTTATTTTCGGATTATTATGTACTTCAATCATATCGAAGTGCGTCATCGTTTAAAAAATGGAATAAAGCCTAAAGGCCCAACTATAATAGACTTAACCGAAAGTAAGCTAATGTCCAAACCGAACGAAAAGTTATCAGAAGTTATCGTCAAAAGAAAAAGTAACCATAATGGATTCAAGTAACTTAAGCAAATGCGTTTCAAATTTGACATTTGCTTAAGCTCGATTTATTTAAATGGCTCTTGCGTAATTGCGTGAAAGTTACCGAAATTTAACGAAACTGAGCAGAACGTCTATTATGGTTAGTGAGTAGTGACATATAAGGCTGCGTATTGGTTCGTTCCCTTAAGCTGGCTTAAGCTCGGTTAAGTCTATTATAGTTGGGCTTTAAGCCCTCATCAAACGGCACAATTATTTCAAATAGAATTTTGCCTCTCACAAATGGGAATGTCAAGAGTAAAACAACCATTGACATAATATACATGGACTGCTAGTAGCCAACTTCACGATGGTTCCACTTTTAACGGACAAAACACTAGCGCAAAGAGTACTATGCGGAAAAATTGTGTAACATTTATGACACTTGACATTGGAGCTTCTTTCTTTTTTCCTCTCGTGTTTATTTATTTTGTGTTGTGATTTGTAAAAAACAAGTTGAGTTTGAGTAGTGATTTAATACGAATAAAATAAAAAGAAAAGAAATACTAATATAAAAACAAGAAATAGTGATTTAAATATTAAATAAAAATGAAAAAATGTTCAATTGTGGGATGCATTTCGCATCAATTGAACAGATATGTCTCTTTGTTCTTGTTAGTATACTTTTAAGGAACCTATGATTCCTAGCTAAAATCATGTTTTTTATCATTATTTAGCCTGGTTCGTAAAGGCGTAGTCAAAGAAGACTGGATACGAGCTATTGAATCTCTCAATGGCCAGGTGATAGATTCAAGTCGACCGCTCCAGAAATTTTGCATCTGTGATCTTCACTTCGATAAAAAATTTATTAAGACGCTTGGGACTAACAAACGTCTCACAGAGGATGCAGTTCCAACTCTTTTCCCTAACATGTTGGATCAAATGTAAGATTAATCATTTATTCAAAACAAATTCATCCTAAAATTGTCTAATTACAGAAAAGACGAAGTTCAAGACGATCAGGTAGATAACTTTGACGAAGCTTGTTGCAGGATGGAACAAATGTAATATAATTCAGTTTTCATTACAAATTCTACATAATTTTCTACTTTTAGGATTGAACCACCAATCGATGAAGTTCAAGATAATCCAACTGATGACTTTGCAGAAGCATCCATCGAAAACGAGCAAACTGCAAATAACTTTGATGAATGGTACTTTTTTTATCAGGAAACTCTTCATTTGATTTTTTTTTAATTTAATTATTTATCAAAAATAAATTTATAAATTATTTAAAAAGAAGACAAGACCATTGGATGCCGTTAATAGAAAAATATAGAGATAAATAAGTTTTAAAATTTCTTCATATTTGTTTCGCTTGGATGTGCGTTCTTTAACACGAATGGAAAATGATTCGCTTCCTAAGGTGCCACCTCGTTACCTTTTATACTGACATGACTTGAATCCAGGCTGGAACAATGTTGACGCTGTTGTATAAAACACTCCGAATATAGTTAAGGGTTGTACAAGGAGTGTATATAGCATCCATCCGTGAACAAGGTTCTTCTATGCTTGATGGTTTCGACTTATTCCCGCTTTACGTGAAAGAAATTGTAAAATTGATTAAGAAAATAGGAAAGAGATATCACTACGCGCAGTATTTACAAACGTCTGTTCACGGTGGCGTTTGCGAGCCTAGTAGTAACATAGTATGAGTAATGGTAGAGCGAAATGTATAGTGAAAAATGTTAAACAAAAAAAATATTTGCAATCACTATACATACCGCTTCGTCATTTCAAAACTATTTAGTTAATTTTAGTTATTTAAACGGGTATGAGTTCACATACAGGATTACCAACTTACTCCGGAAGCTATTTTAATTTTAATCAATTATTTAAAAAAAAATTCTTACAAAAAGTATGAAATCAATTTTGTAAAAAAACGAAACTCTTTTTGCATAAACTGTTTTAAAAATATTTCTTTGTTTTTAAAAATGTAATTAAACGCTTTTTATCTTTTTATAGGTATAGCGATATGATCGCTTATTCGCCCGAACAAGACGATGCAATTTTAAATGAAGCTTTGTTGGCTGAAAGGTAATAATTTAATTGTAGTTAAAAAAAATAATATAATATTCTATGTTTTTTTGCTGTAGCATACCACCTGTTTGTGACCGTAAACGGAGGTTTGAGGAAGAGACTGCTACACCCAGAACGTTGAAACGTAAATGTTTGCGTTACAAACAATTATATGTTAAAAAAACCAACATGCTTAAGGCATCAAGGCGCAAGCTAAAGAGGAAAGAGATTAAAATTCAATCTTTAGAATCCTTGCTTGATGACCTTCAAAAAAGAAATCTCATTTCGGAGAACTGTTCGCAGATCCTTCAGGTATTTGACCAAAAAAATTAGATTTTTTTATGTCAATATTTTTTTAATTAAATATTTTCTATGTATATACATATATACATACATATATACCTGCATTTACATATATTATATTCAGAAGACATTCCACCCAATCGTACTGCACAAATCAGGATCGAAACATTGAATGTTTTCGTTTAGTGAACCGTGGAGAGCGAATGAACCAGTCTTGTTAAGGAAATTAGATCGGTTTGGTTTTGTTTGAATTTAACTTTAAAATTTAATTTTAGTCTCTTCTTAAGAAAAAAAGTTATAAATACTTGTTTACTTTAAAGTGAGTTTTATTATAAGAATTAACACTGCTAAAAAAAACTAACAAATAAAAATGTCTATAGCATAATAGTTTTAAGTACGCTTAGATATTTAGATTTAAGCAATATTTATAAGGAATTGGATAACCATATATTAGATGGCGATGCTTTAGATAATCATAAGTATGAGTTTATGAAAAAAGTTATCGAACAATTTTCTAAAGTACTTTTACATTTTGTTGCAAAAAAGAACAATGTTGAATGCCATCAGAATCTAGTCCGCAGTAAACTGACAAAAATTGTGCAATTTATGGGCCAGTAATTATTTGTATTTATTATTTATTTTGTTTTAGCTAAACTAAAAGCCCAACCCTTAAAAAAATCCTATTTTGTTTTAGCTAAACTAAAAGCCCAACCCTTAAAAAAATCCTATTTTGTTTTAGCTAAACTAAAAGCCTAACCTTTAAAAAAGCCTATTTTGTTTTAGCTAAACTAAAAGCCTAACCTTTAAAAAACCCTATTTTGTTTTAGCTAAACTAAAAGCCCAACCCTTAAAAAAATCCTATTTTGTTTTAGCTAAACTAAAAGCCCAACCCTAAAAAAATCCTATTTTGTTTTAGCTAAACTAAAAGCCCAACCCTTAAAAAAATCCTATTTTGTTTTAGCTAAACTAAAAGCCTAACCTTTAAAAAACCCTATTTTGTTTTAGCTAAACTAAAAGCCTAACCTTTAAAAAACCCTATTTTGTTTTAGCTAAACAAAAAGCCCAACCCTAAAAAAATCCTATTTTGTTTTAGCTAAACTAAAAGCCTAACCTTTAAAAAACCCTATTTTGTTTTAGCTAAACTAAAAGCCCAACCCTAAAAAAATCCTATTTTGTTGTTATTATAAGAAAACCTATTTTGTTTTGTTGCTTGTATGTATACTCGTATATTTATTTTTGTTTATATTTTTTTTTTTGTTTTCTTACTTGTATGTATATATTTATTTTTTATATAAAAAGAAACTTGAAATTAAATAAGGAAACAAAAATTAACCATATACAAAAAATGCGTTTTGATTGTTTTAATTTACTTATTTTTATAAATAAAAAAATTGATTTCAAAGCAAACCACTGTACTGTACTAATTACATATTGGAAAAGTTCTTGTCAAACCTTAGTTGGATCGCTGTTGCAACATCATCACATATCAATCTTGTAATATGGTGTGCAGAGACCTTTCCCGGTAGATCCGATAGCCAATCGACTTAGATCGAGGATCGAAATTGAATTCGTAAACGGTGTGGGGGCAGTTTACATCTCTCATTACATTTTTGACCATTTGGAGGAATTTCACAAGGAAATCAGCACATTGCGAAGGAGTCCAAAAATTCTAGAAACAAAATATTTTTTTTTCAAGCTTATTTAATCCATATACTTATATGAATTAACTTACAGAAGACATCTTTGGTAATGAACGAACTTCCATATGTTTTATTTCGTCCACAAACCCTTTATCATTTCGATAGCCAACCATGAGATCCTGAATTCCAACCAGAAAACTCTGGCACCACCATTTCCTGCACTTGAAGCGGTAAAAGTTTTGCTGCTGTCTTTCGTTGGACGGTCTCAATGAGCACTTGAGTTCTACCAGCTTCAGAGTTGAGTACCTCTTTGTTTTCGATATTCTTGCAAACAGTGATACTTATCGCACCATCTACTTCAGCCCAAAACAGCAGTTCCATACCTTGAATCTTGGTCTTGTACATACAACAGAACTCTTCACATTCGGTCTACAGGAGCACTTGTGTTGGGTTCTTCAGACGGGTTATAGGTCATGCAATATTGCTCAAACTTGAAACCATATGCGCAGAATTTCTTCTGATTCTCATTTTGATTGAGCCGATCATGCGTTTTCTGTTCCCTCTCCTTCTGACTCATATATATATTACCCTTGTATCGGGTAGCATGAATACACCAATCTTCTTTCCATTCGTATGGCGTACACATCAGCAAACGGAGGAGCCCACGAAAGCAAATAAAGTCGAATTCTCCAACTCCCCTACTGTTCGGCAAGTCTGATTTAGATAGAAGCTCATCCTTATGGCTATTTATGAATTGCAGAATATTGTCCAGGCGCTCATCTTGCATCAGCTCTTGTTTGGATTTCGCCAATCCATAACCAATATTCAGATCCAAAGGGAATTTGTTTGGCATACGAAAGTAAGTAAGAAGTTCTCCGCTGATTTTTCATAGTTTGTGTTTATACTGAAGCATCCAAGTATCTGGGGTCTCTCTATTTTAGGAAAAGGTATATTATCGTCTGGGTCAAGTCGACCACTTAGGCCGGTATCTACAAGCGATTTGAAGTATTCACTGTGAATGGAAATTTAAAATGTTTTATTTTGAAAAATATACATAAATTAAACAAAATACTCACAGCGCACAGCCAGCTTCTTCTTCATTTTGCACGAACTGTCAAAATTTGTCAATAACATAAAAAAAAAACATGGCATCGTTTGTCTTCAACAAATTATACTAGATGTCAATACTTTCTATGTCAGAAAAAGCTTATCTCAACTAAATAAAAACAGATGTCGCTAAATATTTCATAACTTTTTTTGCCACTGGGCCTGAAAGGGCTAGTGTAGCTAATTTGAAGTGGAACCATTCTAATTCAAATTTTGTATGGAAAATTCACACCACTAGCAGTCCATGTATAGTATGTCAATGAAAACAACGCTGTCGCTGTTGCCGTCGCTGTCGAATGCTATTACCCAGACTGCAAATGGAAACGTATACAATAAAGAGCAACATAAACAACACTGCAACGGAAAAGCAGCCACAGAAGCAACATTATCAGGAGGAGGAGGGTTCTATGATGATCCTAATCGGAGCAAATCGTCATTCGAAGAGGTTCCTCTACACACAACCTGCCTAACATATCTTGGCTTTTACCTGCTCATGATATTGGGCTGCATCAATCAATTGATGTGTGCCCCAAAAGTAGCTAAAGAAAATATTTGAGAGGTAAGATGACGATTTGAATCGATTTGAAATCCACGAACTGACTGACTGAGTCTGAAATTCGATTTGTTTTCAGGGCTATGTTGCGCTTTACGATGCCTTCTATTCACGCTTTATTTACTTCAATTATTCGTGCGAGTTAAAAGAGCAGATTTCCAAAATTGAAAGCCAAGGTTTTCAGAATAAGTCTCTGATCGGATCAAATGCACCATCACCGTCGGTCGAACTTAAACTCCCTCCAATTAAAATTCCCACTTTTGATGGTTCGCTTAAAATGTGGCCAGAATTTAAGGGGTTGTTTGAAGCAATGGTAAATAAGAATACTTCGATATCTGATGCTCATAAACTCCAATATTTGAAAGGTAATTTATCCGGTGAGGCGGCTCGAATTCTTCGAAATACAGACACAAATTTTGAATCTGCGTGGGCGTTGTTAGTGAAAAGATTTCAAAATATCAGATTATTGAAAGATAATCAATTCAAACTTCTTTTCGATCAGTCCAAAATAACTCAAGAGTCATCAGAAGATCTCAAACTCTTATTAGATACGACAAACGAAGCGAAGCAATCATTAAAAAATCTTGGGGTAGCTGTAGAATCGTGGGAAGATGTTCTCATATTTCATACAGTACAAAAACTTCCTTATACAACTCGTGGGCTTTGGGAATCGCATATTTCGACGCATGTTGATTATCCTCAATACAGCGTCTTAGAAGATTTCATTTTGATGAGATCGAGGACATTAGATGTCATTGGACAGTCCTCCTCAGGTTTAAATCACCAAAAATCTAAAAAGACATCGTCAAATACGGTTCGTGTTCACAACTCTAAAAATGTCAATAAATGTTCGCTGTGTCAGGGCTTACATTCTATTCGAAATTGCTTTAAATTTGAAGCATATAATGCAAAAAAAAAGGCATGAATTTGTTAAAAAGAATAATCTCTGCTTTAACTGCCTTTCAAATTCACATTTCACTCAAACCTGCACAAGCACATTGCACCTGTTCTTCTGGCTACGGCCCTCATCAAGGTTTTGACACCTGCTGGCCAACCGTTGCTGCTGCGAGCATTATTAGATCAAGGGTCAGAATCGTCTTTCATTACTGAGTCTGCCGCTCAACTTCCCAATTTGAAAAAGGAAAAGAATTGCGTTAAAGTAATTGGCGTTGCAGAGAGCAATGTAAGTACCTCAAATTGGAAGGTCACTTTAACGATTTTGTCTAACGTGAACAAACACTTTACTCTTCAGTTAAATGCCTTGGTCCTTCCAAAACTTTCAGCTATTCTTCCCACGCGTAAGATACCTATGTCTAATTGGAATCATCTTAAGAATATAGAACTTGCAGATCCTAAATTCAACAAACCAAGTAAAATCGACATCTTGTTAGGCAGCGATGCGTACTCTTCCATTATCCTTGAAGGATTAATAAAAGGACCACAAGGTACCCCTATAGCCCAAAGAACAGAGCTTGGCTGGGTTCTTTCTGGAGGCATTTCACCCGATGGTCACTCACAAGTACAAGCCTTTCACATCAAAACTGAATCTGAATCCCTAGACCAAATGCTAAGAAAGTTCTGGGAACTTGAAGAAATTCAAGATCGAAAGTTTCTATCACCAGATGAAGAAAAATGTGAAAAGCATTTTTGCAGAACACATCACAGACAATTAGATGGAAAATATGTTGTCCAACTTCCTTTTAAAGAAGGAACATATCCCTCGATAGGGTTATCTCAAAGGTCAGCGCTTGTACGATTCTTACAATTAGAAAGAAAATTCAAAACAAATTCGTTGTTCAAAGAAGAGTACACAAAAGTATTCAATGAATATAAAGAGCTTGGACATATGACTGAGGTACCACTTGCTGCGCTTAATTCTCTTCACTACTTCTTACCTCACCATGCCGTGGTAAAAGAAGCTAGCTCGACTACAAAACTGCGGATTGTTTTTGATGCGTCTTGTAAAACATCCGATGGTAAGTTGCTCAATGATCATCTTTATATTGGTCCTAGATTACAAGATGACATCTTTGACCATATCGCAAGGTTTAGGAGATTCAAAGTAGCATTTGCAGCCGACATAACTAAAATGCATAGGCAAATTTGGGTCACTCCAGGTGATTCAATGTATCAACTTGTTCTATGGCGAGATGTAGAAGGAGGAGAAGTGAAGGCATACCGCCTTAATACAGTCACTTTTGGTACTGCCTCTGCACCTTACTTAGCCATCCGAACGCTCCAACAATTGGCATCTGATGAACGTGATGATTTTCCTCTTGCATCGAAAATAGCCTTAAAGAACTTCTACGTCGATGATGTAATTCACGGGGCAGACTCAGTGACAGAGGCGGTGGAGATGCAGACACAGCTCATAAAGATAATGAAGAAAGGAGGGTTTGCATTACGAAAATGGGCAAGTAACTGCGAGGAGCTGTTGATGTCTGTACCAGAGGAAGATAGGGAGGTACAAATCCCATTATCGTTTGACAAAAAAAAATGCAATAAAAGCTCTTGGCATTCAGTGGCATCCTGCAAAGGATATTTTTGCATTCAAAATCTCGCTTCCAGAACATACAAAAATTACAAAGAGAACTATACTATCAGATCTTGCTCGCCTGTACGATCCAATGGGTTGAATAGCACCTTGCAACATCGTCGGAAAAATAATAATGCAAGAAACTTGGAAAGATAAACAAACATGGGATTCTGAGCTCCCATCATCAATCATCTCTGCGTGGCAAAGTTTGAAAGCTGGACTGAGCCTTTTAGATGCCATCGAGATCCCTCGCTGGTTAAATCTCACCAATGAATCACATTTCGAGGTCCACGGATTTTGCGATGCATCTGAAAAGGCATATGCAGCAGCAATATATCTTAGGGTTACCACCGGAAATGAAACGTTCATTAATCTCATCGTGTCAAAAACTAGAGTGGCACCTCTTAAAACTAAATCTTTAGCTCGGTTGGAGCTTTGTGGAGCTCTGTTGCTGGCACAATTGTTGGTACACACTGTGGATACGATGGAACTTGAATCTGCAAAACTGTTCACTTGGTGCGACTCTCAAATTACTCTAGCTTGGATTAAAAGCGCACCCTACCTGAGAACAACGTTCGTTGTGGCAGAAATCCAAGGACTGACTGATGCTGGCCATTGGAATTACGTTCCATCTAAGGAGAACCCCGCTGACATTGCACCTCGAGGAGTCTCTCCTAATGATCTTATTCAGAATCTACAGTGGTGGCATGGTCCTGAATTTCTAAAATCGTTTGATGAAACTCTTCATACGCCTGTTGAACTCAAACTTACAGAACTGGAAATGAAAGGGTTGCAGAGTTTAAAAACTAAAAGTAAATTGCTAACATCTGGGTACCTCATAATTAATGTTTTTCAGCTCTGTATTCACTTCACTACTTAATCGGTTATATCGAGCTGCAGCATACTGGCGTCGATTCCTAACAAATTTTCAATTTAAGGCAAAGAAACTAGAAACTCGTGTGCGTGGACCACTTTCAGTCGATGAAGTATCTTCAGCACGATTACGTTTGATTGTCTTTATACAACAGGAGCATTTTAATGAAGATATCTCCAAACTAAGTAGGGGAGAAATCGTCTCTAAAAAAAAGCAAGATAGCGAAACTTTCACCATTCTTGGATGAAAAGGGTATATTACGAGTTGGGGGTCGTTTAGAAAATGCTAATCTGCCTTATTCACAAAAGCATCCTATAATACTACCATCAAGTAACTTTCTTACGTCACTCATCGTCCATGACACCCACATGAAAACTCTCCATGGTGGACAGCAATTAGTGATGGCTACACTTCAATCGGAATATTGGATTCTGCACTTGAAATCTTCAGTCAAACACTGTATCCACAAATGTTTTAAATGCTACAGATTCAATGCAACAGAGATGCAGCAGAAAATGGGCAACTTGCCAACGTTGCGAGTGAGTCAAGCGCGCCCATTTCAAACATCGGGAGTCGATTATGCTGGTCCTGTTCAACTCAAAGCTTGGAAATGTCGATGTAGCAAAATTACAAAAGCGTATATCGCGATTTTTGTATGTTTTTGCACAAAAGCAGTTCACCTCGAGCTTGTTAGCGACTACACCACATCCGCATTTATCGCAGCTTTTAGACGTTTCACTGCTCGCCGTGGAATATGTTCAAATTTGTACAGCGATTGTGGTACGAATTTCAAAGGGGCTGCAAATATCATGGATGCAAAGAAAAACTTCATGCCAAAGCAGTGGACAAAAGACATCGCAAAAATTCTTCAAGAGAATGGTACACAATGGCATTTCAACCCCCCTGCTGCTCCACATTTTGGTGGTCTTTGGGAGGCAGGTGTGAAGTCCATGAAGTACCACTTAAAGCGCGTAATCGGGCATTACACCCTTAACTTTGAGGAATACGCCACCATACTCACTCAAGTGGAAGCTTGCTTAAATTCCCGCCCGCTTTGTCCTGTAAATGAAGATCCTGATGATCTCTCAATCTTGACACCAGGACACTTTTTTATTGGGTCAGCACTTAACACAGCACCAGAAAAGGATTTCACACAACTTAAAGAATCTCATTTAGATAGATGGCAACTTATGCAAAAAATCCACCAAGATATTTGGAAAAAGTGGAAATCTGAATATTTGGTTCGATTACAAAAGCGCCCAAAGTGGCTACGCCAAATAATGATCTCAAAGTGGGTCATCTCGTACTTTTGCCTGAGGAACAAACACCCCCCACTCTTTGACGGCTCGGAAAAATTACGGACATGCACCCTGGAACGGATGGAAAAGTGCGTGTCGTCACAATAAAAACTGCAACCGCTTCATTAAAGCGCCCTATAGCTAAACTTTGTTTCCTGCCGATGGTAAATGAATCAAGCACACAAACCCACACACACACACTTTAATCATTATTTGCATCTCTCATATAGTTTAGTTTAGTTTAGTTTATTGGTAATTGTTACTAACACATTAAGATAAATCTTATAAGGTAGTGAAAGTTTATGAATAAATAATATATGATAACATTTTAAATAATAAGTTACATTTGTATATAATATAAAAGTGAATTTAAATAGCCAAAAGAAGAGAAAAGTATAATAAAAATAAATAATAATATGTTCATCTATTAACAAAAAAAAAAGAAAAAACTTTAGGCAAAAACTTTATTGTATCCTTAGTCCCCTATTACACGTTGACTCACGACTCACGACTCACTTTTGACTTTCCTTATAAATTTGTATTCGGTGAGGCAAGCGCTATTACACGCTGACTCGTGCCCCATGCCTCAAAATTGACAATTATTGTTTGTTCTGTTTTGAATGCTCCTTCTCGTTGGCTTTAAGTTTTCGATAGTTTTTGAATTTGAGTAAAATTTATAAAACAAAATAAATAGGATTTTGGAAATGGATTCCGAAAATGTATTAAAGCTGTTGAAGTTACACACTTTTCTGGTTTTCAAACAAATTCGATGTTGTTTATCCCAGCAACAAGAAAATCGAATGAAAAAGAACATGAATATGAGAAAAAAGAAACGTCAAAGTGAGTCTACTGAAAATTTGCCCGAGACTCACCGGAAATTTTTCTTTGCATCTCATTTTCACACATCTGCTTTCTTTTTCGCACTCATGTGAGTCGTGAGTCGTGAGGCATCGTGTAATAGCAGACTTACTATTGGTAATTATTTAAAAAAGTAAAAGAAAAAAGAGGGAAAAAAAGAAAGAAATAGAGAATTAGAAGTGAGATGTCTGTAAAAGATAAGTTAGTTGTTTTGATTAGAAATGAAATCATGTAAACTTTTTTGAAATTTTTGTATGTCACTAAGTTCTCGCAAGTAAGGTGGGAGTGAGTTCCAAAGGCGGCATGCATTGATGAAAAATTGTCTCAGATGTATGACACGTAAAACGAGGATGAATTAAATAGGTTGATCTGTTTGACACTGAAAACCGAAGTTGTTCATAAAGATGTGTTGGTTTTCGCGTAGTTATAATTTTGAAAAGTAGTATCAGTGTTCGGAATTTGATTAAGTTATCGAAAGACATTTTTAAAAAGCTTCGTCTCAGATGGCAAACATGGTCATATCTTTTTAATCCATAAATATATCGTATGACACTATTAAAGGCTACTTTTAATTTGTTTTTGCTATAGAAATCGCAATTGTGATAGATTTCACATCCGTAGGTTAAGATTGGTAAAACCAAAGACTTAGCAAGTAGAGTTCGTGCTTTAATCGGCGTAAAGCCTTGAGCAGTCCATAATGTTCTTAAAGTGCCATATGCTTTTCCTACTAATGAGTTTATATGGTCATTCCATGTAAGAGTCCTATTGAAAACCACACCAAGGTTCCTAGAAGTGTTTACGAATTCTAATATAGTACCATTTAGCATGATTGACGGAAAATATGACAAATAAAGTTCTTGTTTGGATCATTGAGAAAGAACTAATAGAGAGAACCAACTTCGACGGTTGCTCTCTTTTTGCCTACAAGCTGTGATTTTGCCACCAACTTGCATATGTGTTAACTCCATATAAAAAAAATGTGGGGAACACATACTTATGAAAGTTTGTGCACATACTCACCACGAGAGAGAAAAAACTTTTCTCTCTTTTCTCTCTGCTCACCACCTTTTAAAAATGGCGACCACCTTTGAAAAATGGCGGATGTAGTCAGCTGTTCAGAGGTGTTCAAGGAAAATTCAAAATTGTGTATGAACAACTTTATGGTACTCTCATTGTGTTTTCTTTTGAGAGTAATATCATTCGAATATGAAGTGAAATTAATTACTCTTGTTAGGTGCCAGAACAATGAAGATTTAGAAACAATTCTAAATTACGCATTTAGATAAATATTAGTTAGTTATTTGAAGCCAGTTTTAATCATTAAGTAAGTAAAATAAATTATGTGGTGCAACAGTCCAATGAGAATTAGGACCTAGAAACATAAAACTCTGAAAGCACTACAACAATTAGTTGTATTATTAGCTGCGTTTATGCGTTTAATTTTCGCTCAGACCGTTGAAAGATGCAAAAAAACTCAGATTTGTTTCAATTTTCAGAGTTTATCGACTTCATTTTGTCGATACGAGAGTTGCAGGAACATTGAAAACGAGAGTTACAGAATGTAAACATGGAACATTGAAAACATTTTTATATACTCATCTCTTTTTTCCATTCCTATTTTATTTGTGTGTACTCGTTGTTTGTTTTCTTTACATTACTCACGACATTTCCAAAATGCTGAAAATAAGTGATTTAAGTAGACACTAAATAAAAAGACCGTCAACTTGTTACTTCTGTTACCAATTTTCATTGCATAAGATTTGTGAATAGGTGATAAGCTATTCTTACTGCCTTCCACTAAGCTAGTGTGTTTTGCTTTTAAAGGCTTAACTACATAAGCTGGGTCAGTGGTTTTGTGAAAAGAATATACAAATTTGTTCTTCAACCAAAATTTAAGTCTTATGCATCATTTTTATAAATTTTCCAGTTCTAAATATTTATATCTTATCTTTCAGTTATATAGCGACAAGGAAAAATCTGTGAGGGAAAGTTCTAACTACAGTTTTTCTGAAAATGCATTGTGGCTTATTCATAGATGTTTGCTAAACGTTTTAAGCTATTCATAAATAAATGCAAATCAAAGTTAAGGGCTAAACCTGAATAACTATAAACAATGAAAATGCTGTGTTCAAGTAGTTATTATCGCAGCCAAATTTCATAATTGATTTTTTGGTGTATACAAAAGCTGAAAGAGTAATTCATGTTAAATAAATAATACTAAGTTCTAGAAAATATCGATTGATACCGCAATTGCAGAAGATGTGGATATTTTATATAAATATTCCTGGTAAACTGTAGAACTTTATTATTTCCGTCTTTTATAATTCAATGTAAAATAATTCAATGCAGTATATTTTAGATAATACAGTAGTTAAGTTAGTAGTTAAGGCATTACTATTGAAATAAACATAACATATGTTCATTTATAAAAAACATGTACTCGTTCAAATATACAAATAAAGTCTAGTCTAAAAAACCTTAACCTTGTTATACTCTTTCTGCACACATCCTTTCTTGTTTTGGTTGTTAATGCCATCTATCTGTAACTCAGAGAAGGTTGTTAATGCCATCTATCTTTAACTCAGAGAAAGAGGAGAGAAAAACAAATTCACCACGACTACCGGTATAACTTCTTCCGGTATTTATTGACAAACAAAAATGTTTTCCTAGAATTAATTTGAATTATAGGAGTATTTTTGTAGATATAAAAACGACAAGATGTTAGTAAAATTAAAGAAAGAAATTCATGAGAATTACAAAAATATTATAATGAGACTTTAAAAAACATAGCCTTCTTGGCTATCAATAAACAAAAATGAGAAATGTCGCATTTCCCGGAAGTGATGTTTTTTTGTGTACTCTTTTCCGAGGTGAACACATGTACACACCGATACGAATTCAACACGCTATAAAAAATGAGAGTAAGAGGTATCGAAGTGACGGAGACGAGGAAATTTGGTTCTCTCATTTAGTTTTTTCTCTCTGGTTTGGATATCACAAGGCATTTGCATTTGTTTGGGTTAAGAGCCAAACCTATATCAGCTGCCCAATTTGAGATCCGCTCGAGATCCTGATTGATATCAAAAGCACAGTTTTTGATAAGGCCTAGTGAACAACTTCTATAGATTTGTATGTTGTCTGCATAAAAGTGCTTTGAAGCGTCGGGAATAAGAGAAGCGATTTCGTTTATATACAGCGAGAATAGCAGGGGTGATAAAATAGAACCTTGGGGAACACCTTTAAGTAAAGGTAGGTACTCAGACAGACTATTATTCAAATAAACGGCTTGTTTTCTGTTGCTAAGATAAGAAAAAAGTAATTTTATTGCATCTGAAGATACGTTAAACTCCCAATGCAGCTTTTTCATCAGAACGGTGTGGTTCACCATGTCAAAAGCTTTGGAGAAGTCTAGAAGAACTAAATACATTACGCTATCCTTATCCAATTCGGTCCTTATGTCTTCAATGACTTTAAGAAGTGCAGTTGTGCAGCTGTGCTGAGCGCGAAAGCCTGACTGAATTGGTACCAAATAATTGTTGCAGGTTATATAGCCGTTCAGTTGTTTTTGCATAATGCGTTCACAAACTTTAGACCAAAATGGAAGAATGGAAATTGGTCTAAATTCCTCACAAAGTGAGTTTTTGGGAATATGAATTATTTTACCCATCTTCCATTTCTGAGGAAAAATTCCTGTTGTAAGAACTGTGTTGATGATATGGGTAATATAGGGTAAAAGCATTGGCAAAATTGATTTCAAAAATACAGGATTTACTTCATAAACTCCTTCAGCAGTGGATTTTATTGACAGAAAACTTTCCACAACATCTAAATTGATCACTCCTGAAAAGCTAAATGCAGGGTCTATCAAAGGTAATGTTGAATCAATGGATAGTTGAGTTAAAATTACATAGTTTGGAGTCGATAAAAATTTACGATTAAGTTCGTTTTTATCAATATTACTTAGAGTGTTTTGTCGTTGTTTACCAATTCCAAGCTTTCGAAGATTTTCCCAGAGTTTTCGACCATCACCATTAACGTTTAGTCGGCTAGAGACAAATTGTTCTTTAGCATTTCTAATTTCTAGGACAACTTTATTACGTAGGGTCTTATAAGCTCTCTGAAGTTCTTCCACCCGGAAAACTATCCAGGTTAGGTAAGGTTAAAGTGGCTGTTGGTTTGGGACGTCCAACACACTTAGACCAAAGTATCGTCCGTTGTGATACCACATGGATCAGTTAATCAGCTTAACTCGTTGAACCAATTGGAGCTTCGAATGAAGCGTAGGAGACAAGTAATGTCTGAATTTTTTAGATCACTGGTATCGTTAAAGTAGTAGTCTCCAAGGTGGATTCTACGTCTTTGTGATAAGGCAGGGCATGTGCACAGAAGATGAGAGATTGTCTCCTCTTCATCTTCGTCCATGCAGCTCCTACAAAAATCATTTGCAGGGGCTCCAAGTCGATTAGCATGCCTTCCTATTAAGCAGTGCCCAGTCAGGACACCTATAACGTAGCTAATGTGCAATCTACTCAGAGAGATTAATTGTTTTGAGCGCCTGGCGCTAAGATCAGGCCAAATTCGTTTAGTCGCTACACAGGTGGTGGTGTTATTCCACCTGAAGTTTGTTTTCTCTATGGTATCTTGCTTTAGCATGAGTTTACATGTAGCTAAGGGGATACCTATGCTAGCATTGTGAGCCAACAGAGGTAAAGTTGTTCCGCTTTTTGCAAGTTCGTCAGCTTTGCAATTTCCTGGAATGTCTCTATGGCCCGGCACCCAGAAAAGGTGAATGTTGAACTGTGTAGCCATCTCCGTAAGAGATGATCGACAATTTAGGGCTGTTAGTGAATTTGTAGAGACAGAGTCTAAGGATTTTAACGCAGCTTGGCTATCCGAGAAGATGCGTATATCATTAGTTGATATAACGTTTTCTCTAAGCCAGGATAGGACTTCTTTTATAGCCAGGATTTCAGCTTGGAACACGCTACAATGATCGGGTAGACGAAAGGAGAGACTTAAGTTAGGTCTATCTGAGTATACGCCTCCACCAACCCCATCCTCCGTTTTTGATCCGTCTGTATAAAAGTTTATAGGACCATTGTTCAAAAATGATGTATTCTCCCAAGAAGACCTGGGAGGTATAGTCACTTTGAAGCTATAGTTATTAAACTGAGGATGGGGTATGGTGTAGTCAATATTACTGTTTATAGTTCTGAACGAGTTCAAAATAGTGGTGTGGCCAATTCCATTATTGATCCACAGAGAGGAGGCCTGAAGCCGTATGGCAGTATTAGCGGCCGTTTGCTTGCTGAAAAAGTCCAGCGGTATTAGATGGAACAGAACATCTAGTGAGGCGGAGGGGGTGGAGCGAAGTGCTCCTCCCATACACAGGCAGGCTGTTCGTTGGACTTTGCTGAGTTTATCGCGATTTGTCGCTGTATCTAGCGCCGTCCACCATACCACTACTCCATAAGTAAGGATCGGTCTTATGACCGAGATGTATAGCCAGTGTGTAATGCGAGGCTGTAGGCCCCATTTATTACCAATGGCCTTTTTACAGGAGAACAGGGCTACTGTGGCCTTGTTTATTCTCTCATGAATATTAGGTTTCCAACTTAATTTCTTATCTAAAATGAGACCCAAGTATTTTGCTTGATCAGAGAATTTAAGTGGTAGATACACCGTTTATGAGGGGAGGGTCAATGTGTGGGACTTTGTATTTCCTTGTGAAGAGGACAAGGTCGGTTTTTTGTGGGTTAACGCCTAGTCCACACCGATTAGCGCATCTGGTGAGCTTATTTAAAGCGTTTTGCAAGAGTTCTTTTAGTATATTGGGATGTTTTCCCGTTACTGCAATAGCAACATCGTCCGCATAGGCAAACACTCTGTATCCCTCTCTTTCTAGAGTCGTTAGTAATTCATTTATTACTAAATTCCAGAGGAGAGGGGATAGGACACCACCTTGTGGCGTACCTCTGCTGACACCCCTTTGTGTAGTAAAATCGCCCACTTTTGAATTGATAATCCTGCTTATCAGCATCTGATTAACCAATTCGCTGATCGATTTATCTACCTTTAGAGATGTCAATACACGTGCAATTGCAGATGTGTCGACATTGTTAAATGCACCTTCTATGTCTAAGAAGGCAACTAAGGTGTACTCTTTATGATGGAGGGAATATTCGATTGTACGTACTATACTGTGTAGAGCCGTTTCAACTGATTTCCCTTTGTTGTAGGCATGTTGAGCCTTTGAAAGGAGGGACTTATCAATACTTGCCCTTAAGTGAATATCGATCAAACGCTCAAAAGTTTTGAGAAGGAATGATGATAAGCTGATAGGTCTTAGGTCTTAGGGTTTACGTGACTAGATTTTCCAGCTTTTGGAATAAAAACAACTTTAACTTGTCTCCAAGACATCGGGATGTATGCCAAATTAAGGCAACCCTTGAAGATGATTTCTAGGATGGGTATTAGAAAACTTGCATTTTCTTGCAGTTCGGCTGGAATTACACCATCCGGACCAGCAGATTTATATGGTTTAAAGCTGTTAATAGCCCATTTGAGTTTTTCCCTAGTGACTAGACCTTGTGGGGGTTGTAAAGTATTGTCACCATTATTAAGTGCAATGTTATTAATAATATTAGAGCTACCAGGAAAGTGGACGTCTAGTAGCAAGTTGAGCGATTCTTCACTTGAATTGGTCCGGATTTTGCGCAGCCTGGATGCTTCAGAGCAATCTTCGACGTTGCTGCAGAAGTTTCTTCAGGACGATCGTTTAGTTTTCCTCAGTTCTTTTTTATATATCTTCAGTGATTCTTTATATGAATCCCAGTCAGACATGTCTCTAGAAGCTTTCGCTCTGTTAAAGAGTTTTCTGCATTCTTTTCGAAGTGGATCCAGCCCTGAGTTCCACCAGTGTGGCTTCTTTTTACCTCTTACTTGTATAAGAGGGCATGAAGTATCTAGAGCTTTGTTTAGGGCTAATGTTAGATTATTGACTTTGTCGTCAAGATCTTCAAAATTGGAGGGAGTATTAAAGAGTTCAGGTTTTACTAAACTATTTAACGTTCTCTTATATTTTGGCCAATTTGTTCTTTTTAGATTTCGAAAGATCGGTTGGCAAGGTGGTTCATTTAAAAAGTCAAACTGGATGTATCTATGATCAGAAAAGGAGTGATCTTTAGATACCTTCCAGTTCAAAATATTATTATTAATGAATTCGGAGACAAGAATTATATCTAAAACTTCTTGTCGATTTTTAGTAATAAAGGTTGGCTCATTACCAACGTTACTTACGAGTAGGTTAGTGTTTAGAATATAGTCGAAAAGAGACTCACCTCTGTTGTTTATATCCGTGCTACCCCATACTGTATGGTGGGCGTTAGCGTCACTACCGATGATGAGGCCGATGTTGAGCCTTTGTGCTTCAGTTATCAATCTCTCCAGAGTGTCACCCGGGAGAGGGCCAAGATGGTCGTGGCCAAGATACGCCGACGCCAGCCAGAATGTTCCTCTGGCTGTTTCCAGACTTGCGGCGGTGATATCTCGATCGCTGAAATTAGGGAGTAAATATACATTTAGGCTGCGTTTTACTAATATGCAAGATCTGGGTTCATTCTCACCTGATGCATACAGCACGCAGTATCTGGGAGTCCTGATTCCTCGAACAATGGATTTAACAATCCAGGGTTCTTGAATCAGGACAATATCTTCATCGCTGCTGGATAGATTAGATTAGATTAGATTTAGATTTATTCATTGAATGCATACACAGTAAGACATACATCTTATAATATTAGTGATATGCTAAAATACAAAACATAAAATAGTAAACAGGCTACTTCAAAGATGAATTTATATAAAATTTTTGAGTTTATACAAAATTTAATTTAATTTAATTAATAATCTCATTCTTTAAATTCAAATTGATTTATTCAGTTAAAATTACAATTAGTATATAATATTTATGTACATATGTATATTTATACAAATTTTAGTAGTTCAGTTCGTTATTTAAAATCATATAATATAAAATTCGTACATATTAATCTCAACTCTCAACTTTATGCAGGGTTCTTTGAAAATTAGGCACTTTGAAAATGACTTCGGAGTTCGAATCGAAACCTAGTTTCTCCATTTAAAGTTTTCAAGTTTCTAGGCAGAAGATTCCACAGACGAATAGCGTAAACAAAAAATTGTTGTTCAGAGGTACGACAGGAATAATGAGGGTGCATAAGCATTAAGGATCTGCTTGAGGAACTGAATTGAATATAGGATAGGCGAAGAAGAAGGGAGGCCGAAGCCTTTATGGAGTGTTGGAGGTTAATCTGGAGTAACCGCAGCATTTTTGCTACTGCACTCCCGATCAGCCTCCAACACAGTAATGTCGGAGTCATCCATATCAGAGGACGATTCTAAAAGAATGTCCTCATCTCCGCTGTCGTAGACCTCGGCCTCCATTGCGGAAAAACCTTGGTCGGTGTTAGGAGCTTCCTCTGTTACTGGGGATACCTGAGATGCATCGTCTTCCAATGAAGGAAGTGTGACCGATGCACCAGGTTCCTCAGCAGCAGTTTCCGCTTGTGTGGGTGGGGGAGGGGGAAGGGTTTGTGCCTCGACCCCATCTTTTTTATAGACCCTCAGCGTAATTTCATCGAACCCAAACCTAATCACACCTTTTGATTGCGCCAGAAGAGAAAGGGACTCTGCATTGATGATTACAATTGCAACCTTGTAGGGTCCCTTTGGATCCTCCAATTTCGCAACCTTCCAGTTGTGAGTAGGAAGGGTTGGATTGGAGACCCGGATTACCTTCAATACGTGGTCTGCTTCCTTGAATATGGCCGAAACCGTGATGCGAGCTCTTGGTCTGCAAGGAATATCCTCCTTTGCTACAACCTCCAGCTTAGCACCAGGCCAGACCTCTCCAAGTCGGCTGACCGCCAGCGTCAGTAGGTCGCACGACCTCTGATCATCACAGACCTTCAACTTGATGTGTCCCTGATGCCAACCGCCATCTTTTGTGATGGGCGGTGGTCCCGGGTTGTCAGACATGATCTCGACAAAACTGAAGGCCAGCTGTCCTTTGGCCAATGTCCAGTTTTCGGCAGAGATCGTGCCATCTACATCATTTTTGTCGATAATCGCGACTACCATTTTGTCCTTCAGAACGTCACTGAAGGACATTTTTGCCTTGCGAGGATCAAGAGAAGTGCTGGTGTTTAGAACTTTGGGGCGTTTAGGTAGTGAAACACTACCTTCCATAGACCTTTGTCGCTTCGACGTTGAGTCTTGGCTGGTCTTCAAATTATTTTTGGCCAGGATATTCTTGGCCCATTTTATCTTGGCGTCATGCTGAGAGTTTCCTCCAGCGCCTAGTTGTTCACCAAACGTCTGGAGAATCCTCTTAGCATCACGCATGTCCCTGTAGTAGGCCTTGGAGGGTCTGAGCTTACGCCCATCTCCCCCAGGACCTTCTTTAGGATTATTTGCTTTGGAGGTAGAAGGACCTGGCACCACAGCCCTACTAGTGAGGCGGAGGGGGTGGAGCGAAGTGCTCCTCCCATACACAGGCAGGCTGTTCGTTGGACTTTGCTGAGTTTATCGCGATTTGTCGCTGTATCTAGCGCCGTCCACCATACCACTACTCCATAAGTAAGGATCGGTCTTATGACTGAGATGTATAGCCAGTGTGTAATGCGAGGCTGTAGGCCCCATTTATTACCAATGGCCTTTTTACAGGAGAACAGGGCTACTGTGGCCTTGTTTATTCTCTCATGAATATTAGGTTTCCAACTTAATTTCTTATCTAAAATGAGACCCAAGTATTTTGCTTGATCAGAGAATTTAAGTGGTAGATACACCGTTTATGAGGGGAGGGTCAATGTGTGGGACTTTGTATTTCCTTGTGAAGAGGACAAGGTCGGTTTTTTGTGGGTTAACGCCTAGTCCACACCGATTAGCGCATCTGGTGAGCTTATTTAAAGCGTTTTGCAAGAGTTCTTTTAGTATATTGGGATGTTTTCCCGTTACTGCAATAGCAACATCGTCCGCATAGGCAAACACTCTGTATCCCTCTCTTTCTAGAGTCGTTAGTAATTCATTTATTACTAAATTCCAGAGGAGAGGGGATAGGACACCACCTTGTGGCGTACCTCTGCTGACACCCCTTTGTGTAGTAAAATCGCCCACTTTTGAATTGATAATCCTGCTTATCAGCATCTGATTAACCAATTCGCTGATCGATTTATCTACCCTTAGAGATGTCAATACACGTGCAATTGCAGATGTGTCGACATTGTTAAATGCACCTTCTATGTCTAAGAAGGCAACTAAGGTGTACTCTTTATGATGGAGGGAATATTCGATTGTACGTACTATACTGTGTAGAGCCGTTTCAACTGATTTCCCTTTGTTGTAGGCATGTTGAGCCTTTGAAAGGAGGGACTTATCAATACTTGCCCTTAAGTGAATATCGATCAAACGCTCAAAAGTTTTGAGAAGGAATGATGATAAGCTGATAGGTCTTAGGTCTTAGGGTTTACGTGACTAGATTTTCCAGCTTTTGGAATAAAAACAACTTTAACTTGTCTCCAAGACATCGGGATGTATGCCAAATTAAGGCAACCCTTGAAGATGATTTCTAGGATGGGTATTAGAAAACTTGCATTTTCTTGCAGTTCGGCTGGAATTACACCATCCGGACCAGCAGATTTATATGGTTTAAAGCTGTTAATAGCCCATTTGAGTTTTTCCCTAGTGACTAGACCTTGTGGGGGTTGTAAAGTATTGTCACCATTATTAAGTGCAATGTTATTAATAATATTAGAGCTACCAGGAAAGTGGACGTCTAGTAGCAAGTTGAGCGATTCTTCACTTGAATTGGTCCGGATTTTGCGCAGCCTGGATGCTTCAGAGCAATCTTCGACGTTGCTGCAGAAGTTTCTTCAGGACGATCGTTTAGTTTTCCTCAGTTCTTTTTTATATATCTTCAGTGATTCTTTATATGAATCCCAGTCAGACATGTCTCTAGAAGCTTTCGCTCTGTTAAAGAGTTTTCTGCATTCTTTTCGAAGTGGATCCAGCCCTGAGTTCCACCAGTGTGGCTTCTTTTTACCTCTTACTTGTATAAGAGGGCATGAAGTATCTAGAGCTTTGTTTAGGGCTAATGTTAGATTATTGACTTTGTCGTCAAGATCTTCAAAATTGGAGGGAGTATTAAAGAGTTCAGGTTTTACTAAACTATTTAACGTTCTCTTATATTTTGGCCAATTTGTTCTTTTTAGATTTCGAAAGATCGGTTGGCAAGGTGGTTCATTTAAAAAGTCAAACTGGATGTATCTATGATCAGAAAAGGAGTGATCTTTAGATACCTTCCAGTTCAAAATATTATTATTAATGAATTCGGAGACAAGAGTTATATCTAAAACTTCTTGTCGATTTTTAGTAATAAAGGTTGGCTCATTACCAACGTTACTTACGAGTAGGTTAGTGTTTAGAATATAGTCGAAAAGAGACTCACCTCTGTTGTTTATATCCGTGCTACCCCATACTGTATGGTGGGCGTTAGCGTCACTACCGATGATGAGGCCGATGTTGAGCCTTTGTGCTTCAGTTATCAATCTCTCCAGAGTGTCACCCGGGAGAGGGCCAAGATGGTCGTGGCCAAGATACGCCGACGCCAGCCAGAATGTTCCTCTGGCTGTTTCCAGACTTGCGGCGGTGATATCTCGATCGCTGAAATTAGGGAGTAAATATACATTTAGGCTGCGTTTTACTAATATGCAAGATCTGGGTTCATTCTCACCTGATGCATACAGCACGCAGTATCTGGGAGTCCTGATTCCTCGAACAATGGATTTAACAATCCAGGGTTCTTGAATCAGGACAATATCTTCATCGCTGCTGGATAGATTAGATTAGATTAGATTTAGATTTATTCATTGAATGCATACACAGTAAGACATACATCTTATAATATTAGTGATATGCTAAAATACAAAACATAAAATAGTAAACAGGCTACTTCAAAGATGAATTTATATAAAATTTTTGAGTTTATACAAAATTTAATTTAATTTAATTAATAATCTCATTCTTTAAATTCAAATTGATTTATTCAGTTAAAATTACAATTAGTATATAATATTTATGTACATATGTATATTTATACAAATTTTAGTAGTTCAGTTCGTTATTTAAAATCATATAATATAAAATTCGTACATATTAATCTCAACTCTCAACTTTATGCAGGGTTCTTTGAAAATTAGGCACTTTGAAAATGACTTCGGAGTTCGAATCGAAACCTAGTTTCTCCATTTAAAGTTTTCAAGTTTCTAGGCAGAAGATTCCACAGACGAATAGCGTAAACAAAAAATTGTTGTTCAGAGGTACGACAGGAATAATGAGGGTGCATAAGCATTAAGGATCTGCTTGAGGAACTGAATTGAATATAGGATAGGCGAAGAAGAAGGGAGGCCGAAGCCTTTATGGAGTGTTGGAGGTTAATCTGGAGTAACCGCAGCATTTTTGCTACTGCACTCCCGATCAGCCTCCAACACAGTAATGTCGGAGTCATCCATATCAGAGGACGATTCTAAAAGAATGTCCTCATCTCCGCTGTCTTAGACCTCGGCCTCCATTGCGGAAAAACCTTGGTCGGTGTTAGGAGCTTCCTCTGTTACTGGGGATACCTGAGATGCATCGTCTTCCAATGAAGGAAGTGTGACCGATGCACCAGGTTCCTCAGCAGCAGTTTCCGCTTGTGTGGGTGGGGGTGGGGGAAGGGTTTGTGCCTCGACCCCATCTTTTTTATAGACCCTCAGCGTAATTTCATCGAACCCAAACCTAATCACACCTTTTGATTGCGCCAGAAGAGAAAGGGACTCTGCATTGATGATTACAATTGCAACCTTGTAGGGTCCCTTTGGATCCTCCAATTTCGCAACCTTCCAGTTGTGAGTAGGAAGGGTTGGATTGGAGACCCGGATTACCTTCAATACGTGGTCTGCTTCCTTGAATATGGCCGAAACCGTGATGCGAGCTCTTGGTCTGCAAGGAATATCCTCCTTTGCTACAACCTCCAGCTTAGCACCAGGCCAGACCTCTCCAAGTCGGCTGACCGCCAGCGTCAGTAGGTCGCACGACCTCTGATCATCACAGACCTTCAACTTGATGTGTCCCTGATGCCAACCGCCATCTTTTGTGATGGGCGGTGGTCCCGGGTTGTCAGACATGATCTCGACAAAACTGAAGGCCAGCTGTCCTTTGGCCAATGTCCAGTTTTCGGCAGAGATCGTGCCATCTACATCATTTTTGTCGATAATCGCGACTACCATTTTGTCCTTCAGAACGTCACTGAAGGACATTTTTGCCTTGCGAGGATCAAGAGAAGTGCTGGTGTTTAGAACTTTGGGGCGTTTAGGTAGTGAAACACTACCTTCCATAGACCTTTGTCGCTTCGACGTTGAGTCTTGGCTGGTCTTCAAATTATTTTTGGCCAGGATATTCTTGGCCCATTTTATCTTGGCGTCATGCTGAGAGTTTCCTCCAGCGCCTAGTTGTTCACCAAACGTCTGGAGAATCCTCTTAGCATCACGCATGTCCCTGTAGTAGGCCTTGGAGGGTCTGAGCTTACGCCCATCTCCCCCAGGACCTTCTTTAGGATTATTTGCTTTGGAGGTAGAAGGACCTGGCACCACAGCCCTACTAGTGAGGCGGAGGGGGTGGAGCGAAGTGCTCCTCCCATACACAGGCAGGCTGTTCGTTGGACTTTGCTGAGTTTATCGCGATTTGTCGCTGTATCTAGCGCCGTCCACCATACCACTACTCCATAAGTAAGGATCGGTCTTATGACCGAGATGTATAGCCAGTGTGTAATGCGAGGCTGTAGGCCCCATTTATTATCAATGGCCTTTTTACAGGAGAACAGGGCTACTGTGGCCTTGTTTATTCTCTCATGAATATTAGGTTTCCAACTTAATTTCTTATCTAAAATGAGACCCAAGTATTTTGCTTGATCAGAGAATTTAAGTGGTAGATACACCGTTTATGAGGGGAGGGTCATGGGACTTTGTATTTCCTTGTGAAGAGGACAAGGTCGGTTTTTTGTGGGTTAACGCCTAGTCCACACCGATTAGCGCATCTGGTGAGCTTATTTAAAGCGTTTTGCAAGAGTTCTTTTAGTATATTGGGATGTTTTCCCGTTACTGCAATAGCAACATCGTCCGCATAGGCAAACACTCTGTATCCCTCTCTTTCTAGAGTCGTTAGTAATTCATTTATTACTAAATTCCAGAGGAGAGGGGATAGGATACCACCTTGTGGCGTACCTCTGCTGACACCCCTTTGTGTAGTAAAATCGCCCACTTTTGAATTGATAATCCTGCTTATCAGCATCTGATTAACCAATTCGCTGATCGATTTATCTACCTTTAGAGATGTCAATACACGTGCAATTGCAGATGTGTCGACATTGTTAAATGCACCTTCTATGTCTAAGAAGGCAACTAAGGTGTACTCTTTATGATGGAGGGAATATTCGATTGTACGTACTATACTGTGTAGAGCCGTTTCAACTGATTTCCCTTTGTTGTAGGCATGTTGAGCCTTTGAAAGGAGGGACTTATCAATACTTGCCCTTAAGTGAATATCGATCAAACGCTCAAAAGTTTTGAGAAGGAATGATGATAAGCTGATAGGTCTTAGGTCTTAGGGTTTACGTGACTAGATTTTCCAGCTTTTGGAATAAAAACAACTTTAACTTGTCTCCAAGACATCGGGATGTATGCCAAATTAAGGCAACCCTTGAAGATGATTTCTAGGATGGGTATTAGAAAACTTGCATTTTCTTGCAGTTCGGCTGGAATTACACCATCCGGACCAGCAGATTTATATGGTTTAAAGCTGTTAATAGCCCATTTGAGTTTTTCCCTAGTGACTAGACCTTGTGGGGGTTGTAAAGTATTGTCACCATTATTAAGTGCAATGTTATTAATAATATTAGAGCTACCAGGAAAGTGGACGTCTAGTAGCAAGTTGAGCGATTCTTCACTTGAATTGGTCCGGATTTTGCGCAGCCTGGATGCTTCAGAGCAATCTTCGACGTTGCTGCAGAAGTTTCTTCAGGACGATCGTTTAGTTTTCCTCAGTTCTTTTTTATATATCTTCAGTGATTCTTTATATGAATCCCAGTCAGACATGTCTCTAGAAGCTTTCGCTCTGTTAAAGAGTTTTCTGCATTCTTTTCGAAGTGGATCCAGCCCTGAGTTCCACCAGTGTGGCTTCTTTTTACCTCTTACTTGTATAAGAGGGCATGAAGTATCTAGAGCTTTGTTTAGGGCTAATGTTAGATTATTGACTTTGTCGTCAAGATCTTCAAAATTGGAGGGAGTATTAAAGAGTTCAGGTTTTACTAAACTATTTAACGTTCTCTTATATTTTGGCCAATTTGTTCTTTTTAGATTTCGAAAGATCGGTTGGCAAGGTGGTTCATTTAAAAAGTCAAACTGGATGTATCTATGATCAGAAAAGGAGTGATCTTTAGATACCTTCCAGTTCAAAATATTATTATTAATGAATTCGGAGACAAGAGTTATATCTAAAACTTCTTGTCGATTTTTAGTAATAAAGGTTGGCTCATTACCAACGTTACTTACGAGTAGGTTAGTGTTTAGAATATAGTCGAAAAGAGACTCACCTCTGTTGTTTATATCCGTGCTACCCCATACTGTATGGTGGGCGTTAGCGTCACTACCGATGATGAGGCCGATGTTGAGCCTTTGTGCTTCAGTTATCAATCTCTCCAGAGTGTCACCCGGGAGAGGGCCAAGATGGTCGCGGCCAAGATACGCCGACGCCAGCCAGAATGTTCCTCTGGCTGTTTCCAGACTTGCGGCGGTGATATCTCGATCGCTGAAATTAGGGAGTAAATATACATTTAGGCTGCGTTTTACTAATATGCAAGATCTGGGTTCATTCTCACCTGATGCATACAGCACGCAGTATCTGGGAGTCCTGATTCCTCGAACAATGGATTTAACAATCCAGGGTTCTTGAATCAGGACAATATCTTCATCGCTGCTGGATAGATTAGATTAGATTAGATTTAGATTTATTCATTGAATGCATACACAGTAAGACATAAATCTTATAATATTAGTGATATGCTAAAATACAAAACATAAAATAGTAAACAGGCTACTTCAAAGATGAATTTATATAAAATTTTTGAGTTTATACAAAATTTAATTTAATTTAATTAATAATCTCATTCTTTAAATTCAAATTGATTTATTCAGTTAAAATTACAATTAGTATATAATATTTATGTACATATGTATATTTATACAAATTTTAGTAGTTCAGTTCGTTATTTAAAATCATATAATATAAAATTCGTACATATTAATCTCAACTCTCAACTTTATGCAGGGTTCTTTGAAAATTAGGCACTTTGAAAATGACTTCGGAGTTCGAATCGAAACCTAGTTTCTCCATTTAAAGTTTTCAAGTTTCTAGGCAGAAGATTCCACAGACGAATAGCGTAAACAAAAAATTGTTGTTCAGAGGTACGACAGGAATAATGAGGGTGCATAAGCATTAAGGATCTGCTTGAGGAACTGAATTGAATATAGGATAGGCGAAGAAGAAGGGAGGCCGAAGCCTTTATGGAGTGTTGGAGGTTAATCTGGAGTAACCGCAGCATTTTTGCTACTGCACTCCCGATCAGCCTCCAACACAGTAATGTCGGAGTCATCCATATCAGAGGACGATTCTAAAAGAATGTCCTCATCTCCGCTGTCGTAGACCTCGGCCTCCATTGCGGAAAAACCTTGGTCGGTGTTAGGAGCTTCCTCTGTTACTGGGGATACCTGAGATGCATCGTCTTCCAATGAAGGAAGTGTGACCGATGCACCAGGTTCCTCAGCAGCAGTTTCCGCTTGTGTGGGTGGGGGAGGGGGAAGGGTTTGTGCCTCGACCCCATCTTTTTTATAGACCCTCAGCGTAATTTCATCGAACCCAAACCTAATCACACCTTTTGATTGCGCCAGAAGAGAAAGGGACTCTGCATTGATGATTACAATTGCAACCTTGTAGGGTCCCTTTGGATCCTCCAATTTCGCAACCTTCCAGTTGTGAGTAGGAAGGGTTGGATTGGAGACCCGGATTACCTTCAATACGTGGTCTGCTTCCTTGAATATGGCCGAAACCGTGATGCGAGCTCTTGGTCTGCAAGGAATATCCTCCTTTGCTACAACCTCCAGCTTAGCACCAGGCCAGACCTCTCCAAGTCGGCTGACCGCCAGCGTCAGTAGGTCGCACGACCTCTGATCATCACAGACCTTCAACTTGATGTGTCCCTGATGCCAACCGCCATCTTTTGTGATGGGCGGTGGTCCCGGGTTGTCAGACATGATCTCGACAAAACTGAAGGCCAGCTGTCCTTTGGCCAATGTCCAGTTTTCGGCAGAGATCGTGCCATCTACATCATTTTTGTCGATAATCGCGACTACCATTTTGTCCTTCAGAACGTCACTGAAGGACATTTTTGCCTTGCGAGGATCAAGAGAAGTGCTGGTGTTTAGAACTTTGGGGCGTTTAGGTAGTGAAACACTGGAAGAGGGATGAACAGCAGACAACTTTCCCAACGTACTGCTGGCCGGTTCGGTCTTTTGATTTTGTTTTAGTTTTCTTTGTTTTGTTTGTTTTGTTTTATTTAAATCCATTTAGAGTCCCACGAGTAGCGGATAAGGGGTGGTCCATCTGTACAGAGATCCGTGTATACAGATAAGGCTGGTTAATCCGGAGGTCGCCAGGTATCCGGATACTCCGTTCGCGACTGAGCTAGTTTTTTAATTGGGCCCTCAGCCTGGCTGATCATCGGCACGGGTCGTATAACACCTTAGATCCAGCCCAATTGGGAAGTTTAAGGGAAGGATATGTTTTGGAAAAGGAGAGACGTATAGCAATTAAGCCATAAGCGTCCCAGGAAGGAAACTAGGCATTGACATACAGTTATACACCATACAGTCAGGGGATAAGGAGACATCAGCCAGCATAATGGCACAGAGCTGACGGAGGAGGGGGTAAAGGATTGGGAAGGGGAGGGGCGAGCGACCTTTGGTTTCAGGACTCTTCTGGAGAAATAATTCCCGAGAATTATTGACCTTACTCAGCTTCTACAACTCGACAAGTTCGACGCTCAGGTAGAAGAAAACTATCCAGCTTCTATAAGTTCGATCTCGTTGGTCCATTAATTGTTTAATTCTTTCACTAAGCCAGGGATTCGATTCACATTTATACTTTTTTGTTTTCAAAGGCACGTGGCAGTTAAACAGCATTCTTAAGTTTTCATTTAGAAATTCCACTTGGTCATCTGGCGAAGGCAGAAGATAAATATTATCCCAAAAAATTGAACGAATATGTTGTTGAAGTGCTGACATGTTAACGTTTTTATAGTCCTTATATTTTATGATATTATTGTCGGAAGTAGTTTTAGTACAGAAGTCATGTCAGAAAAATCAGGTCGTGTTTGGAAAAAACTGGAGCGGAGAGTTGATTATAAAAAACAACCCGATCTTTCTCAGTTACAAAAAAGAGGTTCAATAAAGTACTTGAAGTCTTAGTAAAGTGTGTTGGTACAGACAAATTAACAGAATGCATATCAAAAGATTTCATATTTTTACTTAAGCTATCATCGACTAATAAGTTGCTATTAAAGTCATCATACCGTGACTTCAAGAACATTAACTTTCAGTATCTTGAAGAGCATACTAGACTCATAAATTGGGAGAGTATATTTTCTATGCCCTCCACTAACGAACAATGGCAATTCTTAACAAATAATATCAAAACCCTTTTCGATACGCATGTTCCTTTGAAAACAAAAACCCTAAATTTTAATGATAAACCATGGTTCACGCAAAATATTAGACTGTTGATGCAACAACGAGATAATGCATATAACAACTGGAAGCTGAAATCCGTTTAGCCAAATCTCAAATTTTGTCTAATCAACTGAGTTCTTCATTAAACGGACGTAAATTGTGGAGGAACTTGCGAAACGTTGGTATTGGTAAGGCAAGAAATATGCCTACTAACGATGTTGATGTAAACTCACTTAATAAAACTTTCATCTCAGTTCCATCAACCGGGGCGACTTTCTCCGATGATATTTCATTTAGGGAACATTTATATCACTCTTGTTTCAGTTTTTGTTCGGTGGATGCTGCCGATGTTGTTGAAAGTCTGCTTTCAGTGAAGTCAAGTGCTGTTGGTCTGGACAATATTAACCCCAAATTTTTAAAAATAATCTTGCCAATTTTGTTGCCTTATATTACATTCGCATTTAATACTATTTTGATGTCTGGAATTTTTCCGGACATTTGGAAATCAGCAAAAATCATACCACTTCCTAAAAATGCTAAGGGATCTGAATATAGACCTATCTCAATTCTACCCTATTTGTATAAAGTCTTTGAGAGAATTTTACAGCGTAAAAATCAACACTTACCTTTTAGCAAACTCTTTGCTCACTCCAAAACAATCTGGTTTTCGGAAGCAGCACAGCTGTACAACATCACTACTTTGAACTGAAGAAATAAGACAAGCGCTGGATAAGGGTGATGTAACTTTCTTAGTCTTGCTCGACTTTTCTAAGGCTTTTGACACTGTCAACCACGTAATTCTGTGTAAAAAACTTATGCAGCAGTTTAATTTTTCGGCAAGTTCTGCTAAGCTCGTTTATTCTTACTTGTCTAACAGAAAACAAGCAGTTCAAATTGGTGACAGTTTGTCTAGTTTTTTACCTATTTCGTCCGGTGTTCCTGAAGGGTCGATTTTGGGTCCTCTACTATTCTGTATCTATGTAAATGAACTTCCAGGTCTAATCAAAAACTTTTCCTGTCATCTGTACGCCGACGACTTGCAACTTTATTTCAGTTGTCCCCTGGGACTTGTTGAGCATGGCGCCACTAATATCAATGAGGATCTTGATACTATCTCAAACTGGTATCACTTAAATGGTCTTTTCTTGAACCCTAAGAAATCTAAATGCATAGTAATCTCCAAAAAGATTCTTGATCTCTCTTACTTTCCTTCGATTTTGTTAAGTAATGCCCCCATTGAATATGTTGAAACTGCCAAAAATCTTGGTGTTAACTTTAATCGCTCTTTAACTTGGGACAACCATATAAATGAAATTATAGGCAAAGTTTATGGTGCCCTACGTACTTTATGGGTAACCCAGTATTTCACACCAGTAAACACACGCATGCTGCTTGCCAAGACCTTGTTATTACCAATTTTAATTTATGGTTGTGAACTATATTGCAATTGTTGTTATGAAAGTAAACGTAAACTTAATGTCACTTTTAACAATATTGTTCGCTATGTCTTTGGCTTACGAAGATATGATCGTGTATCCAATTTTGCTACCCTGCTGCTTGATATGACCTTTGATAACTACCTTAAATTTCGTAGTTTGTTGCTATTCGCTGATGTACTGCTTACACACCAACCACAATACTGTTTTGACAAGATAAATTTCCCTACCTCTAGTAGATCTCGTCAATTGATTCATCCTCGCTCCACATGTTTAACATCCGAACGTCAATTCTTTATAAACTCAGTCCGACTCTGGAACTCTCTTCCTCGCGCCATTACGGTAATCCAAAACGCAACAAGAATTAAAAAGGCTCTTAAAGATCATTTTTCACATAGCATTTAAATACTCGAATTTTTTTTTTTTCTTTACAAATGTATATTTCTGATACTCTAACTTGTTCTTTTTTCTTTTTTCGCATTACTTAGTTTCAATCGTGTATTATAATATTAGATACTGAATTATTAGCTTGCTCTACCAATTTGTATTATTAGCTTGTAACTATTTTATAAGATATTGTATCTTACAGTTATTAAGTATTCACGAATAAATTAAAATGAAAATGAAATGAAAATGAAAAGTCCCCGCATATAATAATATTTGTGGAACTTATTATTATTTGGTCCATAAGATTGTATATAGGTTCTAAATCTATATTTCTATTCGGCCTATAAATAGCGCCTAGTAGAAGGTTATTGACTTCCCCTATTTTATCTATAAAAAGGTATTCGCATGGAGAATCCGATGGCGATAAAACTTTATTTTTACAAATTAGACCCTCTTTGACATAAATCGCCACTCCACCCCCTCGGTCAATCCTATCTGAGCGAAAAAAGATTATAACCCTTGAGAGAATATGAAGCGTCACTTATATCTTTCAAGAACCATGTTTCCGAAACACAAACCGCGTCAATTCCAGAATTTTCAAACAAATATCTAAACTCGTCGATCTTCAGCATCAAACTTTGAGCATTAATATGACTTACTTTAAACCCTTCAACGCGATGGCTAAAAATATTTACCATTGTTCGAAGTATACCGTCACTGCTGCTACCAGTGGAACCCACCATCAACTCACTCAACTCTGTAATGATCAGTTTTACAGCGATACCTTAGCAACATACTCATAGTATTGAGCGTATCAAAACAACTCCTTTTACATAAATATCTACAGACAATAAATTTTAAGTAATTGAAAAAAGATAAGAAAATGGAAGAGACAAAGAAAAATAAGATAGATAAAAGAAAAGATAGAACAGTATATAATCGAAAATAATAATACAAAATTAAAATAAAATAAATTTTACTACTCTGGGTCATGTTGGTGTGCTGTTGCTGTTTTCTCTGCTTTCGTCTTCGGGTATCGTAGCGGCAGCGATGGAATTCAGCATAGCATCGTTTTGTGTGAGAATTGATTCTCCGTCTGCGCTCTCCTTAATGAAAACTGAACCAGATCTTGTGTATGCATTGAAAAGAGCACCACTTCTTTTGAGACGCATGGCTTGATGTAGCAGAGAGCGATTTTTTGGCGTTAAGCTCCCGTGCAAGGAGATGCTGTGTTTGGCATTCCCTTCCGTCTTAAAATTAAAACCGATGTCTTCCAGTTGCATTAATCTCTTGTTAGTTTTATGAAAGAGAGCAACAGATTTTAATACTGAATTTCTCTCATTAGGTGAGCTGAATTTAAGTATTATCGGTGCGGGGAGTTCATGTCTATTGTTTCTGTATCTACCTTTCGATCGGAAAGCAGCATTCAGTATGGGAGGCGCGCAGTTGATGGTGTTACAAATTTTGTTGACAATAGAAATTATGTTTTCGTTTTCTAATTTGGGTATACCAAATAGGACAGCATCCGCTGCAACTTCCTTCCTTTCGGATGTATCACATCTTTTCTGTAGATTAGCTACTTCTCTCAAAAGGTGGTCAGTGTTGATATGATGGGATTCCATCTTTGCCACCTTCTCCTGGAGTGACTTCATCGATTGTTCGGCTTCTTTGACGTGAGAAAAAAGGTTTTTTTCTATTTGTTCGAAACGTAAGATGAATTCGGCTCGAAGATCATTTATCTGTTTTGTGATTTTGGAAACAATATCTTCACTCAGATTTTTCATTAGGATGTCAACGTCGATTAAGGATGGTGTAATTATTGTTGTGGTTTTTTTTTTAATTTGCTCTCCGAGTTCAGAGAGGCTGGTACAATTGGAGTGGTATGCTTGGGAGTATTTGCCAATTTCTCTGAGTTTTTAGAGCTAATTGGTTTTGGGTACTGGATTCTCAGAGATTTTGGTTCCCTTTCCAAGTCGTATTTTACCTGCCATTCTCACACACACAGAAATCCAAACTAACGACACTTTTGATTTTTTAGGAAAAAATGTTAAACTTGTGAGAGGAACAAAAATAATTTTTTTATTTTATTGTTTTTAAGCTTAAGCTTATTATTTAAAAACTTGGGATTATTTTTGGTTTGTTGCTCGCACGTCACTGTCGATATTTTCCCACACTTAGAGTTTTATGGGGTATTTAAAACAATATGATAATAAATATTTTGCCGCACGAAACTCTCGGTACGTCTATTCTCTAGAGCACATAATACCCTTTTTTTATATTTCTTTAAACTAACAAACATATGAGCCGTTTATTTTGAAATTGGCATAAGTCACTTTTTCAAAAAAATCGAGTTAATGGCAACACTAAATACAATTGAACGGTATCTTTTCATTTTTAAAAAATTTGCACTCAATAAGTTGAGAACTATTGAGATTTCTTCGAGAGAAGTATTGGTAATTAACGGTATAACAAATATCTTAAATATCTCGACTTAAAAAAAAGTGACTTATGCCACTTTCAAAATAAACGGCTCATATTTAAACTGAATTTAATACATTTCAAAACTAATAATCCATAACCTACAACGCAATATAGCCACACACCATTCACCATATCTACCTTTTCTTTTCTTCTTTTTCATGTACACTACATACCCGTCACACGTCGAGGATCCACGATCAAACATCTCACAACAATATCACATCGAAAATCAACTCATGTTTACCCAACCATTCCCTTGATGTCATCGTTTCATGTCCCGGGGGCCCGGCAGGATGTTGCGACGCAACATGCATCATCTTCATCTGAAAAACCAAAAATCTACATTTCGCAAATCAAAGATGCAAATCGCCGACGGCATTCTTTTTTTTTTTTTTTTTTTTTTTTTTTTTTTTTAGTAGTATACTAGTATTTAGTATTTAGTATTTTTATTTATCTATGAAAGGCTTACACTGTAAGATACAATATCTTATAAAAAAAAAGTGAAGCTAGCGATGTGTTAAATGCTACAGGTTTGATTGAAATTCAAGTGTTACATATTTTTATTTTTATACATTGATTGGTGCTAAATAAACTAAGAATTACAATAATATAGTTTAAGTTCTTTTCCTAATTGCTTCGTGTTGCTTATATTTCTTATCTCTCTTGGCAATGAATTCCAAATCCTTACTGAGTACACAAAAAATTGGCGTTCGGATGTCAGGCAACGAAAACGCGGAATTCCAAGATCTAGAGATCTATTTGAATTAAGGCAGATTATTTTACTGTACAGATCCTCAGGCTGACGGGTTAAAAGTATATCAGAAAACAAGGTAATTGTTCGGAACTTTAAGAAGTTTTCAAATGACATACCAAGAAATTGCTTTGAGTATTGAGAAACACTATCGTAGCGTCGTAGCCCGTAAACATATCGTAAGGCACTATTAAAAGCAACTGTTAATTTTCTTTTACTTTCGTAATCTAAGTAGCAAAAGATTTCGCAACCGTATGTAATCAAAGGTAAAATCAGTGTTTTCACAAGTAAGGCTCTAACATGTCTTGGAATAAAGTGTTGACTATACCATAGCGTTCGAAGGACACCATACGATTTACCAATGGTGTTATTTACATGGTTCGTCCAGGTAAGGCTGCGGTTAAAAACAACTCCTAAGTTTTTAGCGGAATCTACAAAAGAAATCGGACATTCATTTAACAAGATTGGGGGAAAGTAAGACAAATCAATTTTGCTTTTTGAAATCACAAGACACTTTGATTTATTTGGGTTCAGGATTAGACCGTTTTCAAGTGACCAGCGTTCTAATGTATACAAGTCTTCATTTATACAGGCTACATGGTGTTCAATAAGACCCAACGGGCAGCTTAAGTAGAGTTGGGTATCATCAGCATACATATGTACGTATTGAACAATGATTTAAGATCGAAGGAAGTTCATTGACATATATTGAAAATAGCATAGAAGGGTTGGTAAAAGAATTTTTAAGAAAGATGGATGCATGTTATCAAGACCTATATTGCTTTGGATTTGATAGAGAGTACCGCTTCAACCAGGTCCTCCACTGTAATTGAAGAAAATTGAAAAGAATTCACATTTGAATTATTAGATGAAAATATTCTTTCGTTTAGTCGTAAATAGCCTGAAGAATTATTTCTTAGATTAACATTAGCAACAAATGATTGGTTAAGAGCGTTGATATTTATGTCTTCTGGATAGACATTAGATCTGCTCCTTATGCCAATATTCTTCAGATTTTTCCAGATTTGTTTTGTACTTAAAGAAGTGTTAATGCGACTTGAATACAAGGCAGCTTTTGCTTTTCGGATTTCGTTGACAGTTTTGTTGCGCAGAGTTGTATATTCTTGATGAAAGGTATTTATACGAAACATTTTCCATCGTTTATAGGCTAAGTCACGTTGTCTTATCAGAGATCGAATTGCATAAGTAAACCAAGGCTTATTTTGTGGGGCACAAGTTTTAGTTTTCAAAGGAACATGGTTTTCGAAAAGTCTGTAAATATTGCTATTTAGAAATTCTACCTGGTCACATGGTGATGGCATTTCAAAGATATTGTTCCAATTCAAGTTACCAACATCCGTTTCAAGAGAAGTATAGTCAATATGTTTAAAATCACGATATTTGATTACAAGACTTTGAATCTCAACTTGAAAGTCAAACGTTAAAAAGATTAGATCATGCTTCGAGAAGGCTGGTGCCGAGAGCTGATCATAAAGCATGACTTTACTTTCATCAGCAACAAAAAATAGATCCAACAGAGTGGGGTCAGACATCGAAAAATGGGTGGCAGTGCATGTGTTAACGGGGTGAAGATTAAGGCAACTGAAATCGTCCAAAAAATTGTTTTCGTTAAGGAGATTACAATTGTAATCGCCACATAAAACAACATTTTGAAAAGAAACTGTTATTTGTTCTAGGAGACCAATAAGCGGAGACATACAGACGTTTCTATTTGGCCTGTATATAGTACCCATCAGAAGCTTTCCGTTGCTGTTGTTTAATTCGGCAAAAACAAACTCGAATTCATCATCCTCAAGAGAAGAAATTATGTATTTGCTTTTAATCCCTTCTCTCACATACATTGCAACACCTCCTCCCCGACATCGCACCCTATCCGAACGATATACCTTATAACCTGCGAGTGAACATAGTTGGTTGTTTTGTGAAACGTTAAACCAATTTTCCGACACACAAACCACGTCAACCTTTGAATTTTCAAATGTGAAACGAAACTCGTCAATTTTACCCATTAAACTCTGTGCGTTAATATGACACACCCGAAGACCAACTTGTTGTGAACCCAATACATTTACCATGGTGCGTAAGTTATGATCGATCATTATTAAAAATATTAAATAAAAGAGAGAAGAATAATAAGCTCAGAAATAAGTACGAAAGGAATTAAAAGAAAGAGAAATTAGAATATAAGTATTAATTAAAAATGAGAAATAGTATGAAAATGTAAAATGATTATAAAAATAATAATTATGAAGAACAAATAAAATAAAGTATATACATAACTTAAACGGTAGAGTGGGCAACCCTGTCCAAACCCTCGGTGCAGTCAATCGGTTCAGCAGCTTCATTCATGAGCCGTTTGATATAAACAATTCCTCTTGATGCAAATACGGATGATAACAGTTTTTTCTTTTTGAGTGACATTGCATGGTGAAAAATCAGTTGGTTGTGTTTTGTTAAAGCCTCTCGCATGTGAATAAAATTTGTTGAGTCAAAATCAATGTCTTGCAAGCAAAGGTCTCTGCCACTTTGTTTACGAAATTGCGCGATGGACTTTAGAATATAATTTCGGTCAAACGGTGTTTGGAATTTGATTAAAGTAGCAATTCCGGGATTTTAACTTTAGAAAATTGTAGAAGGTGGTAAGATGTTAAAATCGTTTATTATTACTTAAATCATCTTTTGAGCTTAGCTAATTGCTAAAAAGGGCTTTAACATTTTACCAAATCGTTTAAAATTTTCCGCCACTGGTTTTACTGAAATAGTTGGATGTGCTAACAAACTTTACAAGACAAATGTCAATTGGTATGAAATGGAAAATTTTTGTTGGGATCACAAAAATAGATCGAAGGATAAGACAGGATTTCAATTTGTTATTGTAACGCGAATATATAGATGATCTGATCTGGATGACTGAGAAAATAAAAAACGTCTCAAAAGCCCAAAACAAAAGTAAAAACTGATAGATAAAAGGAAAAAAGGACCTTAAAACAGAACATTGAAAATAATTATTAAAAATACTTTATCCCTCCAAAACCAATTTTACATTGTTGTTTTGTAATATCAATGAAAAGATGTGAAATCCAACAACAATTTATTAATGAGTTTAGCGAGCTAACGTCACCCACACATTGAATCAACTAATAAGTAAGCTATTCGTCGATTTTGACATTTCTTTTAAATGAGAGTTTTTAATTCGTCGCGAATGAAGTTTGACTTTGACAATTCACCATCGAAACCAAAACAAGAATGATTTTTGTAGGTTAAGTACGCGCGATTATTTTATTCGTTGGGAGTATGGATAATGTGGAACGCGAATAAAGTTTGACAGTTCGTATCAACTACAATTTTTTCTTTTTTTTTCTTAAATTTATTAATATATGATATTGAAAAGTAAAAGTATGCATCATAAATCATATAGTAACTATCAGCCCTATTCTGGCGCTGAGAGGGTCTCAAGTCTCAAATTTTTAAGACTAATTTTTAAATTTTTTTTTTATTAGGTGATCTCAAATTCGTATTCTGCAAATTCGGTCATAAGAAACCTCTCAAAAAAATTCACCACAGGAAGGTAATTTTGTTTCTGTTTTGGCAGGACTGTTTTCTAATTAAACTGAAAAAGAATTCAAAACAGCAACAGATAAGTGGGAAATACAGTTTTAAAACAAAATAAAGAAAACTATGGAGTCGATCGGTAAGAAATTAAATAAAACGTTCAATAATTTGTATTTCTATTAATATTCTTATAAATTGTATTAGGCACTCAAAAAAGTAAACGGACAACAAGGGAGCAACTCAGTTATTTCATCGAGTTTGCGAAGAAAAATCCAAACCTCCTTGCGAATAAAAACAATCCAACGAGTCCTCATCGGGTAATGGATCTTTGGAGTCAACTGGCGGATCGATTGAACTCCATAAATGGTCCCGTTAGACCAACAATAAAATGGAAAGAAGTAAGAAAAATACGTTTATAATTCGTTTTATTTTTTTTATAAATAACTTAATTATTATTATTCTTACTAATTATTCTTGTTTAACTTATCCTAGACTCTAACTCATTGGAAACATACGTTGAGATCTCGTGCGAGAAAATTAAAAATTGAAACAAGAACCACAGGTGGGGGTCCAAAATCAGAGAAAAAATTGAAGGAGTTTGAGGAGAGAGCGTTGCAGTGTTTTGGCGCAATAACTGTTGACGGATTGGCAGATTTACGAACGCTGGGTATTTCTGACTCCCGAAATGGTTTTTTTATATTAAACGATATACGAACCCAATTTTTGTTTTGATCACATCATTATTTGCGATTGGAAAACGTACCGATCCTGCTTTAATTTTAACCACAAGCTTGTAGATATGGGCCACATTTCTTGAAATAGTAGGTTGGCTAACAGGAAGGGTGTAATTGTTTCCTACGCATTTTTGGTAGGAGCCATGGGCAAGAAAATAAACAACTGAAATAAACTATTATAGAAGAACAAAATAATAAAACAAACAAATATAAGATAAAATATGATACTCGTACATACTCGAATGACAAATGGCAAAGAAGATGGTTGTTCGTCGTGCTGCTCTAGGTCATGAATAAAGTCCCAGTACAAAATTTTGGGCAGCCGAAAAAATTTTATGAATGTTTCCTCTTGAAGAGAAAATGGATCATTAATTTCTCTCAATTGTTTGAGCATTCTCCTCCGCTCCAATCTTAAAAATTAGTTAATTAAAAAATAAAAACACTATTCACTTTCTATAAAATAATAAAATTCTTACTTTTCATTCTCTTCCAAGAGATGTATTAAAATTAACATGTCCATATTTTGCCTTCCTTGTATGAAAAAAAAACGCTGTTGTGATGTGCCAAAGAGCAGATCTCAATTTTAAAGATTTTGAGATGCTAACAAGTTGAGAGGTTTTCGCCAGAATACCAAAAAAGTCTCAAAATCAAATTCACCCCGAGTTGAGAGGTCTTTATTTTTTGAAAGGTCGCCAGAATAGGGCTGTATATTGCTATCGTTTTGTTAAGAATTTGTGTAGAAATATGTCTTGAAACGTATATAAACTCACATTTTGTAATTCATTCGTCGTTCGTTGGCCGCGCTCATGTGAATGCTGCTTAATAGTTACAAAATTATAGTTCAAGTTAAAAATTACCAATTGAAATAATATATTCGGGTTCGGCAGACAAACTGTCCGCTACATTCCTACAATGAGGCACAAGTTTAATTTCGTGTTGACCTGTGTAATTTTCATTTCTAATCAAAGGAAACACAATCCAAGATCCATTAAAAAAATGTTCTGGATTGATTTCAATGACAGCTATAACTGCATCTTATAAGAAATTTGACTTTGTTCTTAATTTTTCCAAATATTGCGTTTCACAAAACAAGGAAAACGACCAGCTCACCTTGCCTTTAGATAAGGACGAATTTTCACTTGCGTTTTTATTTAATTTGATACGCATGCAAAAATATATAATGTATATAATTTTTCATAAACAAAATTGTTTTTATTTGACATGTCTTTCGTATTTTTTTATTATTTATATTTCAGTGATGCCATACATATTTTTTCGGGACGATTCAGTTTTTTGTTTTTGGGAAGTTATTCATAAATTCAATGGAAAGTAAGAAAATTAAATTGAATTGAAAATCCAAAAGAAACTCTCTTGTATGTACCTACTTCGAATCCTTTTGTGTGCAGGGGCAGGTGCATACATACCTCTTTGTTTCAACGCCGTATTATCCACTGGGCTAAACCACTGAGTAAAAATTAAATTTACAAAAAAAGTAGGGTTAAAGACGATAAAGAAAACATTTTATTTGAATTGTTGATACATTTTACCTTATAAATCGATTGCTATAATAAAAATTGCACATTATTAACCATTAGTACCAAGGTTACTTTTTCATTCGTTCTTCTCATTTGCTTACTTTTTGAACACTGTCATGAATTTTTCCTGAATTTTTGCTGAATCGATCTCACCTTTCAATGTGTACAAACCTTAAGCAATGAGTTGATTCTAGCTAGATGTGTGTGTGTCAGTCAGATGACCAGCTTGATTTTGGATCTTTAAAATCACCAAAGCTACTCCTATATGGATGGTCTATGATATTGAGTATCTTTGGCTATCCTTCTAATCTATTCTTACCCTGGTTACAAGAGGAGATCGAGGAATCGAATCGAATCGAGATTTCGATCCAGGTATATGGTTGCACTGAATCGAGGAATCGAATGCAAATGGAATCGAAATGACATTTTCGTTTTATTTGTGTGCGTACAATGCTCTCAACACAAAGACGCCCACCAAATTAAATTCAGCTTAGAACAAACAAGGGGGAAGAAACTTATCGCACGCACCCAAGCAAAACCTCACACACCAATAACTCGATTCCCCGATTCAGGTTTACAAACAAATTTTCGATTCGATTCACCTCTTTCAGTGGGATTGGATCGAGTAATCCTATTTCGATCCGATCCAGGTCTATACGACGCTAAATCCTGATTCAATTCGAATTCAATTCTCCTTGTAAACGCGGTATCTATGATCTGTAATTTTGTTTTGTTTGTTGCTTTTTTGTTACTCTTGTTGGTGTAGTTGTTTTCTTTTTTTTTGTTTTTTTTTTTTGTTGAGTTTCCAAATTAATATTTATTTTAATAAACAAATAATAAGTAAACTTATAGTTAAACAAAAAACACCAAAGAGTAACCATGGACAAATTGCGCAGGGTATTAAGCGGCGAAGATCGTAATCCCGATGAAGAAAGCAGCATAATTCAACAGGCAAGTGAAATTATTGAAAATTTAAGACTTCTGGAGGCAAAATGTAAAATAAATAAATGTGTTTAAAAAGATCATTTTTTTTTAATAAATCGATCACAAAATAGCAAGCTGCAGAGTCAGTAGGTGTGATGTTTAGCTTGGTAGGCCATCCGCCTGTTTCTTGAGATCTGTTATGTTATGTTGTACGTTGTTTCAATCTTATGTGTTAGAATTCTTTTCTACATACGTATAAATTCATAACCGCCGCTTCCTACAGAACCATTATCCGTTGTATTGCAAAAAGTGATGCACAAGCCGGAGCACTAGTCAACACCCATGACTAATATACACTCCGCTTCAACTAAATGCTCACACAAATTTTCGAAAATACTTTTAACATTTTTTCCAAATATTGATGAATATTGTTCCATCAGTTCGTGCTAACTACTCTTTTAAGATCTTAAGAAAAATCAACAAACAGTTTTTCTTTCGCCCATTCGCAAAGCTTTCTCTTTAGAAAAATTGAATATTTTTTCGAGTCAACTGAGGTACAAAAATTAAAATTATCATTGGATTAGAATAAAATAAGATTCTGTTAAGTTTTGTAGTTGCTACTTTTACCTTTACTGTTAATCATTTCGTAAATTAGTTCTGGTACGAATCCTATAGCCTTTAAATTTATTTCAACGACGATTCGCTAAACGCTAACTTAATTGCAGAAATTAAGGATTCTTTGTCTTCAAACTAACGACCACCTTCATTAACTGTGGGCGCTAACCATCCCCAAGTATATTTATAATGTTTAGATCAGATGAGTACGGCTGTTATTGAAGCAAGAGCAAATTTTGATCCTCTGTCCAAGCTTTTATTATGCGCACCGAGTGAATAGGCGGGTTATCATGTTGATAGACCAAGTTTGTGGGGCAACAGATGTTAGATTTATTTATTTCTTTCCAAGATTCCCTTATATCTAGCTGCAGTCATTTTTGAAGTAAATACCTCAACATTAACTGTTCCATAATAACTGACAGCTTTCCATATTACAACACCTCCTTCACAGTTGTGCTGAAGCTTGAAACACATTTTAACTGTCTCAAATCGTAAAAATAATCAGGGCCATCGAAATTGAATAGTTTTATCGCCTGAACGTGATACCATTCTTTTTCCAGATTATTTGAGTTTTGAAAAACTCTAGTCGCATAAGTTTCCATTGTTCGTCAAGTAGCGATTTTTTCTTAAGTTTAATTCGTTTAAGAGGCTCGAAATTTAATAGCTCTTAAAACTGTTGAGAGACTTGCGTTTACGAATCTTTATTTTGTAAGTAAGAATAAAAGCCAAAAGTGGCGTCATGGTTGGATGTCATGTCAGAGGTCTTTGGTTCAATCCCTGCCTGTGCCATTTAAAGTTTTTATCACGGGTACTGCCTCTTGCGAGGAATTAAAGAATAAATCCTCCAAGAGTAATTGATGTCATGAAAAGTGCTTTCTCAAATTAGCCGTTCGGATTTTGCTTAAAACTGTAGGTCCCCGTCGTCCCTGAGAAAATTACTCGCACACAGGAATGGTTGAGAGTTGTAAGTCACTAGATCATATTTCTCAACGGGATGTTGCGCCACCTAACTTATTTCTTTATTTAAGAATAAAGGCCATTTAGACTGCGGCCAATTTCAGCAGCAGCTGATAGCTGCACGTCCGGTTAGGTCTTGGTGTCTAATCAAGTCGATTTTTGCTTTTGAAACACTGCTAAGACATATATCGGGTGATTTTTTAAGAGCTTGAGAACTTTTTTTAAAAAAAAAACGCATAAAATGTGAGTGATGAAGAAAGCTACTGATTAGACGTGTTTCTTGTGGCGGGCAATTTTATTTTTTGTTTTTATCAAATTGAAGTGATCAAATAGTCTGTACGCTGTTGAAAGGCACAATTGTCCGAATACAAACATTTGTTCTGGATATTTGCACTAACATTTACTGTTTAATAAAGAAGTGAAATCAATTTCCACAATTAATAAATTTTCTTAAAATTAACTTTCTTTGTGTCACTTCAAACCTAAACACATTGTTCATATCCAACTCAAACATTTTAAATGAGTAATCGTAAAACCAACCCAACTAAATCTCGATCATCAATTTGCAAAGACTCACCTACTACACCAGTGAGTACCCATTCTAAGACCTCGAACCGAAAAAGTATGAACATGTCTTGTGAAGAAACTCTTCTTAATAAAATTGATCAAAGGCTTAAACAACAAAGTGAGTCGATTATAAATTTAATTTCTAATAAAATAAAAGATGAATATGAATCACTCGCACAAAAACTCGAAACTCAATTCGCCGAAATCAAAACGAACCTCAATGACGTCGCTGGGCGCGTTACACAAATCGAACTCTCTTTCTCTAAATCCATTGCCGATATTGATGCTCTTAAATCCGACGTCATCAAATTAAAATCTTCCGAAAAAAATATCACCGAAACTTTAACTCAAATCAAAAATAATAACAAGGAACACAATGAATTGGAACATAAAATCACTGAACTCACAGATATGGTTAATCAATCACTTATCAATCAAGAAGAAGCAGAGAATAAACATATTGCTGCTGATGGAGTTATGTTTGGCATACCGTACACCACTGACGAGAATCTACGATCCATGTTTAATCTCTTATGCCACAATATAAACATCAAACCACCTGCCTTACTTGACATTTTTCGCACTCGCTCCAATTCAAGAAGAAATGGAAACACAAACACAAACACTGCGATCATAGTGAAATTCCGTTCGGCTTACGATAAAAACTATGTGATCACTTCTATATCAAAATTTCGCAAGGAACGGAATAATCAACTTACACTGAATGAAGTAGGGCTTAATGGAAAGTCACTAATATATTTCCGCGAATGTTTAACAAACAAAAACAACGCGATATATAGAGCGGCGCTTCAACTTAAAAAGCAGCACAAAATAGCTACGGCTTTTACGATACGAGGTCTCGTGTATGTGAAACGTCAAACAACTGATGAGAAAGGAACGTACGTGGGCGATATCGAAACACTAAATGGAATTGCCAGCCTCCCTAATGCAACTAATTAATTATTTTTTTTATATTCTTACTTTATTTTACTTACTTTTTACTTTTTTTTTTTTTTTTTCTTTCTCTCTTTATAGTATAATAATAATAATACAATAATTCTATACACAATATCTCTAAATTTCATTATTATTATTATTATTATTTTTTTTTTTTTTGTTTGCCTTTTCTTTTCGTTCATCGTTAATTCAAATGGGTGATGATAGTGTGACCTTGGCAGCTGTTGGGGCCAACATAAATCTTCACTCTATGATCAGAGTTTTAAGTAAACAGAAGGATGGACTTCGGATAAGTCATTTCAACGCTCAAAGTTTATTTTGCAAAATGGATGAGTTTAGGGATATATTTGAGGAATCGATGCTGGACATAATATGTGTTACTGAAACCTGGTTTTCAGACAAAAATGATGATGTGTTGTATGGACTACATGGGTACAAACTTTTTCGTGGTGATAGGATAAGCAGGAGAGGGGGTGGTACAGCAATTTATGTACGTAACGGTATAGCTTGCAAAGTAAATTGTAGATCAGCATTAGGATGTGAGATTGAATATGTATTTTTAGATGTTATCAACAATGAGGAAAGACTTCTCCTAGGTGCTGTTTATAGACCTAATAATCATGTAAATCTTAGTACCATTTTACTAGAAACAATTTCTCTTGGTGCTACTAAAATCATAATTTGTGGAGATTTTAACAGTAATTTGTTGGAGGATTCTTCTCTTGTTGATGGTATGAGAACATTTAACTTGTTTCCGGTGAATACTACCAATCCTACTCATTTTTGTCGTGAATCTCAAACACTTCTTGATGTTTATTTTGTTAGTAACCTCGATGATGTCTTATTGTATGACCAATTATCAGCTCCTGCGTTTTCAAGACACGATTTAATTTTCATGACTTTCAATTTTACGTTAGTGAGCTCGCAAACCTCGTATAAATATAGAGATTTTAAAAATATTGATTACTTACGCCTAGAAAATGAAACTCGATCTGTCGACTGGGAGAGAATTTATTACTTGTCCTCACCGGATGAACAAGTTGAATTTTTAAACCAGTATGTCTCGCACTTATTTGATAGCAATGTAAAATTACGATCCTGTTCGTCTAAGGCCGGGAGACCACGTTGGTTTTCCGAGGAAATTCGGTCACTCATATTGCAACGCAATCAGGCCTATTCTCATTGGAAACGTTTTCGATTGGATTTGTTTCTGTTAAGATATCGTCAGCTGCGTAACAAAACGGTAAGAAAAATTAGATTAGCTAAAATCAAGTTCTATAGTGAACTACTAGACCCCTCTATAGGTGGACGACAATTATGGAAGAACTTGAAGAAAAATGGTCTAGGAAAACAGTTAGACCGAGTAGAGGAGAACATCGATGTAAACTCCTTAAACAATGATTTCGTTTCTCTTCCGTTTCCCACCCTTTCTCAAAACGCGTCCGTAGATGAAAGTTTTACTTTTACGTGTGTAGAGAGCCTAGATGTCGTGGAGAGCATTTTATCTGTTAAGTCAAATGCCGTTGGAATGGACAATATACACCCCGTTTTTGTGAAATCTATCTTAGCCCTCATACTGCCATATATTACTCACATTTTCAACACAATTTTAACCAAAAGTTTATTCCCTTCTCAATGGAAACTGGCTAAAGTTTTGCCAATACCAAAACCTGGGAAAAAAGACGAGTTTAGACCAGTTTCTATTCTTCCGTACTTGTCTAAAGTATTTGAGCGTGTTATGCAGAGGCAAATAAATGAACACCTTGTGTCGCAAAAGATTATTTCTCAGAAGCAGGCAGGTTTTCGTCAACATCACAGTTGTACGACCACCATCATTAATGTGGTTGAAGATATACGGCTTGCTCTTGACAGTGACGAAGTAACGTTCTTGGTCCTGTTAGATTTTTCGAAAGCATTCGACACCGTAGATCATAATAATTTATGCCATAAGCTTTCAATTCTGTATGGTTTCCTGCCATCTGCAGTTAATTTACTGGCTTCTTACCTTAAGGACAGGAAACAAGCGGTTTCAAGCCAAAATAAGATATCTTCTCTTCTACCGGTTCTCAGAGGCGTTCCCCAAGGTTCAATTTTGGGTCCTTTGCTTTTTTCCCTATACATCAATGAACTCCCTGCTCTTCTAAAAGACTGCTCTGTACAAATGTATGCGGATGATGTGCAATTGTATAAAAGTTGCCCTCTTGGTTTAATTGAGGACTGTGCATTTAAAATAAATAAGGACTTGGAAAATATAGCACGCTGGTCTGACTGTAATGGGCTTTTCCTAAATCCGGTTAAATCAAAGTGTATAGTCATTAGCAGAAAAGTTTTGAGTCTTGAGTATTTCCCTACTCTGAATTTGAACAATGCAGCAATTGAATACGTCTCCACAGCTAAAAACCTCGGAATGATATTTAACCGAACATTGTCTTGGGATACCCATATTACCTCAACCATCGGTAAAGTATATGGTATTCTTAGACTCCTTTGGTCGTCGCAAAAATTTACCCCAATGAGAACTCGTCTCATAATAGCGAAAACCTTGGTTTTACCTGTCTTGACGTACGGATGTGAAGTTTTCCGTGAGTGCGACTCAGCAAGTAAGAGGAAGATTAACGTAGCCTTCAATAATACTGCACGGTACATATATGGCTTACGCAGATTTGACCACGTATCGACTTATTCAGTACAAATCTTTAACATGACCTTAGACCAACTTTTGCGTTTTCGTTGTCTTATGCTATTATTCAAAATCATCCAGTCTCAACAACCTTGCAGTTTATACAACAGGATAGAATTTTGTTCCTCGAATAGATCTTTTCAACTCATTCATCCACGATATAGTTGCCTTCTTTCTGAAAGACAGTTTTTTGTCGGTGTCATCCGCCTTTGGAATTCACTTCCTGTTCACTTAAGACAAATTAGCAATGAAAATCAATTTCGAAGGGCGCTTCGAGTTTTTTATGAGAGTTTGAACTAATAAATCTGAATTGTAAAATGAACTAAGAGATACAGTGTATGTTTTATATTTTATTTTTATTTTTCTCTTTGTACTTAAAATAAAAGTTGTAATATTGTAATTAATATTTGTTTAAATTTTGTTTTTCTTCTAAAAACTTGTTTTTTTTTGTTTCATTTCTTTTACGATAACTGTAATATAATTGTTTTTAAATATTAGCTTAACACTAATTTATAAGAATTATCTTCTTAATGTGTAAGCATACAAATAAATAAAATAAATAAATAAATAAATAAATTTGAAAAATCTCATCGATTCTTTATTTGAAACGTTAGATTGGTCCATGACATTTACTTTTTGAAGATAATTTCATTTAATTGTTGACCGCGGCTGCGTCTTAGGTGGTCCATTCGGAAAGTCCAATTTTTGGTAACTTTTTCGAGCATTTCGGCCGGAATAGCCCGAATTTCTTCGGAAATGTTGTCTTCCAAAGCTGGAATAGTTGCTGGCTTATTTGTGTAGACTTTAGACTTGACGTAGCCCCACAAAAAATAGTCTAAAGGCGTCAAATCGCATGATCTTGGTGGCCAACTTACCGGTCCATTCCTTGAGATGAATTGTTCTCCGAAGTTTTCCCTCAAAATGGCCATAGAATCGCGAGCTATGTGGCATGTAGCGCCATCTTGTTGAAACCACATGTCAACCAAGTTCAGTTCTTCCATTTTTGGCAACAAAAAGTTTGTTAGCATTGAACTATAGCGATCGCCATTCACCGTAACGTTGCGTCCAACAGCATCTTTGAAAAAATACGGTCCAATGATTCCACCAGCGTACAAACCACACCAAACAGTGCATTTTTCGGGATGCATGGGCAGTTCTTGAACGGCTTCTGGTTGCTCTTCACTCCAAATGCGGCAATTTTGCTTATTTACATAGCCATTCAACCAGAAATGAGCCTCATCGCTGAACAAAATTTGTCGATAAAACACATTTCGAACCGAACACTGATTTCGGTAATAAAATTCAATGATTTTCAAGCGTTGCTCGTTAGTAAGTCTATTCATGATGAAATGTCAAAGCATACTGAGCATCTTTCTCTTTGACACCATGTCTGAAATCCCGCGTGATCTGTCAAATACTAATGCATGAAAATCCTAACCTCAAAAAAATGACCCATTACATACAGGGGCGATTCCTCATAGTCAGCGGGTTTAGCGGCGCTAAACCAAGAATTTTAGAATCTTATTTTGTAATATGAATATTATTTGGTAATTGAATTACTAACCAACTCAACAGTTGACCATTATGTTAAAAAAATCGGTTGTAGTTACATAACTTGCATCTTGCAATCAAAGTCAAAGTGACTTTTCTTCAAATAATTTTCATTTCATGCAATACAACTCTCATACAATACCAAATCTATCTTGAAACATTGGGCTTGGGCATCGCAAAAGTTTGCGCTATCAAATTTCATACATTCTACACATACAGATAAATACACACATTCAAATAAAAGCCTGTACAAATAAATAGAAGGGTTAGCGCAAAAAAAGGCGATAACCAGACGAAGTATGAAGGTACACATTAAAGACACACAACAGAGAGGAAGACCAGGCGCGACCAAGAGTTTGATGTCTTCTCTCTTTATACTTCGTACGGACTATGGAAGAAAGAACAACAACGAACATGATCGTCGAACACGGCAACTGTTCGGTATACTTTATACCATCATACCATATTCGTTTTTGAAAGCATGATTGTGCGATGTTATTTATTTATTTAAAAATGGGTTTTGCTAGCGAACTTGCTTGACTTGCTCTACGAGAATATAGCGAGCAACGCATGTTCGACGGTTAGCGCAGCTTTTAGCGATTATACTGATTTTTGATGCCGACATGTGAGGAAAAGGAAATGGTTAAGACGTTGGAGTTAAGGCGGATTATTTTAATGTTTTATAGGAAGTAGGTTTTGTTTGGAACCTTCTTTTAGGCGGAAAGGAAAGTGACTTAAGAAAGTGCATTTTAATAACTATTGTTTTGTTAGTTAAATATTAAATGTTTTGTGATCAATATGTTTTTGTATGTACATATGTATGTACATATATTTTATTGTAATTACTATTAATATAATTCCATACGAATTCAAACATGGTAGAGGCTAGTCGTAAGAAATTATTTTATTTGATTTCCTTAGAACAGCTCAAATTAAAACAAGCATTTCTTTTAATGGAAAAGAAATTTTCAAAAAATAAAAATTAAATTTATTCAAAAAAACAAATATTTAGTCAAAAAATCAGTTTGAAGTGTGATTTTTCAAAATGTTTATAAAGTCCATATATTTTTTCATTCAGAATTCGTTATGCTTATTAATTAAAAAAAAATGAAAACTATAAGACTTTAAATTTAAAACTACCAGAGCGAAAAAAAAACTAAATAAGAGAACATTACGACTTATGCAGCTGCATTGGATCAATTTTAATTCTTTTGCAATCAAAAACAAAATAATAAAAAATTGTATGAAGTTTAATTTTCAAATTGTATTCAATAAAAAATTCTATTTGTTTTCTAAGTCATGGAATTGTATAATTCTATGACCAGCTAATAATAAGGTTTTAGGCTATGAGATAAGTCGTTGTAAATAGAGTCTTCTTTGTTTGTTTAAAAATAGATACTTTTTTTCATGATCTTGGTCTAACAATAGAAACTTTTTTTTTCGTAGGAATAAAAATGGAATCTCCAATACTTCTCAAGCAAAGACCATAATTGAAAAATGATTAGAGAAACTATTTTCAACAATATCGTTTTCGGAGAAGCTAATAATGGGCGCCCTACTGATTTAAAATAAACACACAAGTATAGAAACAGAGATTATACTCGAACCTTTAGCGAAAATCAATATTCTATAATATTACCAATAGCTATTTGGTAGTGAGAATAACAAGATAAATTGTTTTGTTGATCTTGTTTGCTTTTTTCCGGTATCTTTTTCGCATGGAGTTCCTCGTATGTGGACAATATGAACACTCTAACCACATTTCAGAGAAAACACAAGCTAAGTGCCTCTCATTCGCAATATGTAATTAAATTAGCTACCTTTGGTCAGACTAGGAAAGATGAAGCTTTAAGTGTCCAACATAACGTTCAAAAAAATCGTGCAGTGTTAAATCGTCAACATTTTTTAAAGTTTTTCAATTGCTATCCAAAATGATTTAATCAAAACTGTTGCTGACGTTTTAGGCGATCACATTTCTGATAGAATCCGACAGCCAGAGTTTAAAGCTTTGTCTGACATTCATTTAAGGTCCCAATTATCTATTGTTATTACTTTAATAAAAAAAATCATGAAACATTTGCTGCATTTATCGATGTAAGCTCAGGGCGGACTGCAGAAAATTTGAATAAAATTAATTTTTATTCTTGAAAACTTATCTTCAACTTCTAGGAGAAAGTAGCTAACCCTGAGATCATGAGCAGGAATCGCCACTGATTACATACATAGTGTTATGTGGGCCATGAACCCTATGTCCTACCTCACCTACTAATCTATGGGGGATATAGGATGGCTTCCCCAAGCCGAATATGGTTGATGACTAGAGAGCCGATCTGAGTTCAAATTTAGAAGTAAGAAAAAACAAGGCTAAAAAGCCGAACTGTTCTGTTTACTTCCAAACTGAAAGTGAGTTTTATTTAATCAAACTTAGGCTATTTATACAAAATAATTTACTTACACACTAAGAACTTAAAGCTATACATATTATTACTAAAACATATATACATTATATTGAACTCTAATTTGGTGGGAAACAAATGACAGAATCGGGCAGCATACTTGCTATGTCATCAAAATCATAACCAATATGCATGCCCCTTTCACAATGCACAAATGTATCGAAATTCATTCAGGCATATTTACTACACAGCATGCAGTGCGTTGAACCTTCATGAATAGGTAGATACACTTGACCATCGTAAAAGTAATCTGAGACTCAAGTGGCATTGAACATTTTATTAGATAATTTTCTGGGGTGAATGAAATGCGAGTACATATTGTAAGAAATGGGTTGGCTATAGGAACGTGGAGTATAAATCTATGGCAATGACCTGCAATAAAATATAATATTGTAATATTCGGCTTGGTCCGACAATTAAAACTTATTCGCACTTGTAAATAAAACACGATTTTTACTTTATTTAAATTGTTCCACTTATTTATTGAACACTCAATTATTACGTTTCAAACACAGTCTTTACTTTCACAGTTTACAACCAATAATGAACCGCTTCGCTTCCAAGCGCCTATTTATATACCTCCAATCGGTTCGAGAATCTACGAGGTTGTTCTCGATGCTTAACGAAGTTCTCCACTTTATCACTAGATGCTTACCCCTTTCGAGGTTCTTGTATGCGCTGAATGAGTTCCCCTCTAAGCCACTAGATGTTTCTCGATGCTTAAGAAGCGAGTTCTCCTATTAGCCACTAGAGGTTTCTCGATGCTTAAAGAAGCGAGTTCTCCTATTACTACCACTAGATGTTGCCCCTTATTATTGAAAGAGATAAAGAGTGTATACACATTACATTGCCCCCTCCTTAGGATTGATCGTCCCGAACAAATCCATCGTTCTCATCACCACTGTAGCGATGTAGCCGGTCGCGATGTACAACTTTAGGTTTTCCTCTGACTCCCTTTTGTATCCGGTACACGACATCGTTGATTTTTGTAATGACTGTATATGGACCTTCCCAGTCCCGTTGAAGTTTCGGTGACAATCCTTTTTGTCGATGGGGATTGTAAAGCCACACCCGATCTCCTGCTTGGAACTCTGTTGTTGTCGCTCGTATATCGAAGCGTGTCTTCATTCGGTCACTGAACATCTTTATTTTCAACCTGGTATTGTCGTGGATCTGAAGGAGTCTTTCTCTGAGGTCATCAATGTAGTCATCCTCGGCTTGCGGTTCCGATGTGGGGCATCCAAATTTTATTTCGCTCGGCAGTCTGATGTTCCTTCCCATCAAAATCTCAGACGGTGTATGGCCAGTTGAGCTATGTCTTGCACTTCGATACGCCATCAAAAACAGTGGAATGTGTCAATCCCAATCTCGCTGGTTGTCGTCCACAACTTTGCAAAGATGTTCTTTCAGGGTTCGGTTGAATCGTTCGACCATGCCATCAGATTGTGGGTGAAGTGGTGTTGTTCTTGTCTTCTTGATGTCAAGAAGCCCACAAACTTCCTGAAATATGTTCGATTCAAAATTCCTTCCCTGGTCAGAATGCAGTTCTAATGGAACGCCGAATCTGCTCACCCAGTTGAAGATAATTTGGTCTGCGACTGTTTTGGCTTCTTGGTTTGGAATGGCGTATGCTTCAGGCCACTTGCTGAAGTAATCCATGACGACCAGAATATAACGATTTCCATTGTTTGTTTCCGGAAATGGACCCGCCACGTCTACTGCAATCCTTTCGAAGGGTGCTCCGACATTATACTGCTGCATTTGGCTGTGGTTCTTTTTGTTCGGGCCTTTGGTGGCAGCACAGGTATCACATTTTCGGCACCACTTCTCGACATCTTCCCTTGCATGTAGCCAGTAAAATCGTTGTCGAACCTTTTCTAGTGTCTTGTTCACTCCTAGATGACCTCCCGAAACTCCACCATGCATCTCTCGCAGAACATCCATAACCTTCGATCTCGGTAAGACTAGCTGCATTACATAAGACTTTCCATCTGCTGATTCCCATTCACGTCGAAGGACACCCTCTTGGACATGAAACGAGTCCCACTGTGCCTTCAGAGTCGGACTTCTATCGGAGATATCAGCCCATTCTGGTTTTTCCTGGTGTTCCTTCCAAGCGAGGATGGGTTCGATATCTGAGTCTTCTTGTTGAGCCTTCCTCAACTCGTCGTTGCTCCAGCCATAAATGGGATCGGCTCTGGTTCGTTGGACAGTAACCACTTCTTTTTCTTCTTGTCGTCTACAATGCTTACAGTCTTGTTTACATGGTCTGCTCTTGTTGTCAGGTTTCGTTTGCTAAACCTGGATGTCGTTCCTGGGGCCATCGATACCAGAAACCAGCTTCTGTCCCTTAAAGTTGGTTCTTATTCGTTTTCCCGGGTGGAAAACAACTTCGGAAGCAACGTTGTTGTTGTTACTTTGACCATTTGAATAACTTCCGTTTCCACAGTGTTGCCATGCGGTTCCTCTTCGCGGTAATCTGCACTGTCGCTGTAGATGCCCAGTCTTATTGCAGTTCCAGCATCGTGCTCGTCCGCCTTGCTGACTCCTTTCCACAGTAGTCTTCTGACAAGAGCATTCTTGGACTTCTAATTTTCTTACGCGATGCACGTTTTGGGAAGCTTGTTCTGCAGCTTCCATCATCAGAGCGAAAGCCAATGCTTCGGGTAGTGTTCGCTTTCCGGCAGTACGGATAGCCCTTTGGAGATTTATATCGCCCACAGCTCTCACAAAGGCTTCAACAGCAAGTTGATTTATTATCTCGTTACCAGCTGTTGGATATGCCAGGTGAACCAATCGCTCGATATCTGCCTGCAGCTGCTGCAGAGTTTCACCTCTTTTCTGTGTCCTATTGTTAAGCTGAACTCGGAAGACTTCTGCCATGTGGCTATTCCCAAACCGTTGTTCGATTGCGTTTACCAGAACTGTGAAGTCACCACTCTTTTCTGCTGGGATGGTTTGTAGCAGTTCCGCAGCAGATCCTCTTAAAGCAAGCGTAAGAGCAATGCATTTTTCCTGATCGTCCCAGCCGTTTGTTAACGCTGCTGCTTCAAACTGTTTCTTGTAGATTGGCCACGGAATCTGACCATCAAAGCTTGGAGGATTCACTTCTCTCTTCCTTGAGCACTCACCAGAAGGTTCTCGAGCTTTCATATTTCGCACTTTTTCTAGTTCATTTGTGAGGGTTTCGATTTGTTTGTTCATTTTCTCGAAACGTGCATTTTGCTTTTCGACGCGCTCTTCCAGAGTATTGATTTTCTGTTCGAAGTCCGCAAACCTGCCCTCTAAGAGATTTCTCTGTTCGTCGAATCGCTCTAGAATATTCTGCTGTTCTTGCTTTTGGTCGCTTCTTTGGGCTTCTAGTTGTTTCAGGACATCATTCCTTTGGGCTTCTAGTTGTTTGAGGACATCATTCCTTTGGGCTTCTAGTTGTTTGAGAACATTCTGCTGTTCTTGCTTTTGGTCACTTCTTTGAGCTTCTAATTCGAAAGCAAACGTATCTGGGTCTTCATTTTGCTGCTCCAGATATTCCTGCAGCCGTTTAACGAGTTCGGTTTTAACGCCTGTCCCACTTAAGCCACGTTTGCTTAGTTCGGCCTTTAGCTCAGGGACAGTTAAGTCTTTCAAAACTTTACTCAACTTCACTACTTCACACAAAATAGTTCACTCACTGTTTTTATTCTCAATAAGTTTTAATCCCTTATTCTGACACCAATGTAATATTCGTCTTGGTCCGACAATTAAAACTTATTCGCACTTGTAAATAAAACACGATTTTTACTTTATTTAAATTGTTCCACTTATTTATTGAACACTCAATTATTACGTTTCAAACACAGTCTTTACTTTCACAGTTTACAACCAATAATGAACCGCTTCGCTTCCAAGCGCCTATTTATATACCTCCAATCTTTGTATATGAAAACTATAGTACTCTCATGGGAAGAATTTTTTTGGTGAAGCGGCTGCCGTCGTTGGCGGTTATATCGAAATTGGAGACATTTCGGGGGAGCGAGAGAAAAATATTATTTCCATTCCCATAAGCAGCCAGCAGAATAAGGAGCTCAGTTAATTTAGCAACCAAAAAGTCGACACAATTTCCTTCATTATATTTGAGTTTATCCTTGTATATGTTTTCATATACTAAGCTTCCATATGAAGGGCGATGAATTTGTTTTTGTAATTTCTTTATATCAATGCATTTTTATATGAAAAACGTCAATGGCTCAATATTGTGTCTAATAAGGGGATGAATGAAGTTTTTGTATGCTTACATCAGCTGTTCAGTATTTTGTACGGATTTTTGTTTTTATTTACATTCAAAAGTCTGTTTCTCCTTGCGTACGATCTTTGTATTTGAAAAATGGTTTGTATTATGTATACAAAGCTACGATGGGATTTTTGTCGTGCAGATCTTTGTGATGAAGAAGAATATGAAGGTAGTTATACGTTTGGTTATAGTTATGTATATTTTGGCTGGTGGGTAGGTATTTTGCTTTTATTTGGCATTAAGTTTTTCTTCAATTGATTTTTGACTTAAATATCTTTTTAAAACTTTGAGATATTGGGGCATATTCATAGATGTTTGCTAAACTCTTGCTAACTTGTTATTAAGCAAGTCCAGAGTTTAGGCCATTTATAAATAAACTTAAACCTAAGTTTAGGGCTAAACCTGTGGTCTAACTACCTATAAACATAGGAAATGCTGTGTGTAAGTATTTATTATCACAGCCAAATGTCATATTTGATTTTTGTTTGTAAATTGAAAAAACGAAAAATTAAATAATAACAAATACAGATCTATCTCTGACTGCGACCAGTTTTCCAGCCGTTCACGTTCTATATTTTCTTTGATGAACATCTAAAATATAGAACGTTGTTAGTTACTTTTTTGATTTTGTATTAAAAAGTTTTGTTGTATACCTACTTACTTTTTCCGACATCCAATTTGAGGAATGACAGCAAAAAATAAAAATATTGAAAATATAACAGTATTTTTTTGCTTTGACCTGTCATTTGAAGTATATTGTAGTAGAATACAACCTTAAACCTTAACCTGGGGTTTTACTAAACAAAGCAGAACAATTGACTATGAATAAGAGCTGTGTTTATTTAACCAACAAGCCTTAAGCTATAGATCAAGAAATCACAACTTTAGTTATTCTCTATGAATACGCCCCATTGTCTTTAATCTAATTTTATCTTTTAAATAATATTGTTGTTAACATTCAATAAAATTTTGAGAAAAATTGACAGTTTTTTTTACAAAAAATAAAAATCTAAAAAAAAGCAATACGTAAACTTGGTATACATTTATTTTCGACTCAAACATCTTTTCAAAAATTAAAAATATTGGCTTCAAAGTTATTTTATCTCACAGAAAATATTGTTTTCGATACTCAGTAATTTTTTTAAAAGAATCCAATAGTCCGTTTTTTCATAAAAAAAAAATAAAATCTACAAAAAATAGTACGCAAATTTGGTAAAAATTGATGTTCGTTTCTCGATTTATCGTGAACAATAGAAGATATTGACTTCAAATTAATTTAATTCATCCAATTTGTATTTTTTTATATAAGAAATAAAAACTATTTTAGAAATGCTGCTAAAATTGGTAAAAATTGGTTTTCGACTAAAACAAATTTAACAAATTAATGTGGACAACAAAGCTCGGACCTTAAAGAGGGCATAAACAACATTGCATTATATGTAAATATGGTTTATATTTAGGCAGTCTTCTATGTGTTGCTTAAGCCGATAGATTTTTGTATTGCTCCAGAAGGGTACCCCACGTTATTAACTTCCCATAGGAAGTTATTGTAATGGGTCCGATTTGTCAAATTGAAAATTTTGACATTTCTCGACGTTTCAAGGTCCCTAGAGTCGAAATAAAAGATTTTTAGAAAGATGTCTGTGCGTGCGTGTGTACGTACGTCCGTACGTCCGTACGTCCGTACGTTCGCGACGTTTTTTTCGTCGTCCATAGCTCAAGAACCAGAAGAGATATCGACTTCAAATAAATTTTGTTATACAGATAATAAGGCATAAAGATGCAGAAAGGGCTCTCAAGAAAATTGCGTGGGTGGTTTTTTTACCATAGCAGTTTAAAAAAAAGGTGAAAATTTTGGTTAACCCTAAATATCTCATGAACCAATGACGCTAGAGACTTGAATTACATTTTATGTTATATATTGTAACGTGATACAAAACAACTATATTTTTGGAAAAAAATTCAATTAACGGTTTTTTTTATAAATCAAAAAAACTGAAAAAAAAAATTTGACACTTCGAAAATTTTACGACTAAAATATGATTTCATCTCCAAAACAATTTTGTGCAACGAAGAATAATGTTTTTGACATTTGATAAGATTTTGAGAAAAATCGAATTGACAGTTTTCTTACAAAAAATAATAACCTAAAAAAAATAAAAAAAAAGTTGGTAAAAATTGAGTTTTGACTCAAATATCTTTTCAAAACTTTGAGATATTGGCTTTAAACTACTTTTATCTTTCAAAAAATATTGTTTTCAACATTCAGTAAAATTTTGAAAAAAATAGAATTGACAGTTTTTTTACAAAAAATTAAAAACCGAAAAAAAAATTTAACAAAAGTTGGTAAAAATTGATTTTCGGCTTAAATATCTTTTCAAAAATTTGAGATTATGGCTTCTAACTAATTTTAACTTATAAGAAATATTGTTTTCAACATTAGGAAAAATTTTGAGAAAAATCGAATTGACAGTTTTTTTACAAAAAATAAAAACCTAAACAAAAAAATTAATAAAAGTTGGTAAAAATTGATTTTCGGCTCAAATAGCTTTTCAAAAATTAAAAATATTGGCTTCAAACTTATTTTATTTCACAGAAAATATTGTTTTTTATATTCAATAATTTTTTTATAAAAATCCAACAGTCCGTTTTTTCATAAAAAAATAAAATCTACAAAAAATAGAACGCAAATTTGGTAAGAATTGATACATTTAGACAAACTTTTAAGCAAGACAAATCGATAGACGGGATGGGAAGTTATCAGTGTGGGTCGCATCCCAGCCTCTTTTTTTGTTTTTAAGTTTTCTCAAGAAAAATCAACTGATTTCAATTGTTTTTTTCTTCACAAGCTCTTATATTGGCTTAATTTTTGGATTTTTTAAAAAATAGTACATTTTTTTTCAAAATTCTATATATCCAAACGAGTCATCAGTTTTTTACGAAACTGTATATTAATTAGTTCAAAATAACTGCATACCAAAAATATACATTTTACTAAAATTGAAAAATTGTATGTGTACAAAATTAATTTAAAAAGTAAACTGCTCTAAAGATTTTCAAATAAGAATTTTGAAACATTAAGGTTTTTTTGAGAAATCAAATTTGGAAACAAGCTTTTTTAACAGGTACATTTTTAAATTTAAAAATACAGGAAATATTTTTAAAAGTCTTGGTTTGTCCTGATTCGTTCTAAAATTGCCTCTACCTCCTACACGAAGAGACATAGACCGACATTTCGGTAGTCAAAAGTGCACGTACGAGTACGTATATTCTAAAACAGTAGTAAAACGTTATGTTTATTTCAAATTTATAGAAAACTTACTCCTAAGTTAAAAACTTTGCTCTGGCATATCAAAATTGGATTTGGTAGAATTTAGATATCTTAAGACTTAGACAAAGGCATCAAATTTATGTAAGTACAATTACAAAGACATAATAGGAACTTTTCTAAAAATAAAAATCCAAATAAAGTCTTGTACCTTATTAAAAGTAAACATTTGCTTATCCCCTTCATCATTCAAAATTGTTGATAGGAAGGTCCTTCTTTTAATAAATACCTAAATAGGTATATCATAAGAACTTACAGGCAAAAGTATGTTTCAAAATTTGTCCTTAAAACACTTTTTTGACCGGAAGTTATAATTACCTACCTACTTTATAAACTGAAAGATAGGTAGGTACCTATGTGTTAATTTTTAAAGCAAACAAATTTAAAAGTTCCTCATCCCATTTAAAAAATTCACTACCATTAAAAAACGTCAAAAAATTAAATATCCATCTTTTCATAATACCTATGTTGTCAACAATTTTGTAACCAGCTTTTAAATAATTGTATTAGGTACAATTAACAAATTTATTTATTAAAAAAAATCATCTTTCTAAGACTTTGAAAATTTAAACTTCTTTATGCTCGATATGAAAACAAATTGTAAGAAAGGTTTAGGTGATCAAATTTTTTAAATTTATTTAGCTAGCTATGTATCTATTATTGGATAAGATAAGAATACAATACCTACATATTTACTTGCCTATAAAAGTTCAAATTATAATTCCCTTATACAATCCTCAAATCAAATCATCAAAAATATAAAATCTCAACCAAGAATATAAAATTCCTACACGAAATCGCAATTCACCTGCTTTTGTCTTATCATCTTTGTATAGAAAGACTACCGTTTTGCGTAAACCTTTGTATATGAAAAAGTTTTCATATACAAAGATGTAACCAAAAAATATAACCACACCAAAATACAAACACAAAGAAACAAATGTGTTTTCCTCCTCACTCAGACTTTCGTTAATTCTCTATAGTCTTTCTCTATTTCAAATTATAATATTTTTAAATCTCCAAAGTCTCCCGACTGCAAATCCATTTCTCCATGAATGTCTTGACTAGACGTTCCACAAAAAATATCTAGATGCCGCCCTATTCGACTTCCACCATGAGAGTACTATAGTTTTCATATACAAAGCTCCAATCGGTTCGAGAATCTACGAGGTTGTTCTCGATGCTTAACGAAGTTCTCCACTTTATCACTAGATGCTTACCCCTTTCGAGGTTCTTGTATGCGCTGAATGAGTTCCCCTCTAAGCCACTAGATGTTTCTCGATGCTTAAGAAGCGAGTTCTCCTATTAGCCACTAGAGGTTTCTCGATGCTTAAAGAAGCGAGTTCTATTACTACCACTAGATGTTGCCCCTTATTATTGAAAGAGATAAAGAGTGTATACACATTACAATATATAAAATATAGTTAGTGTATGCGCACTACAATAGATCTACCGATTGGTATTAAAATTTTAGATCAGGAATTGAATTTCACTGAAAACACTAAAAGTGTTGATTGAAACTATCCATGGGGTCGTTTCATAAAAATATTATCGTCAAACGATAGCGTTTTGACGATAGTCTCACTTCACGTAAGGCGATAATCGTCAAAGTGATATCGTCAAAACGATAGCGTTTGCACGATAGCTAAATAGGTATCGTCTGTCATTGATTTCCAAATATTAACTAAACAAATTGAAATAAAAATGCTTCGGCGTAATTGAGTTTTGTTATGGAGACAATTAAGAGATGAATCAGACCTTCTATCTCTTCCAACCTATATGTAAGCATTTTTTTCTTTCTCACTTGTTGTAAAATAATTTAAACAATTATAGTTTTGTTCAAAGTTTTCAAATTTCAAGAGAGGCCTTAATACCATAATGCTGTAACTATTAAAACTTTGGGTGGCAGAGGGTACCAATGCTCTTGCACGAATCACATTACCCAAATTGGTTTCGGTAGCAACAAATATTTTTGAAGCCAAGTTATGTCCCCTGTGGATAAAATAGAATCTTGTCTTGCTTCCCTTGAAAATAATTGGGGTTATACTTATTGGCCAAGGAAGGATGCTTATCCATAAATGTTGTACCCATAAGCAGATGTATTTGTGTTACTGACCTATGTAATACAAATTTATAATTATAAATACAATAATATCAGACATAAATAACTTACATGCTGAAATTATAGTTATGTACATCGTCGGCGGCAACAAATACAAACAGTAACAATAAACACCACAAAATAGTTGGTAAGTTTGGTAAAAAGAAATTTGTTGCAAATATTCACAATTTCCCATAGACAAAAACACAACTTTAATAACTTTATCAAGTTATCGAACAAGCTTTATCTTTCGTCGAGTTCATTTTGATATTTCAGTTATAGTATAAGAGTATCTGAAATGTACTGAACGATCTTATACTGAAAACGATAGTGACAAAGTTACGTGAAGCAAATTATTGACGATATCGTTAATGATAATCGTTTTGAAAATTAAGGAAGGACTCCCCAGTACTTGAAAACGCTCATAAGAAACGATTAAATTGTCGTTGTACCTTTTCAGTTACTAACTCAAAAAAAGTTTTACTTTACCTGTGAAATACTTTACAATTTGGCAAAAACAAGACTGGGCAGTATTTTTTTTTAATTTTTTTTTCCTAAAATCTCAAGGGAGCAGTTAGCATCAACAGATGTCACAAAAACCCTCAATATTTGGGAAAAATGTAAAAAGCTTTTTCGAAAATGTTTGTGTAAATTGGGATCGCCAGCTTTGCATGGCACGTTTAACGAATGTTCTCGCTTACTTAGTCATGAAAACCGGGGTTTAAATACCATGTAAACGATATTGTAGATGATTGGCTATCGTAAGTCAATTAATAATCGCACTTTGGTGTTTCTTTATGATGCCTTGTTTCTAGTATAGTCTAATAAGATACAATATTAAAATACGATATATGAGTTTTATTTCATATCCCTGCAATGGTGAAAATTGAAAGCATTAAAAATAACTCGCGCTTTATTAAAAATTGAGAATACTTCAACGAAAACTATAATAAGAGTGAATAGCTGCAATAATTGTAAATGAAAGGACTCATAAGAGGGTGAACTTTTAAGATTTATGCAAATATCGCATGATTCATGTAAACGTGCTTTTTATAATGTGAAACTAACGTGAGTGTAACTAACAATAAAATTTTGTGACCAGCACCCATTTTCTTATACACCTACCTACATACGTACATTCATGTTTTTTATATTTTCATTTCAAATTTTTAACTTCCTTTTAAGATAAATGAAGTCTCAACTCTAAGTTGGTCGACGCGTATTAAAGGCTTCTGCATTTGTTTCGTGATTGGAATTCTTCTGTCTTTTCTTGGCTCCTTAGCCATGTTTATATCACCTCGTGGAATTGTACTTTTTGCAGTATTCTATACCCTTGGCAACATTATGTCGATGGCAAGGTAAGTTTTGTTTAATTTTTTTGTTTGTTTTTGCATTTTTTTAAATTTGATTTGCTTTTTTATTTTAAGTACTTGTTTTTTGATGGGCCCGTTTAACCAAATCAAAAAAATGTTCGATCCAACCAGACTTATTGCTACATGTATAGTTATAGTAACGTTTGTTTTGACTATTATAGCAGCGTGTGTGGTAAATATTTTTGTGCATTTCTTTTTTTATGATTTATTTTTATATATACATATATTTTTTTATATATATATTTTTTTTAATTTTGTAGCTACATAAAGCTGGTTTAACATTAATTCTCATTATTGTACAATCATTGGCAATGACTTGGTATTCATTATCGTACATTCCATGGGCTCGTGATGCTGTCAAAAAGACAGTTTCCAGCTGTCTCGATGTTTAAATTAAAAAAAAAAACAATCTACGTTCTTTTCTCTTGTTATTATATATATTATTTTCTATCCATTGTAATGAATTATTTGAAATATTATCCAAGCTCTATAACCATAATTGTTTAATAGTCGTTAACTTTTAGCTGTTTATTTTTGTTGTAGAGAATTAAATCCAACCAAACTGAACTTTAATGTCCAATAGTTACTACTAACAACAATACAACCTCATATCATTTTATAACTAGTTCTTATCTGTCGATGATGGTGAAGCAATTACTAAGAATTGATTTAAAAACCATCACCCCATCAATGTGACATAATTATCATTTGTTATTACATTTTATTTGAATTCTCTCAGTATGTAGAATGAATGCTAAATTGAATATCTGAAATAAATGAATTTGTATATTTATGTAACAATAAAACAAACATTTTTCTATAAATGAAGTGTACATTGTCATAATTTCAAAAACCTAAACTTTTGTTTTACTGCAGATAGATGTGTAAATACAGTAGTAGTCATATTATTTTGTTAATAATAATATTTCTTTTAAATCGAATCTTTCAAAATAAACAGCCTTTTTTATATTTTACGAGCACTCAAGGGATTATGAATACTCTTATAACTTTGTATATGACAACCATAGTACCACAGATAATAGAGTTACATAGATACCGCATCCAGTGCAAATAAAAATGATCATATTTTTTATCCCCTATTTAAAGCGATTTGTTGAAGTCAAACCTTGCAACCATATTCAACATAACAAAATAAAACCTATAATACAATATCCCAGCAACAGACGACAGACGTTGACCTGTGAGTTGCGTTCGAAAGATAAATAGATACATTTTCTTATTTGAATTCGTGTTCGTTTGCCAATGCAACCCTTTTGAGTTCTTTTTACGTCGTTTCTACATTCCAATACACTATTTGCTGTGCAGGTAGTTTTTTGTCTATATAATTTTGCAGCAACCAACGCGTTGCAACGCTTTCTTTTTCTTCGCTTCTCAATCTAATCGGTTGAGCGAGCGATTGACTGGAAGGTATCGGGATCGGGATGGCTCGTCTGGTGTGTCGTTGGATTTGTTTGGTCGTGTCGTGCGTAGGTATGTATACATTTTCTATATTTTTTTGGGTTGTGCGATCGGTGTTTGTGTGTGGCTTCTTCTTTTTATTTTGAAGTTATTTAATTTACTTCATTCCTTGTCGACTTTCGAACGATTTGGATGTTCATTTATGTATATATGATTGAGCAATACATTTTTCTTTGTTAATTTTACAGTCAGTGGTCCTTTTTTTCAGCGATTTTATTTGTCAACGTTTTTTTTTTAATAGCAATGGGTGATAAGAGATTATCTGGGGTTTCTTGTTCCGTTTGTATGAAAACGAAAAGAGATTACCCTAATTTGAAAATTTTTAAGTGCCCTTCTAGGGAAAAAAATGAAATTTTGAATAATTTGTGGAGGCAGGCATGTGGATTCAGAAATGAAGGCAAATACTTTGTATGTGGAGACCATTTTTGTCCCGAGTTTGTGGGAAGAAAATATCTTAAGAAGGATGCTGTTCCTTCTTTAAATTTAAATTCTGATTTGGGTTCAGACTTAAATTTAGAAGATCTTAATAAGTCTCCTCCAACTAAACGAAGAAGAACTTCGAGCAGTTGTAGCATTTCATGTGTAAGGTGCGATCAATTATCACATCAAAAATGCAATTTAAAAAAAAAAATTATCAAGTTTAAAAATTCAAATAAAAAACTTAAAAATAAAGCATTATAAAAAAAAGAGAGCGCATACTGCTTTAAAAGATTCAAAAAAAGGGAGATTATCTTTATCGTCTCAAATCCAAGGGCTACATATTTCCCACCATTCAAAAACATTTTGCGATATGTTGATGGAGTTGTCGAAATCTGCATATAATAACAACGAAAAAGAAATTTCCCAAAATATATTTTATAGATCGCAAAGCGCCTATAAATTTTTGAGGGATGGGCTGGGCTTCAGGCTTCCCCACATATCCTCTTTATACAGATGGGCTCCTGTTAAAGGAATTCAACCAGGATATGTAAACAATGCCCATTTGTATCTAAAATCAAAGTTCGCTTTATTGAACCAGCGAGAACGTTGTGTTGTGTTGATATTTGATGAGATTAGGATTCGTCAAAACCTCACATATAATATTTTAAATGATTTAATAGATGGTTTGGAAGACCTAGGAGCAAAAAGGAAGAATTTTTGCCAATGAAATATGTGTTTTCATGGTAAATGGTTTGTTTGATAGTTGGAAAAGTGTTTTAAACTATTTTGTGTCAGCAAACGGTGTAAATGGGGCTAACCTAAGCGAAATTATAAGAAATAATTTGAAAATCTGTCAAGATCTTGGTCTTAAGGTTTGCGCTGTAGTCTGCGATCAAGGACCTAATAATAGAAAAGCTTATCAAATATTAGGTGTTTCTGAAGAAAAACCATTTACAATTTTTAATGATGACAAAATATTTTGTTTTTATGATTTTCCTCACTTATTAAAATCAATTCGTAATGTTCTACTGAAATCAGATTTACAAACTCCAGATGGTAAGGTTTCTTTTAATGTTTTCAGAGAAATATACAATTTAGAAATTGACAACGTGGCTAAGACATGTTTAAAATTTAGAAGTTCTCATATAGCACCAAATGCTTTTGAAAAAATGCATGTTCGTCTTGCTACGCAAATATTTAGCAGGACAACTGCGGCATCTATTCAAACTGCTTTTGAACTTAATTGCTTAAAAGAAAGCTTGAAGGAAGCTATAGCAACAAAAGAGTTCACACTTAAGAAAAATAATGCATTTGACTGCATCGATAGTGGTTCACATTATGACAAAAATATTTTAAAACGCGGAGTTCAGCTAGGGAATCCAGCTTATAGTGAGTTGAAACAATTTTTGTCTTACTTAAAAGAAATACAAAAATCAGATAACCTTCCAACCTCTCCCCCTTTGATACGTACTACGAATTGTAAGTCTATCAAATAAGGTATGGAGAAAAATGGAGGCGGAACAAAACAGCATACTTAAAGGAGCTTATAAAAAGGTTGATGCTTCAAATGCATTTGATAAACAATTAGCACATCTCGACCTGTGACGTCAGTGGTCTAAAGTAGTGGAGTGCGTAGTGCACACGACTTCTAAGACTGAGCAAATCTGATATGCGTGGGTTCGAATCCTATGTTGTGCATAAAAAGTTTTTCAAATAAAATTGGATTAAAGCTCAGCACCACAAAAAAGGAGACTGATGAGTGCAAAAGTGGCAAAGCACGAAATAGCTATATCTCCAGCCAAAAACAATGAGTGGTAGCACCTTTAAGTTGTTGTTGTTGTTCAAAAACATTAAATGAAATTAAAAAGGAATGGTCAAGTCTAACAAGCTGACATTCTAGTACGAATAGTACAATAAAAATAATAACAATAATAACTTAATAGTCTGGTTCGTTACCGATCTTCCAACCTCTCCCCCTTTGATACGTACTACGAATTGTAAGTCTATCAAATAAGGTATGGAGAAAAATGGAGGCGGAACAAAACAGCATACTTAAAGGAGCTTATAAAAATGTTGATGCTTCAAATGCATTTGATAAACAATTAACACATCTCGACCTGTGACGTCAGTGGTCTAAAGTGGTGGAGTGCGTAGTGCACACGACCTCTAAGACTGAGCAAATCTGATATGCGTGGGTTCGAATCCTATGTTGTGCATAAAAAGTTTTTCAAATAAAATTGGATTAAAGCTCAGCACCACAAAAAAGGAGACTGATGAGTGCAAAAGTGGCAAAGCACGAAATAGCTATATCTCCAGCCAAAAACAATGAGTGGTAGCACCTTTAAGTTGTTGTTGTTGTTCAAAAACATTCGATGAAATTAAAAGGAATGGTCAAGTCTAACAAGCTGACATTCATTCTAGTACGAATAGTACAATAAAAATAATAACAATAATAACTTAATAGTCTGGTTCGTTACCGATCTTCCAACCTCTCCCCCTTTGATACGTACTACGAATTGTAAGTCTATCAAATAAGGTATGGAGAAAAATGGAGGCGGAACAAAACAGCATACTTAAAGGAGCTTATAAAAATGTTGATGCTTCAAATGCATTTGATAAACAATTAACACATCTCGACCTGTGACGTCAGTGGTCTAAAGTGGTGGAGTGCGTAGTGCACACGACCTCTAAGACTGAGCAAATCTGATATGCGTGGGTTCGAATCCTATGTTGTGCATAAAAAGTTTTTCAAATAAAATTGGATTAAAGCTCAGCACCACAAAAAAGGAGACTGATGAGTGCAAAAGTGGCAAAGCACGAAATAGCTATATCTCTACAACCTAAACAACGCCTAAAACAACGAGTGGTAGCACCTTTAAGTTGTTGTTGTTAAACTTCCAACGACCAGGGGGAGAGATACTCGATTTAATATTTTGTTTTAAAAGGGCACTTTGCCGAACACAAGGGTTGCTTATTTCCTTAAAATAATCCTTTATTTAATCTTACAATTATAATTTAGTTGTATGTGATAGATAATTAATTGCGAAGTAGTCGACCGATTGTGTTAAAGACTCCAAGATAACTCATTCAGACTGACCAAGTCAGTCACCAAGCCACCACCAGTCCGTTGTCCAAAAATGCAGCGTCACCAAAACGCCCACAGGTTAATTGAGTCCAGAATCTGGTACCAGGCCCATGCCTTGGATACCCAACGACACACAACCAAGAATGTGCCAACGCCAGCAACAATAGCGAAGATCCGTGGGAGCGTCATCTGAGGGTAAGCCATCGTCGTGGTGTTGTTTATTTGTTCTTCCTAGAACTGTCTTGCAACCCTCAGCACTCTGCTGTATTTATCCAAGATAAATATAGGGCAGCGATGATTGACTGGCGACAATAAGAGTCGAATGTCACAGTCCAGTCGTTGAGTGAGCGACACTACGAGCCGCTTCATCCTATCCATAACTATAACATATTGTAGGTATCTGCCATGCTAATGCATACCCATGGTATGCGCTGTGTATCTGCTATACGGTGGGTGATGACATCACCTATAGCTCTATGTATACTTAGATATGTGCAGTGTGCCTGTGCTGTGGGTAGGTATCTGCTTTGGCTGGCACAGAAATGAAGCACAAATCGATGGCACATTTAATTCGACACATTTTGATGTCAATCGACTGCTCATATAGCGAGGCAGTATGGAATGTGTGATATGATGCTGCCCGGCTGATGATGGTGGTGGGTGTAGTGAGGTACTAAGTACTTTCTGCTGCATCAGCGCGTACGTTGACCACCAAATCTCGAGGTCAGTGGTGATTGACCAAACATCCTGCCCGGTCGAACCTCGCGTTCGAAATGTTAAGGGGTGTGGGCCAACTGGCCGGGTTGAGGTAGGTTATGCTCATACAAAATGAACTACATGTACTTCAATTGGTCAGGTAAGTTAGGAGGTTGTTAGTCGATTAATCGACAAAGTTTCTGGACGGGGCGGCGACACTCGCCGGCGGCAGTCCGAAGGGTTGCGTTGCGGGCCAATCCATCATTGCCCAGGTGAACTGCTGTGACTCGCCCGAGTCGCCAATGGGTAGGGGGTAGATTCTCGTTTCGCACAAGAACTATGTCATCTACTCGAAGATTCGGCTCTCGTTTCTCCCATTTGTTACGGGTTTGCAAGGTGCACAAATATTCCTCGCTCCATCTGTGCCAAAAGTCTTGGTGGACTTTGCGCAGCCACTGGTACTGCTTCAGTCGGTTGATTGGTATGTCATCGATGCGGGGCTCGGGTACTGCTATCAGTGGAGCTCCGATCAGGAAGTCTCCAGGAGTGAGGGCCAGTTTGTCCTTAGGATCGTCATGTAGGGGGACCAATGGACGAGAGTTAAGACATGCTTCGATACGAACTGCCAAGGTGTGCAGCTGATGATGCCAAAGCGACTGAGATCCCACCAGGCGGATCAAGTGGTGTTTGGCGGATTTGACGGCGGCTTCCCATAAGCCACCTTGATGTGGAGCACCTGGCGTGATGAAGTGCCATCTCGTACCTGCATGCGCCAAGGCTTGCTGATTGTAATGAGACTCAAAAAGAGCCAGGTCTTCCTTCATGAGCCGGTTGGCCCCCACAAAGGCAGTCCCATTATCGCTGTAGAGATCGGGGCAGGGTCCACGCCTGCCGGTGAAACGGGTGAAAGCATCCAAGAAAGCTTGTGAAGAGAGGTCCTCTATGACCTCTAAATGCACGGCTTTGGTAGCCATGCATACAAATATCGCCAGGTATCCCTTTGTAGTGGTGCGGGATCGTTTGGTTCCCACACGTAGGGTGAATGGTCCACAGTAATCTACCCCAGACGATAGGAAGGGTCTTGCCTCATTGACTCGTTGACTGGGCAGTGAGGCCATCTGTTGCTTTATTAATGTCCCACGATGTCTTCGACAGATGACGCATTTGTGGACGAATGTTCTAACCGCTTGTCGGCCCTGAAGTATCCAATACTTATGGCGTAGTGTCTGAAGCATCAGTTGGGCTCCACCATGCATGGTGATCTCGTGAGTGTGGTCCAACAGCAACTCGACGAGATGTCCTGTCTTCGGTAGGACGAGCGGGAATTTCTGCTCATGTGGCAGCGAAGAGTGAGTGAGCCGGCCTCCGACTCGAAGTAGATCCTTGTCGTCTAAGTAAGGATTTAGTGACAGTAACGGGCTTCCACTCCCCAATGGAGCTTTCTTGTGTAGTTGCTGGATGTCTTGAGGGAAGCACATCGCTTGTTCTATTCGTATAAGGCGTTGTAGGGCGTCATCGAGCTCATCCGCTCCGATCACGGGTTCCTGGATACGATGTCTATGTGACTTCAGCCACCTTGTTATGTAGGCAACAACGCGTAGAAGTTTCTGCATCCGGCTATATCGCTCCACCAAGTGGATGACCGTGCCGTCTCTGCAACGAGTAGTCAGTGGGTGTGATGCGGGTTGCGTGGTGACACCGGTAATGGCCGATGGTTTGACTTCAGCTGCGATAGTAACCAGGTCTTTATCATCCGGCTGCCCGGCTGGGCCAAGAGGGAGCGGACCGACCTTCAACCAGTCTGGGCCTTGCCACCATAGGTTGTGATTGACGAGCTCTGAGGCACCAATACCTCGACTCGCGCAGTCAGCAGGGTTCTGAGCAGAGCGTACGTGATGCCACCGTTCAGGTGACGTGAGCTCTTGTATTTGTCGGACTCGATTCGCGACGTATGGCTTCAATGTCGAAGGCTCCTTCCTTAACCAACATAACACGATGCTGGAATCTGACCATAAGTAGTATGGTGCTGTAACTAGTCCAAGAGCTGTACGGATGTTCATCAGGGTGATGGCCAATAGGTGGGCGGCACACAGTTCTAAACGAGGTATGTTGGCGCCTTTGATGGGGGCTACCTTCGTACGTGCAGTCACCAGGGAGATCTGCACTCGTTCATCTGGGTAGGTGGTTCTTAGGTAGACCACTGCTGCATAGGCTCGGGAGCTGGCATCACAGAAACCATGAATTGTGGTGGGGTACTGATTATGCATGCCTAGCCAGCGTGGGACCCGAACCTGAGTGAGGTTGACCAAGTCGTCCCGGAATGTCTGCCAAGCATGCTGCAACTCATCAGTGAGGGGGCATCCCAAGTGATGCCTGCGGACCAGAGTGTCTGGATGAACACCTTTCCGACGATTACCACAGGAGCAAGAAGACCGGTGGGGTCAAATAGCTGAGCCACTTCACTCAGTACACGCCTCTTTGTTGCAGGAGGCCGTGGCGCTTCTAGTTCCACGCGAAAGAAGAGCTCGTCAGCTGTTGGGTCCCAACGTAGACCAAGTACTGTTGCCGTTGGGCAGTCAATGACAAGCTCTGTGGAAGAAGAAGAAAAGGAAGCTTGATTAGTTAACCTCGACATTACCTGTATGCTATTCGAGTTCCATTTGCGGAGTGCAAAATGTCCAGCCAAGAGGACCTTATTGACGTCTCCTGCCAGGCGTACTGCTTCGACGGCACTGTTGCAGCTAGTGAGGAGGTCATCCACGTAAAAGGCCTTCTCAATCGTCTCAATTGCCGCTCGGGCACGTGTTGGATCTGCGACTAAACTCTGGTTATCGTGCGCACACTGGATCATCGATCGCACTGAAGTGTATGGACTAGATGCCATACCATACGTAACGGTTGTTAACCGAAAGACATTGAGCTCGTCTGACGGTGACTCTCTCCAGAGAATCCGCTGGAAATCACGATGTTCAGGTGCTACCAGGACCTGACGGAACATCTTCTCGACATCGGCTGTCAAAGCAATGGGGTATCTCCGGAACCTCAAGATTACATTGATGAGTGAATCTTGGATCGTCGGACCCACCAGCTGGACATCATTGAGTGAGACTCCAGTAGTGGTTTTGGCTGACGCATTGAATACCACACGGAATTTAGTGATTACCGCATGATGCGGGATGTAGTACGAGTTGGGGCGGTCACCATGTTGACCCACCCGTTCCATGTGTCCCATAGCTTCATATTCACGCATGAATGTTGTGTACTTCTCGCGGAGTTCGGGATTGTTGTAGAGTCTTCTCTCTAGACAATAGAACTGGCGTACGGCTGAGCGGTAGGATGCGCCTAGCTTCGGGGCATCGTGTCGAAATGGTATCTGAACCATGTACCGACCATCAGGTGTGCGTGAGTGTGTCGAATCGAAATGGCGACTGCACTCATCCTCTCTGGATTCGTCGAGAGGAACTTCTTCTAGCTTCCAGAAGTTCTTTACCAATTCGTCTAAGGTAAAGTCTGAAGATGGTTCCGCAGTCATCCGGGCGTTGTGAGCTCGTGCGATGGGCTGCGGTGGTGCCAGAGTAGCTGGACCAAAGACCACCCAACCAAGCCGGGTACATTGTGCATGTGGTTCGTGAAATTGACCATGAATAACCTCGCTCTGGACTAGGTATCCCCATACATCGGCACCGAGTAAAACATCAATGGCACCAGGGGTTCCCAGGTGTTTATCAGCCAATGGTAGGCCCGCCAAGTGGGTCCACTGCGTAGTATCGACGTAGGAGTCAGGGATGACTGACGTAATTGTCGGGATCACCAGAGCCTTGAGTTGGATGGTGAAAGAGGAACGGGTCGACCGAAGTGACAACGTCACTTGTTCCTGTACAGGCGCATGCTTCAATGCGCCAATGCCTTGCACGGCGATGTCCACTGGAGACCTGAGGAGTTTAAGCCTGTCGACTAGAGAGGTTTTAGCAAAACTTACCTGCGATCCTGGATCGCAGAGGGCGCGCACCAAGTGCCGCTCCGCCGTTTGACTGTACGTATAGACTAATGCTGTCGCCAATAGTACAGTCGAGCTGGGGTTGAGGAGTCAATTCGAATCCTCCTGGAATCTGTCAGGTGGTCCATGGTTCCGTTCCTGGTACGGAACCCAGTTGGACGGTTCTGGTAACCGCTGTTTGGATCCTGAAGGTTTGCCTTGTTGCGCAGCAGGATCCACTGATGGCTTCTTTGATGATTGCGGCTGACTCTTGCACAGGAGCGTGTTATGTCGCTGATTGCAATGGCGGCAATTAAATGCGGATGGGCACCTATCTGAGCGGTGTCCAGACTTCAGGCAGTTGAAACACAGGTCCTCTGCTCGGAGGAAGTTGAGCTTCGTGCTAGCATCCCATCCACCGAACTCGCTGCAGTGGTTGAGGGTGTGGTTTCCGTTGCAAGCTACACACCGGTTATTCTGCTTCTTCATGGCTGCTGCGGCATGTGTCCGAGCGACCGGTTTAGCCCGGGTCGAGGGACGCGGAGCTGACCGACTTGCAGCATCCGAGTGACTGCCAAATGGTCGCCTAGCTATCTCAGCACCAAGACTGTGGGCACGGAGTTCCACGAACTCTAATAATGACGCCAATGATGCCGTTTTCTTAGGAGGGCAATGCATACTCCTTGTGTCTTCGGGGGAAGCTTCGTGAGCACGATATGCAGAGTCAACGTGTCCCAACTGTCGACTGGTTCTCCCATGACCCTGAGTGAGCGTAGAGACTCACCTACTGTGTCCCTGATACGCATCAGCTCGCGGGGTGACTCCTCTGTGGCGACAGCTACCCCCAGAAACCGGGATACGTGAGCCTCTGCTAGCAGTCTGGGGTTATCGAAGCGCTCCTTGAGTGCCGCCCATAGTTCCTCATACCCTCCTGAATAAACACTCCCGACGAGACCCACGTCTGTCACTTTCACTGAGTCCCGCAGCTTCTGCAGTTTGTAGGGCACGGGTAGATCGGCGTTATGCACCATCGTCTCGAAGGCGTCTTTGAACTCCAGCCACTTCTGGAGTTCCCCAGTGAAGGTAGGGATCCGGATCGACTCCAGCTTCATCTCTAGCTTTGCCGTTGATGTGGAAGGGATTGTCTGCACCACGACCTCTTTGGGCACGTCCAGGACTGCTACCCGCCGTTTCAAAGCTGACGATGCTTCGATGTACTGCTGCCTCACCGTCTGCTGCAGCAATCCGTGCTGTTCTATGTCCTCGTCTGTTACCTCCTCAAGTATTGCGTCATGGGCCGCCTGGAACCGCTGGTATTGTAACTCCAAATCCTTCTCTTCCAGGTAGATACGGGTAAGGTCCCATCCGTTTAGGTCAGCCGTCAGTATTGTGGTGTGGTGGTTCTTGAGTGCCTGGCACGCCGTTGTTCGTCGCAGCAATTGGATGCGACTCTTATGAGGATCTGTTGAGGGGCCCAGCCGAATCTCCTTTGTTTGAGGTTGCAGCTTCTCGAGGTGCCGCCTCAAACTCACCGATGCCTCTTTGTACTGTGCCTCCACGATGTGCAACAGTGCATCGTGCGCGAGGAGGTCTGACTCGTCAGTGTCGCCGACATCCAGCAGAGCTACTTCGTGTGCGCTCTGGAAGCGCTCGTATTGTTGATCTAGAGAGCGTTGTTCGCTCTCGATCCGGGCCACATCCCAGCTGGTCATGTCCGCGGACACGATATTGGTATGCAACCGCTTCAAGGTGGTGCATGCTGCTGACCTCTTTGTCAAGTGAGCCATGTTCACACTTCACCAATTGACAAAAAGGATTGGAAATTTATGTTCACAAGCACTGAGAAGTCTATCCCAACGATAGGGTTATGGTTAAGGCCGCGTACCACAGTAGCGCAACTACACTCAACACAAAGACGACGAGCGCGAATTCAATATATCTTGGATGCCAAGATCCACAAAAGCACATTCAACAAGTTCACGAGGGACACGACAAAATGTTCTAAATGTCACTTGATTTCGCACAATCAATACCTCACAGGGGGCACCAAAATGTTGGGGATTAAACTTCCAACGACCAGGGGGAGAGATACTCGATTTAATATTTTGTTTTAAAAGGGCACTTTGCCGAACACAAGGGTTGCTTATTTCCTTAAAATAATCCTTTATTTAATCTTACAATTATAATTTAGTTGTATGTGATAGATAATTAATTGCGAAGTAGTCGACCGATTGTGTTAAAGACTCCAAGAGAACTCATTCAGACTGACCAAGTCAGTCACCAAGCCACCACCAGTCCGTTGTCCAAAAATGCAGCGTCACCAAAACGCCCACAGGTTAATTGAGTCCAGAATCTGGTACCAGGCCCATGCCTTGGATACCCAACGACACACAACCAAGAATGTGCCAACGCCAGCAACAATAGCGAAGATCCGTGGGAGCGTCATCTGAGGGTAAGCCATCGTCGTGGTGTTGTTTATTTGTTCTTCCTAGAACTGTCTTGCAACCCTCAGCACTCTGCTGTATTTATCCAAGATAAATATAGGGCAGCGATGATTGACTGGCGACAATAAGAGTCGAATGTCACAGTCCAGTCGTTGAGTGAGCGACACTACGAGCCGCTTCATCCTATCCATAACTATAACATATTGTAGGTATCTGCCATGCAAATGCATACCCATGGTATGCGCTGTGTATCTGCTATACGGTGGGTGATGACATCACCTATAGCTCTATGTATACTTAGATATGTGCAGTGTGCCTGTGCTGTGGGTAGGTATCTGCTTTGGCTGGCACAGAAATGAAGCACAAATCGATGGCACATTTAATTCGACACATTTTGATGTCAATCGACTGCTCATATAGCGAGACAGAATGGAATGTGTGATATGATGCTGCCCGGCTGATGATGGTGGTGGGTGTAGTGAGGTACTAAGTACTTTCTGCTGCATCAGCGCGTACGTTGACCACCAAATCTCGAGGTCAGTGGTGATTGACCGAACACATTCAATGAAATTAAAAGGAATGGTCAAGTCTAACAAGCTGACATTCTAGTACGAATAGTACAATAAAAATAATAACAAAAATCCATCTGTTTACGAGTTCAATGTTCTGATGTCAAAAATTCTTTCATCAAATCTTATTACTTTTTCTCCTTACAGTAATTGTGATGATGATGATGTAGAATTTTTGAGGCTAGACGCATCCCAAACTCAACCAAATACTTCAAAAATGTCTTCATTGCCTAGGCCTCGTAAAGAAATAGTATGCGGTGAGACTCTGTATGAAAAAGTCATAAGTGATATGGAAATCGGAACTGAAATAACATTAGAAACATCTGCAATGCGATATTTTACTGGATATCTTGCTTTTAAAATGCTTTCGAGGAACAAATGTTCAAGTTGTTCGAAATTATTTTTAAAAGCTGATGAAAAAATAACATGTCCTTCGGAATTTTTCATCTTTGCCAAAAATTACTCTCAAAACAGTGACTTTGGAAGTCTGAAGGTACCAACTCAGGAATTTTTTAATGTTTGTAAACTTCACTTTAAAGTTTTTAATAGAGTTTTTAGAGAACGCCCACAAGAAAGACATATAAGAGAGACAATGGCATTGGAATGCATAAGAATAACCAACATCAGAGATTCAGACTGGTTTGATGAAAAAAATCCTTGCTATGGGCATCGTAAAGACCTTCTATACTTTTCCCTCCTCGTTTTATTGCGGAAACATTGTTCGTGGAAGATACAAAAAAGTATAACATCAAAAAATCAAAAAATTCAAATATTATCAGGAAAAAAAGTAAAAAACAATCCGAGTGAGAGGCACGGGGAACTCACTTAAATCAAGCACCCCAAGAGTGAGAGGCACGGGGAACTCAAATTTTGAAAAAAAATATTTTATTTTTTCTTCCGATTTTCTTTTTTAAATTCACATTTTATTTAATGGATATGTTACTATTACTAATGATAAACTGTGAAGAAATTTGAAAAAAAAAATAATTGCTTGTTCCCCGTGCCTCTCACTCTTGGGGTGCTTGATTTAAGTGAGTGAGGGCATTGTTTACATATCCTGGTTGAATTCCTTTAACAGGAGCCCATCTGTATAAAGAGGATATGTGGGGAAGCCTGAAACCCAGCCCATCCCTCAAAAATTTATAGGCGCTTTGCGATCTATAAAATATATTTTGGGAATTTTCTTTTTCGTTATTATATTTTGCAGATTTCGACAACCCCATCAACATATCGCAAAATGTTTTTGAATGGTCGGAAATATGTAGCCCTTGGATTTGAGACGATAAAGATAATCTCCCTTTTTTTGAATCTTTTAAAGCAGTATGCGCTCTCTTTTTTCATAATGATTTATTTTTAAGTTTTTTATTTGAATTTTTAAACTTGATAATTTTTTTTTTAAAATTGCATTTTTTTTCTCCTCTTTTGCACATCTTTGTGATAATTGATCGCACCTTACACATGAAATGCTACAACTGCTCGAAGTTCTTCTTCGTTTAGTTGGAGGAGACTTATTAAGATCTTCTAAATTTAAGTCTGAACCCAAATCAGAATTTAAATTTAAAGAAGGAACAGCATCCTTCTTAAGATATTTTCTTCCCACAAACTCGGGACAAAAATGGTCTCCACATACAAAGTATTTGCCTTCATTTCTGAATCCACATGCCTGCCTCCACAAATTATTCAAAATTTCATTTTTTTCCCTAGAAGGGCACTTAAAAATTTTCAAATTAGGGTACTCTCTTTTCGTTTTCATACAAACGAAACAAGAAACCCCAGATAATCTCTTATCACCCATTGCTATTAAAAAAAACGTTGACAAATAAAATCGCTGAAAAAAAGGATCACTGACTGTAAAATTAACAAAGAAAAATGTTTGCTCAATCATATACATAAATGAACATCCAAATCGTTCGAAACGCAGAGATGAGTATTTACTTCATATGTAGCAGATCTACTTCATTAATTTATTTTTATGTATCTGCTACGTAGCAACTTATTTCTACTTCGTTTTAAAATTTTTTCTAACGCTATATATATATAGTTATATTGAAAAAATCTTTAAATAATCCAGAAATTAAATTTTCACTGTTATTTTTGTCCTATATTTTGGAAATTATTAACAATTTTAATAAAGCTTTTCAGTCTGAAAAGACACAGATACACATTTTGCGGAAACGTGTGCTCATGGTCTTTAAAACCGTCTTATCAAACTTTTTTTAGGGCAGAACTACTCGACGAATCTTCAATGCAGATCGTGAATTATAAAGAAAAATCCAATTATTCAGATTTAAAACAAATTTTTTTTGGGTTAAAGTCGGCTTTGTATGAGGAAGAGTTAAACAAGAATCAAGATACGGACACGGAGGTAGATTTATTTCAGATAAAAATGTATTTAGTTTCATTTTATGTTGAATTGTGCGATCAATTGAAACTTCGTTTTGATTTAACTGACAAAAAGTTAGAATTGTTAGAATTTTTGGATCCAAAAGTAATACAAACTGAAACATATCCGACAATCCTTTCACTTTTGAATGAATTTCCTTATTTTGATAATAATGTAACAAACATAGAAACTCTGAACTCCGAATTTAGAACGCTTATGGTTACTAAAAGTATAAAAATGAACGACGACGAAGAAGTTGTTGAGTTTTGGACGCGTTTACACTCAGAAAAATATATTGGAAGAGGATATGTTTAGGGTGTTACCCGGCTATATGCTTACGCTAGCTAGTTTACCGCATAGCAGTGCAGCAGCCGAAAGACGATTATCAGATTTCAATAACGTCAAAACAAAAAAAGAAATAGACTAGACATAAGTACCGCTTCTTCCCTTTTATTAATAAGAGAGTTTGTGGCTGGGCTGAAAGATTTTGAAGTTATTACGATATTTTTCAAAGTTTAAATATGTTCAGGAGGGCTACGTATTAAGAACCGATTAAAATCCTTATTATATGCATATACTTTATAATATTTTATGAATTTGTGTTATGTTTCCCTTAGAGGAGAATCTAATTTAATTTAAAACAGAATGTTCCTATTTATTTCAATACAATAATGTACCTACATAGTATGTACTATGTATGTATACATGTACCTAATTTATGAATTTGTGAGACTTGTTCTAGTCAATGTATGTTTTCGTTATATGGATGTAAAATAAAATGAAAATAAATTTGTTTTGTTTGTATTTTTTTTTTCATTATCTGCTACATATTTTACAAATCTACTTCGTTTCTTGGGCAAAATGTTTCACTTTTCGGGCTTAGCATTCTCATCCCTATCGAAAGTCGACGACGAATGAAGTAAAAATAACTTCAAACACCGATCGCACAACCAGCGTTGCCGCGAAGACAAAAAATTTAAGGGCCATTTTGAGGGCCATTTCCAAAATGTGCGGGCCATTAGCCCACTACCCTAGAAAAAATTTGTTTAAGAAAATAATAACAATTTATCTTTTCTAAATAAATTTATTATATTTCGAATTAAATTAAATATTCGAATAAGTCATCAAATCCGTAGCCAAAATATATTCCATTTAAGGGTTTCAAAGAGAACTGTTCGAATTCAACTTCAAATATATTGTCTAGGCTTTCTAAGTACTCAGCTTTAACAATTTTTTTTAAAATAACATTCAATTTTTTTGTTTGCGTTGCAACAACTTTCTTTATTTTGGTGTTCTTCAAATCAAGATACTCTTGAAAAACTTTAAGTTCTTCTTGCCTTTTTGGGCTGTGTTTTAAGAAATTGTAGATATGACAAAACAAACAGACGAGATACGTACTAGGTAGGTGAAAAAAAATAAAGTGGCGATTGGCGAAAACAAATGAAAAGCAAACGTCATGTCAGTCTGAATGAATGAGTTCAATATGGGAAGTTGTATATGGAGGAAACACATTGATAATTGATACTTTTGTTGATGGAATAAAAAGATTGGTATTTGTTGTTTTAGAAAAAAGAAAATATATGATATGCGGGCCATTTCATGTTGGCCCCGGGCCACGGGCCACGGGCCAAAATAAAAAACTTAGTGCCAAATGGCCCGATCGGGCACATTTTGGCAACGCTGCGCACAACCCAAAAAAATATAGAAAATGTATACCTACGCACGACACGACCAAACAAATCCAACGACACACCAGACGAGCCATCCCGATACCTCTTATATCTTATGCCATAGTTAGTTTCTTCAATAAATTGTTCTAAGGATTTTATATGTTACCCCAGTTTCATGAGCTAATGTTTTTTTAAAGAACAACCTTGCTTTTAAAGAACAACCTTGCTTATATTCACAGGTTGGCCTTGGCACATACAAAAATCACACCCAGGAAATACAAACAAAATTCACACACATCGTTAAGAAAGATCAACATAAAATGAACATAAAATACAAAACAATAAGGCACAAGAAGTATAAAAAAGAAAATACGACAAGTTATACAATGCAATAAAATGTTTGAGTATGATTCATGCTAGTTCGATCAAACTGGGACGTAGTGGTACGTCCCAGTCGATTGAAAAATGGTAATTTTTTTCCCTCTGCGTGCGATATCTATGGAACTATAGTATCTGTGATAGTACTCTCATGGTGGAAGTCGAATAGGGCGGCATCTAGATATTTTTTGTGGAACGTCTAGTCAAGACATTCATGGAGAAATCGATTTGCAGTCGGGAGACTTGGGAGACTTAACAATGTTATAATTTGAAATAGAGAAAGACTATAGAGAATTAACGAAAGTCTGAGTGAATGAGGAAAACACATTTGTTTCTTTGTGTTTGTATTTTGGTGTGGTTATATTTTTTGGTTACATCTTTGTATATGAAAACTCTTTCATATACAAAGGTTACATACGCAAAACGGTAGCCTTTCTATACAAAGATAGAATTGACATCTGTCAGATTTGCGAGAAAGTCGAAGTTTTTTTGTGCTCAGTTTCTTTTTTCATATTTATTTAAAATAAAATAGTAAAAAATTGTTTTTAAAAGTTACAACATCACTTTAAAGTTATATTTTAACATTACAAAGAATTTATTTCAAACAACTGATAATAAAAGGTACGATTTCAATTATTTGGTATTGGGGTTTGTTTCGACATTGCCTCTTCGATCGTATTGTACATATATGCAACCAAAACGAAATTTGCAAGATACTTCGCCGGAACACCCACAAAATAACAAGAAATTAATATCTGAAGCGGAATTTTCAAGTAAAATGGCAGTTGGAAAAATGTCGATCGCAGAATTAAAAGATCTTTTGGATGAATGCATAACCTCAAAATTAAAAGACATTGCAACTAAAATTGAAGTCCAAGCACTATCAAGCAATATCCAGTTATTAAGGTCTCAAAATGTTTTCCTTGTGAACCGATTAACAAACATGGAAAGCTACTGTCAAACTTTGGAGCGCCAACGATTACGATTTCAATTATATTTGGTATTGGGGTTTGTTTCGACATTGCCTCTTCGATCGTATTGTACATATATGCAACCAAAACGAAATTTGCAAGATACTTCGCCGGAACACCCACAAAATAACAAGAAATTAATATCTGAAGCGGAATTTTCAAGTAAAATGGCAGTTGGAAAAATGTCGATCGCAGAATTAAAAGATCTTTTGGATGAATGCATAAACTCAAAATTAAAAGACATTGCAACTTAAATTGAAGTCCAAGCACTATCAAGCAATATCCAGTTATTAAGGTCTCAAAATGTTTTCCTTGTGAACCGATTAACAAACATGGAAAGCTACTGTCAAACTTTGGAGCGCCAACTTGAAATTTTGTCGCGGAAAGACAAGGAAAATTCTGTTGTTGTACATTTCCCGGCAGAAGGGAAGTCCAATAAAGTTGACTTTGCAAAACAAACTTGCATTGGTCTTCTCCAGCTTCAAGGAAATGCAGAATTGCCTATAAAACACACACAAGAGTTCACAAATCGCAACACAAATAAAAGCACTGTAATTCTTAACTTTCATCCCGGCGACACCGCAAACAAATTAATCGAAGCGAAACCAAAACTAAAGAATACAGGCATTGTTATGCACCGCGAACAATCCCTTATAACACGCCAAAAGAGAAATGCACTTTTCCAAATCAAAACGAAATTACTTGATATGGCTCCAACAGTAAAAATCATTATTAGAGGAGTTAAATTAAATATAAACAACTTTGCATTTTCTTACAACGTTTTGAGAGGTTTGGTTGTAAACAATGCAGACGAATTGACATTTATAAAAAACACGTTTGGAGAAGGTGGGCTGCAGTTCTTTGACATAGACAACATCAACAATTGTCAGAATAATACGATGATAGCGCCAATTGCTCCAACTAGAGAAAGCAGTATGCAGCAGAATCAATATCAATATCATCGTCAACATCATAAGTAGGAAAGGGTTGCCGTCTGCCATTTAAATTTAAAAATTATATGTTATAATGTTTCTGGGTTGAAAAACAAACTAGTAATTCCTACTTTTTTTGAATTTATTTTAAAGTATGATATTATTATTTTGATAGAAACTTTTCTCGAAGAGGGTAAAGAAACACAATTTGTGAAGTATTTTAAAGATTATAATATAAAATTTTATTCCAGCCACGAGAAGCAACACATTTGGTAGAGCTAGCGGTGGAATGTTAATTGCATTTAAATGTAATTTGAACAATTTTGTTAAATTTAAAAGAATTGGTAGGAAAACAGTTGTAGAGATAAACCATAAGCATGACTTCTATTATATTTTACCAACTTATTTAAACTGCAATAATTGGGCAAATGATTTTAATGAATTGCAAATTTTTTTTAATGAAAATGAATTGCAAAATATCATGGTACTCGGCGATCTCAATGGTAGAATTGGTAATTTTCAGAACCCAGATTCTCTGGTGCAAAATGTTTCTCATGTATGTATATGCAAGTGTTAGGAACTCTATGGATGGAACTTTAAATAGATGTGGAAGGCAACTTATGGATTTCGCTGAAGATTTTGGTTTATTGGTACTTAACGGTATTACTAACAGTGACAGAAGAGGCGATCTCACTTTCATTTCGGGTCAAGGTCATTCAGTTATTGATTATTGTTTTGCGAGAGGTAATTGGCTTAGTGTTGTCGAGGATTTCGAGGTTGTATCTGCAAATTTCTCTGGTCATTTACCAGTTGTTACCTCTATAAAATTTCAAGATGTACATAACTTTATCACCCATTAACACATTAAATAGATTAAAATGGATAGAAAATCGTGCTGAAGTGTATAGACGAAGGCTCGACGCTCAGACGCTCGTCCCAAGAACATTATAGTTGTGACCAGGCCGTTGAAAATATTTTAAAAAGTGTAAGACAAGCAGCAGTTGTGGTAAAACCTAAATCCAGAGATAAATTCGTAGCTGAGTGGTTTGATTGGGAATGTAGAAAACTCCGCAACAAATCTTTCGCAAATCTCAATCTGTTTAGGAAGACCAATTCAATTTTTTTTAAAAGTCTTTACATAGAATCCAATAAACTGTATATAAAAAGCTCTGTATTCAAAAAGAAAAAAAATATGTAAATGGCGTAGCAACCAGGCTTTCAAACTGTAAAGACGCAAAAACATTCTGGTCAAACGTGAGATTGTTAGGTGGTTGCAAGAGTATGTCAGCCTCAGCTATTGATGTTGAAAAACTCGCCGAGCACTTCGAACAGCTCCTGAACCCTTTGACAACAAGTTTAAAATTTCAATATGCCCTTCCTCTAGTTTTAATCCCAGAATTAGATGGGCCAATCACAATAAGAGAGTTGCAAGGAACTCTAGAAAATATGAAAAATGAAAAATCTGCAGGAGTTGATGGTATACAGTGTGAATTTTTTAAATATGGAACTCCGAATTTTCTAAATCATATTAATGACTTCTTTAATAGACTTCTTGAAGAAGAAGAAATTCCAAAGAGTTTCTTAAAAGCATGGATCTGTGCTATTTTTAAAAAAGGGGATTTGCAACTTCCGAGCAACTACAGGGGCATTTCGATTCTGCCATGTCTTAGGAAAATATTCACCCATCTTTTATACCAAAGGTTGACAAAATGGGTTGAAGAGAATAAACTCCTTAGTATTTTCCAAGCCGGCTTTCGAGCAGGATTATCTACAATAGACCATATATTTGCTCTTACAAGCATAGTAAAGAATTGTTTTGAAAAGAAAAAGAAAATTTACGCCTTTTTCGTTGATTTTCAGGCGGCATTTGACACGGTGAACAGAGACTCTTTAATATATAAATTATCTACTTTGGGTTTATCCACTAAATTTCTAAATCTGTACAAACTCCTTATAACTGGCACCTCTGCTGCAGTCTGGAATGGAAATTTGATGTCTGACTTTTTTAGTACAACATGTGGTGTTCCTCAAGGATGTGGATTGAGTCCCATTATGTTTTCACTATTTATTGACGATGTATCTAAAGATTTTCCGGGTGGAGTCATTGTCGGTGATACACTTATAAAGATGCTTTTATACGCGGATGACATTGTTATTTTGGTTGATAACCTCACTTCTTTACAGCTTCAAATTAATAAACTCAAAAGATTTTGTGATTTGTGGGATCTCAAAATTAACGCCACAAAGTCAAAAATAATGATTTTTGAAAGTACTCAGCGAAGAAGAGCTCGCAATGAAAAATGGTTTTTAGATCGCGAACCGTTAAAAATAGTATCTCAATACAAATACTTAGGTTTTCTAATAACGTATAACCTTGATGTTAAAGAAAAATGTATTGCTGCCAAAACAGCAATAAATCTCATGTGGAGTAAATTCTTTTGCAATAAATATGTCGATGCTACTGCTTAGTTTAGAGTATTTGATGCAACTATAAGAACGTGCCTTTGTTACGCAAATCAAGTTTTTGGCTATCGAAACATGGAGGAATTCGAAGTTGTTCAACGTTTCTTTTTCAAACGCATTTTCAAACTAGCTAGTTCAACTCCAACGTATGCTATCCACGTAGAAACCGGTATAGCACAAATATTCCTAGGCAATTTAAAATCAAATGCGGACTATATTGTTAAAGTTATGAATAGACCTGATACAAACCTTCACAAAAAAATAATGCAATACGCACTCCGATCTCAATTATCGCCTTTTAAAGAATGGTACGAATTGGCTAATCAGCATTGCTTTAATCTAAATCTTAATAATACACCTCTAGCCGATTGGCAAAAAGTTTTCTATAAATGCATAGTAAAGATGGATGACTCTCTTTATTTACAGTGTTTGCATAGAGCTCAAACTTCTAGCTAGCACTAGACTCATATACAAAACACTAAACCACACACTCTACAGAAGTAATTATTTTAACGAAAAATTATCTATAAAGTAAATGAGCCTTATTTTTAATGCAAGAACTGAGATGCTGAATTTAAACTATAAGCCACATAGAGTAGACCTTGATCCAAAATGTACTTTGTGCAACCGAAATGAAATTGAGGATGTGTACCACTTCTTAGCTGGTTGTCCAATGTTACAGGAAATTAGAAGGCTTTACTTTTCACAAAACATTCTAACACTTGAATATATCTATGTAGTCAAACGCCGGCACAAAGCAGTGATGGAAAAGAAATATAACAACTTTCTTGTATTTTACGTAAAGATGTTTATTCTCTGTATAAAAAATAAATCTTATTGATTTAGGTGTTTAAAAAGTAAAATGAATTACCTACTATTTTTAGCAATTCGGTAGGCGGCTTCCGCTCCGGTCGGCGTTCATCTAAAAAGTGCAAATTTATGCAAAACGAAAGTAGTACCACGTAAAAAGGATGTATTCCTACATTGTAGGCGCGCGCCAATTTATCTGACATCTGTTTGACCGACCGAAGCAGAACTACCTTCGGAACTATAAGGATCTGTTTACATTTGTTTCGTTCAATTATTTAACACTCCACCCCCCGTGAGGCACCCGGTCCCACCGCAGCCTCACAATCAACCTTTAGTACAGCCAGCTTAACCGCCGGCCTCCGAAGAACTCCCGTTGACGTTTGAATCTCAGCTGAACGGACCTGATCATCTGGTCCAACAAAAACTTTTAAGATTCTACCTCGCACCCATTGACATCTCGGAAGGTTCTCATCGCAGACGAGGACCAGGTCTCCTACTTGAAGATTTGGGACTTTGACGAACCACTTGCTTCTTTTTGTTAGTTCTGGAAGATATTCCTGGATCCATCGATGCCAAAAGCGATCCTTAATCTGCTGACTTATTCGCCATTGCTTTCGGAGGCAAAGAGCTCTTTCATTGATGTGTCCAGGCGACTGCGTCGAGTTCGTTCCACCAATCAAGAAATGATTCGGCGTTAATGGCTCTGCATCTTCGGTTGCCACAGGAAGGTGTGTAAGCGGGCGGCTGTTGACTATGTTTTCTGCTTCAATAAGAGCACTTACTAATGTCTCTGGTTTAGGCGCAAGTTCATTGAGTGTGAATGACAGAACTCTCTTCACTGACCGGACAAGTCTCTCCCAACATCCGCCGGCATGTGGGTTGGAAGGGCAGTTGAAGATCCATTCAATCCCTTTTGCGGAAAGTTCTGCTTTGATGGCATTATTATCGAAAACATCAGCTGTTAAAAGTTCTTTCTTGGCACCAATAAAATTGGTACCGTTGTCACTTCTAATTCGCTTTGGTATTCCACGCCGATTGACAAAATTACGGATGCACAGAATGCAGGCGTCTGTTGATAAGTCAGTTGCTAGTTCAAGGTGAACGGCTCTCACAGTCAGGCAGGTAAACAGGGCAACCCAACGTTTTTCCTTACGACGTCCCATTGTCACATTCACTGGGCCAAAATAGTCCAGTCCTGTAAAACTAAATGGCCTTAAGAAGGGAGTGAGTCGGTCCTCGGGCAACTGCCCCATCAATGGCGGCAAAGGGCAAGCAGATCTTATCCTGCAAAATGGACACCGACCTCTTTCTTTTTTGATTGCAGATCGCAGACTGGGAATCCAAAATATTTGTCGTATCTCGTTAGTGACCGTATCGTCGTTTTGATGACGCAAACGGCGATGAAAATGAGCTATTATCAGATTTGTCAATTGGTGGTCCTTTGGCAATATAATGGGTCGTCTCGAAGAGAACGGAAGCGTGGTGGCAGCGTCAACGCGTCCGTATACTCGTAACAAGCCATCATCATCCAGATATGGAGTTAGCTTATAGATAGAACTCGATTTATCAACTTGCTGATTACAACTCAATTGGCATATTTCTTGGGTAAAAACATCTTTTTGCGCAATTCCACAAAGTACTCGTTCGGCTTCTTCGAGTTCTAACGCAGACAATTCTCCCTTTTCTGTTGTTTGACGACGACAGGATTTGACAAACCGAATTAACCAGGCTGCCGTTCTTTTTAATATCAAGTATTTCGAGAATCTAGAGAAATCAAAGATTGGCGTACTTACTTTGGCGTGCAGAACGTATTTCGGTCTCATTTCTTCTCGGCAGACATAGCTAGAGATATCATCTGGTTGTGACGGCCATTGATCTTCGGGCAACTTGAGGAAGGTAGCACCACCTATCCATTTGTTATCGGCTCGGAATACTGGTGGATATCGTGCTCGTGTTGCTTCGTCAGCTGAATTCATCTTAGTCGGGGTCCAACGCCATTGTCCAACTTTGCTACTGTCCAATATTTCAGCAACTCGAAACCCAACAAATTGTTTATGATGACGAGGATCAGAACGAAGCCAGCTTAGCACTGTTTTTGAATCACTCCAAAAAACTCGTTCGTCTGGTTTCAGGTGATGGCATTCCAAAATAGAGTCACACAATCTGACTCCCAAAACTGCAGCTGATAATTCTAGGCGTGGGATGGACATCAACTTTTTCGGAGCGCACCTTGTCTTTCCACAAATAAACGTGACACATACTTCTTCCTTGTACTCAACCCGCATATATACTGCTGCACTGAACGCCTCTTCACTGGCATCGACGAACGTGTGAAGAACAATCCTGCTGGCTGTTGATAATGAAACATGGTAACATCTCGGAACCCTAAGCTTCATGACGTTATGGAGTTCCGCTCTCCATAGGTTCCATTTCTGGAAAATTTCATCTGGAATCGGCTGATCCCATTCAGTACCATATCTCCATACTGACTGCAACAACAATTTGGCGTGAATAACGAAATTAGCTATCATGCCGAACGGATCAAATACTGACATCGTAACGCTTAAAAGTTCTCTCTTAGTTGGGAATTTTCTTCCTTCGATAATGTCTTTGCTGACACGAGAGAAATTTAACTTAAACAAGAACACGTCCTCACCTGGGTCCCAGCACATTCCCAAAACCTTCTCCACTGCGGCTTCAATATTCATGGTAACAATTTGTCTCTGTTGTTCTTTATTGTCTGAATGATGTATATTTTTCAGAACCTCTTCAGAATTCGATGTGAAATTTCGCAGCTCAAATCCACCGCTTCTATGAATGGCTACTACAGCGTTAGTGACCTCGATAGCTTCTGCAACATCATTGAAACTTTCCACGTAGTCGTCTACGTAATGATGATCTGTGATTGACATTACAGCCCTTGGATATTCTTTGATGAATCTTTTCGCATTTAAGTTTTTGACATAATTTGCCGAACACGGCGAGCAGGTGGCACCAAATGTCATTGACTGCATACTATAAACACCAATCGGCTGGTCTTCGAACTCTCGCCAAAGAAATCGCTGAGAATTTTGATCTTCAGGCTGGATCATCACCTGATGAAACATTTCTCTAATGTCACCAGTCACTGCAATACGTCTCATTCGAAAATTATAGAGAATCGCCATTAATGGCTTCAAATCATCTGGGCCTTTCAATAAGAAAGAATTTAGGCTAACGTCATCTACTTTTGCAGCCGCATCGAATACCAAGCGAAGTTTTTCTGGTTTGTTCGGATTCTTTACTCCGAAATGCGGAAGGTACCAGGTCCTTGGAGTGATTGTTTTGGCTTCATCGTGCGAAAGTTCTTTTGCGTATCCTTTTTGGACATAACTTGAAATAATAAATCGGTACTTATCGGCAAATTCTGGTTCTCTTCGAAATTTATTTTCCAGGCTGAATAATCTTCGACGAGCCATGTCGTAGCTCGGAGGGAGGATGATTTGGTTCTGCTTCCACAAAAGTCCTGTCTGATATCGATCGTTTTTCTTCTTGGTGGTGTCCAGTAGAATCTCAAGTGCTCTCTTGTCATCTTCAGATATCAACCTTTCTTTCGGTTTTTTGACTCCGAAATTCTCGATGCAGAAGTACTCATCAACCATACGTGTCAATTTAGATTCTTCATCTTGACAGTTTTGGTCGCCATGCAAAACAAGAACTCTTGTAGAAAGTTTCGCGATTGTTTTTGTCCTACCATACACCACGTATCCAAGTTTAGTCTCGGTAACAATCGGCCCGATCTTATTAGACCCAATTGTTCGTATCGGGGCTCCCAAGTGACAGTTGTCTAGCCCAATTAAAATTTGTGGACTTGCATCATTATATTCCACGGCTGGGAAGCTAGATAATATATCAATTGCATGGTCATGGTCCAATAAGTCTGCTTTGGTAAGTGTCTGAGTCGGCAAACTCAGTTCATTAACTGTGTGTGCTGCTTCCATCTTATACCTCTCAGCACCATCAACATCTGCGCTAATATGCAAGTCAACAACAAAGGATTCGTTTGTGAACGATTCTTGACCAAACCATTGAAGTTTTAGATCTGTCTTTCGCCCCTTTAAACGCAAACTATCAGCCAGCGCAGCGCTCATTATGGTCACCGATGATCCTTCATCAAGAAGAGCATATGTTCGCAGCACTACACCATTACCATAAAGTCGTACTGGTATTACTCGAAATAGAATTTTGTTGTCTTTTCCCTTGCTGCAACTCAAAATGTTTTTCTCAACTACCGGTACAGCGGCGGCGGCGTTGGCTTGAAATGTCAAGATTCCTGATGCTTCTCTGTCTTCATGCAACGATGGATGATGATTCTTTTCACATCCATGCTTTCCACAAGCCCTTTTCGTTTTACAGCAACGCACGGAGTGACCAAATTTGAGGCAACAAAAACACAGCCTTTGATTCTTCACATAATTCCATTTGGTTGTAGCGTCTTGCTGGTTGTAGGAAGGACACTCTGAGAGTAAATGTTTTGCTTTCTTACATAGGCGGCAAGTTTGATTTGGTTTGACTGTTGGCACCTTTTGTTCTGCGGCATAGAGAACGTTTCTTTGATTTGGCTTTTGTCCGGATTTAGGTTGAGGCTGTGGGCAAACTGGGGTAACCAAACATATAAATCTTGCCGTGCCAGTCAGCCACTGTTCGAAATGTCTTATTGTTGGATAGGGTTGGTAACAGATGCTTCTCTGAACCCACTCCAACTTCTTGCTCATAGGAAGTTTGCTAATGAGCTCGTCGAGGATTGTAGGGTTGGCTAGCTGTGACGTCATTCCACTTGCTTCTAGAAAAGTGGCCAGATTCTGGACTTTGGTTGCAAATGGTATCAATAATTCCAATTTGTCTTCTGGAATCGGGTTTATTTCACTGGCTTTGAGTAACTGGCTTCGTAACAATATATCTGGGCGACCAAATCGAAATTCTAGAGCTGCCATGGCTTGATTTATATTGCTCGGGTGGATAAGCATAGCTTCGACGACTTCTCTGGCAGATCCTTTTAGGGCTTTCTGCAGGCGCAATAAATTATCCACATTTGTATAATTATACATGACAGTAGAATCGCGAAAGGATGTTGAAAACAACGGCCAGTCCTCAGGCCTCCCAGTAAATTCAGGCAGATCATGTAACTTACGGCTGGCTGCGGCCTGATATGAATACAAATTGGTATCAGCACCTGCACTGTATGGTGTCGGCATTGGCGGTGCTACTGTTGGTGGTGCTTCAATTTGATTCGAGTTGAAAGACTGGAATCCAGACAACGGTGGCAAGAACGATGGCACTTGCGGAACACTTATTGGTGTTAATTGGGTTCCGCTATTATAACCTGGCGGACGTGGTGGCACAGACGGTTGTGACTGCATGTAGGAAATTCCACACCATGAACTGGGCATGTACTGTGACAATTCGAATCCAGTGGACATATTACCAGCAGGAGTAGCTGTCACAGTATTTGTGGCAGAGACTAATTGTACACTGGAAGACACAACTGAAGAACTTGTACATCGGCCAGTCACATCTGAAGTAGTTACGGTGGCACTATGATGTTGCGTGGCTAGAACTTCTTGCAGACGAAGTTTTTCTTCCTTTTCAGTGGCTGCAGTAGACAACGCTGTTTGAAATTGCAAGCGCATTTCATCCAACTGCTTTTGGATTTCTTCCATAACTGTCGATTTGCAACTCTTATCGACAATTGTCTTTTCCAAATCTGTATCGCTTCCACTTTCCATAGTATGCTCGTCAGAGGAAGGCTCGTCCTGAACGAACTTATTTGGGTTCAGTCTGGAACTTTGGCGTTGGCCGGTGACTTTCTTTTTCATGGAGTTCTATGGCTATATTGTTCGCTGGCTGCGCAATCTCTGGCTGAGAATAATTTATGGGACAAGGCTTCCAATCCCAATGGCAATATTCTTAAAAATAAGAATAAAATTTGTAGTCAAACGCCGGCACAAAGCAGTGATGGAAAAGAAATATAACAACTTTCTTGTATTTTACGTAAAGATGTTTATTCTCTGTATAAAAAATAAATCTTATTGATTTAGGTGTTTAAAAAGTAAAATGAATTACCTACTATTTTTAGCAATTCGGTAGGCGGCTTCCGCTCCGGTCGGCGTTCATCTAAAAAGTGCAAATTTATGCAAAACGAAAGTAGTACCACGTAAAAAGGATGTATTCCTACATTGTAGGCGCGCGCCAATTTATCTGACATCTGTTTGACCGACCGAAGCAGAACTACCTTCGGAACTATAAGGATCTGTTTACATTTGTTTCGTTCAATTATTTAACAATCTACAAAGCAACTCTTAAATGGTAATCTAGATTGGAAACCCCTATGCTCCTATATTAGTCATGCTTTAGGTTACCGTAACAGTTTTATATAAGTATTAATTACATATTTGATAATGTGTTCCAATTTCTCTTTTTTTTTTTTGTAATTATATTTGAATGTTTGAAGATATAATTAAATTTTTTTCATTATTTTTTTTTTTTAAATATTGTACTATAGAATTAAACAAAATGAATAAACAAACTAGTACTAGTTTTTTTAAAATTTTTAATGTATATACAACTCATAGTTTATAACTTTAACTTTTTCACTTAAAATGTAAACTCGAAATAAGTCAATTCAGGCAGACGGCAACATTTGCCATGCTTTTATTCTTAGCTATTAAAAGATTGTACATTTATCGAGAATAATAAAGAATTTATAATAATAATAATAATAATACAAAGATGATAAGACAAAAGCAGGTGAATTGCGATTTCGTGTAGGAATTTTATATTCTTGGTTGAGATTTTATATTTTTGATGATTTGAGGATTTTATAAGGGAATTATAATTTGAACTTTTATAGGCAAGTAAATATGTAGGTATTGTATTCTTATCCAATAATAGATAGCTAGCTAAATAAATTTAAAAAATTTGATTACCTAAACCTTTCTTACAATTTGTTTTCATATCGAGCATAAAGAAGTTTAAATTTTCAAAGTCTTGGAAAGATGGTTTTTTTTAATAAATAAATTTGTAAATTGATACCTAATACAATTATTTAAAAGCTGGTTACAAAATTGTTGACAACATAGGTATAATGAAAAGATGGATATTTAATTTTTGGACGTTTTTTAATGGTAGTGAATTTTTTAAATGGGATGAGGAACTTTTAAATTTTTTTGTTTTAAAAATGAACACATACATACCTACCTATCTTTCAGTTTATAAAGTAGGTAGGTAGTTATAACTTCCGGTCAAAAAAGTGTTTCAAGGACAATTTTTGAAACATACTTTTGCCTGTAAGTTCTTATGATATATGTAGGTATTTATTAAAAGAAGGACCTTCCTATCAACAATTTTGAATGATCAAGGGTATAAGCAAATGTTTACTTTTATTAAGGTAAAAGACTTTATTTGGATCTTTATTTTTAGAGAAGTATATTCGATTTTGTAATTGTACTTACATAAATTTGATGCCTTTGTCTCAGTCTTAAGATATCTAAATTCTAGCAAATTCAATTTTTGTATGCCAGAGCAAAGTTTTTAACTTAGGAGTAATTTTTCTATAAATTTGAAATAAACATAACGTTTTACTACTGTTTTAAAATATACGTACGTGCACTTTTGACTAACGAAATGGGGGTTTATGTCTCTTCGTGTAGGAGGTAGAGGCAATTTTAGAATGAATCAGTTCAATTGACAAACCAAGACTATTTAAAATATTTTCTGTATTTTTAACTTCCCATAGGAAGTTATTGTAATGGGTCCGATTTGTCAAATTGAAAATTTTGACATTTCTCGACGTTTCAAGGTCCCCAGAGTCGAAATAAAAGATTTTTAGAAAGATGTCTGTGCGTGCGTGTGTACGTACGTTCGTACGTCCGTACGTCCGTACGTTCGCGACGTTTTTTCGTCGTCCATAGCTCAAGAACCAGAAGAGATATCGACTTCAAATAAATTTTGTTATACAGATATTAAGGCAGAAAGATGCAGAAAGGGCTCTCAAGAAAATTGCGTGGGTGTTATTTTTACCATAGCAGTTTAAAAAAAAGGTGAACATTTTGGTTAACCCTAAATATCTCATGAACCAATAACGCTAGAGACTTGAATTAAATTTTATATTATAAATTGTAACGTGATACTAAACAAGTTTATTTTTTGAAAAAAATCCAATTAACGTTTTTTTTTATAAATCAAAAAAAATTGTCACCTCGAAAATTTTACGACTAAAATATGATTTTATCACCAAAACCATTTTATGCAACGATGTTTTTGAAATCTGATAAAATTTTGAAAAAAATCGAATTGACAGTTTTTTTTATAAAAAATAAAAACCTAAAAAATACATTACTCAAAGTTGGTAAAAATTGATTTTCCACTCAAATACCTTTTTAAAACTTTGAGAAATTGGCTTTAAACTACTTTTATCTTTGAAAAAATATTGTTGTCAACATTGAGTAAAATTTTATAAAAAATCTAATTGACAGTTTTTTTAACAAAAAATTAAAAACCGAAAAAAAAAATTTAACAAAAGTTGGTAAAAATTGATTTTCGACTCAAATATCTTTTCAAAAATTTGAGATGATGGCTTCTAACTAATTTTATCTTATAAAAAATATTGTTTTCAACATTAGGAAAAATTTTGAGAAAAATCGAATTGACAGTTTTTTTTACAAAAAATAAAAATCTAAAAAAAAAAATGTATAAAAGTTGGTAAGAATTGTTTAAATTGTCTGAAGAATCCTTCATCTTAACAAGGTTATAACACCAAGGTTGTGAAATAACATGAGTAATTAATAATTATCATTGATAGGTATAATTTTGCGTTTAATGTTAAAAAATTGTTGGTTGGTGAGTGGCACAAAAAAACTTCGAAATCGTATAAAAGAAAATTTCAAATCAATACAAAAAATACCTACTTCGAAACTACATTTACGAAACTATAATTACTAATATAATACCTACCTAGTTAATAAGTTAAAAAAACTTTCAATTGGATTTTCCTAAAAGTCACACATCTTAAAATAGAAGAGCTGACAAAATTGTATTAAAGGTAGGTACCTACCTACAACAACAAACAACATATGCCTACCTACGTACCTAAATATAAACTAAATTTGTTGTTGTTGTTTATGGCTAAGGTCCCAGCTTTATTGTTTACATTTATTTATTAAAAATGATAAAACAAAAGGAGGATTGGATCATAAATAAAATACACAAATTTTAATTATATCAAATTATCTGAACCAACATAAAGAATACATTTTTGTTTTTATTTTAAACTACATAGGTATTTATAAATACTGTACATACCTATCTACTAATCTCAAACAAAGTGCTAAGTGTACGGGTATTATTGCACTGTCCGGATACTAGTAGGAATTCCCTATGAAATTTCATAAATTACCTGCCTACCTACCAATATATTTTATATCTAAAATTTGAATTTAAAATCAAACCCACATCCTGAAAAAATCACCTACCAATTGATATTTATCTACAAAAAAAAAAAACTTTAAAAGTCAAACAAATCTAAACTTTAAATATTGCAGAAAACTTAAAGCCAAATAAAAGCAAAATACCCACCAGCCAAAATATACATAACTATGTATAACCAAACGTATAATTATAGATTTTATAGATTTGTTTATTGAACTTTTATATATACAATTGGATAGTCTTAAGATTAAATAGATACATTGTCTTAGAATAAAATATTTTGTTGGCACATAGGGGGCCTAACTTTATATATTGGCTTAAGTTTAAATTAAAATATTGTTTAATATGTATGGCGTTCTAAAAATAAAAGTCGGTTGACTTGGTTATCCTCGGGGTGTTCCTTCCCGGTTGTCATTTGTTGGATTTGTTGATTGGTTAGAGGGTTGTTGGCTTGTTTAGCCACGTCGGTGGGCTGACTCGGGGTCAGCGTAGAATGCAACGGCATCTTCGTTGTTGACTTGAATTATGTTATCATCCATAATGTCCATGACGCTAAGGTACATGGGCTCTGGCAGTCGCTGTTGGGTTGTCATCCTTCTTATTAGTTGGTTCGGGTGGCTAGATGAGTTACCTACTAACTTTTTAGCCAAGAGTAGTAGGTAGTTGTCCAATGTATTTATTCTCGCTTCAGAATAAATTCTGTCGTTTTTAAAGTATTTTTGACGCTCCCTGTCAAAGACAAGCCCAGTGCAGATTCTTAGGATCTTTCTTTCGAAAGCTTTTAGCTGCTTCATGGCCGTTTTGGAGATGGTATACCAAACGGGAAAGCTGTATCCAATGACTGGTCTCAGCAGTTGTTTGTACATCAGGATTTTGGTCTGTTGACTTAGTCCATTGCTCTTCTTCATCAATGGATGGACACGATGAAAGGCCCAGCTGGCTTTCCTAAGAACTTTCTGGGCGTGTGGGTTAAACTTTAATAGCTCGTGGAAATAAATTCCCAGGTACTGGACGGTCCTCTTGGCTGAAAGTGACGATCCATCTGGGAGTTTCAACTTCAGGTTTCTGCATATTGTCGCTTTTTGCGATCTTCTACGGACGACAGTTGACGGCCTTCTGAAGCAGATGAGTTCCGACTTTGCTGCGTTGATTTTAATACCCCATTTATGGTAAAAGTCAAAGAGACGGTGGATGTGTTCTTCTACTTTCTTCACAGCTATATGTGGTGACATTGAGGAGCAGTAAGTCAAGGAATCATCGGCATATAGAAGGTTCTCGCAGTTGACGGGGTTAGGTTGGTCAGATGTCAGGATGCTGTATAGAAATGGGCCGAGCTTCGATCCTTGGGCAACTCCAGCCCTGATGTTCTTCATTGACGATTTGCATTTCTCCAATTGTACATAGAATTTTCTGGAAGAGAGAAAAGAAAAAATAATTCTTATTAGTGCGATTGGAAAGCCCAGCATGTGAAGTTTATGGATAAGGCCTTCAATCCATACGCTATCAAATGCTTTCTCAACATCCAGAAGGCATCCAACGGTGACACAATGGCTATTAAGAGCTGTGGTGATGTCGTTTTGAAACTTCATCAAAGGATGCAGCGTCGAGTGTTTTTCCCGAAAACCAAACTGCATGTCAGGAATTATACTGTTTTCACAGCAGAATTTTTTCAGTTTCCTTAATATAATTTCCTCCAGGAGTTTGCTGATGTTACTCAGGAGAGATACGGGCCTGTAATTAGAAATATAATTCCGATCTCCTTTCTTGGGAATTGCCACGATCTTAGCAGTTTTCCATTTTTGGGGGAAGTAGTCGTTGTTGAGGCAGTTGTTGAAGACGATTGTCAGGAATATAAACACTGCTTGCGGTAGCTTCTTCAGGATGAAGTTAGAAACCCCATCCGGCCCTGTTGACTTCTTTGGTTTGCCGTGGTTTATTATTTCACATATTTCCTCTGAAGTGCTCAAGTATGGGTTGTCAGTTGGGTTATTTGCCAGGTTGGTTTCGTTGAATATACTTCTCTCTAGAGTGGGAGCCAGAGTTTGTTGGATGGAATCATTCACTTCGTTGATGAAAACTGGGCTAGACGGAGGGTTGGGGGTAAAGTTGCCTTCGAAGTGGTTGGCAAAGGCTTCCACTTTGTCATCCAACGATGTAATCTCAGTGGTGTTGTCCATCATGACTTCCGGTAGTGGTTTATTTCTTCCTATAAAGCGGTTGATTTCTTTGAAGGCGTCTGGTCCGGGTTTTATTTCTCGCAATCCCTTCTTGAGAGATTTGTCATTGTGGTGTCGAATAGAGTTCCGGAACATGATGTTAACACAATCGAGTTCGCTTTTCACTGTCTGGTATTCCCGATTCACTGTGTTGAGTTCTCTCTGGTGAATTCTCTGTAGCCTTTTCCTCAACCTTTGTCGGTGCGAATACAACTTTTGTACATATTCCGGGAGATGTTGGTACCTATCTTTGGATGTCATGGGAACCTTTTGAACGTCAAGAGCGTTGCCGATTGTCGCTTCCAGAATTTCGACGGCACCATCGATTTCATTATTCTGGAGGTTTCTGTTGGCAGGAGGAAGTACCAAGTGTTGCTCGATATGCCTCTGCAATCTCTCGACGTTGAGTTTTTTATAATTTATGTAGTCTGCTTGGGGTCTCGCAGTTAGGATGGCTGGCTGATTGAGTTTTATCGAAAGCAGAACTGCTTCGTGGTCAGAGTCGCTGGGCACCGTTGAACAGGTGAAGTTGCTGATTTCTGGAAGAATATAAATGAAATTAGAAGTTGATAGGAAAAAATCTAAAGTTGATCGAGTTCCTGGAAAGGTTGGCTTTGGTTGCGACACTACAACCAGAGAATGTTCATCGCTGTGAAGGTCCAACCAGTCGACGATGAATTTGCCTTCAGCACTGATAGCGGTATCCTGCCACCTGTGGTGTCTTGCATTGAAGTCGCCACCAATTAGACCGTAAGTTGTTTGTTTTAAGACACTGTTGAGTATGTTGAGGTCGCCATGGATGTTTACTTTATAGGAACCGCATTTGAAGTAAACGCCGATTACTGTCAACTTTTCTCCTTGTCCTAGATCTATCTGGACCGCTGTAGCTTCGCTTGTTTGAAGGCCTGGGATGATAATTTCGCTGGTGCTGAAAGAGATCTTTTCCCTCAAGTAGATGGCTGTGCCTCTTCCGTGCTGACCTTTGTCCTGTCGGAAGGTCTTATATCCTACGATGTTAATATTGTTCTTTCGGGTAACATTTGTTTCACTTATAAGAGCGATGTCCGGTTTGTTGTTTTTCATGAACATGTTGAATGACGTCCTCTTATCAAGGCTGTATAATGAGTTTACATTATACGTCAGGATGCGGAGCTTCTTTAGTTGCATATTTGGAACAAGAAGGTGGCCAGTGCCACGGACTTATCTCCATCGCTGAGCTGAGAGTAATTTGGTGGAACCGCACTCCTAGCTTTTCCCATGACCGTGAGCAGGTCGGAACCAAATATTCTCTGGACTTCGCTGTTGAGGTTTACTGGTGCTGCGGCTTTGGTTGGTCCTGTTTTTGCTGGTATCCTTGGTGCGGTCATCTTGGCTGAAGTTCCTGTGACTTGTTGTGCCTTTGTTGGTGCTGGTTTGGTTGGTGGGCCTCTTTTCGCCATTGCTGCATAGCTGATTGCCGGACGAGTAACCAAGCAAGCTGACTTAGCAGCAAACTCTTGGTGAGAACGCTTCTCCGCCAATAGCCTGTTCCTTTCTGTCAGGCGAGCCTTTAGCGTTGGGCAGCCTTTAAAGCTGGCAGGGTGTCCAGCTTTTTGGCAGTTGGCACACCATACGTCCAACCCAGTGTTTTCTTTGCGCTGGCACTGTCCTGGTTCGTGCTTATCCTTGCACTTAACGCATACAAAGTCCCGACCGCAGTTGGTGGCCACATGTCCAAAGCGTTGGCACTTATGGCACTGAACGATGTCGTTGGATTTTAGCTTCTCCCAATGGACACTGGTTCATAATGCGAGTCTTTGTGTAGACCTCATTGATGTCGATGGACTTTGCTAATTCCACAACGAAGTTGTTGTACACCTTTCCTTGGGCCTTCTTTGCTTTGAAGGGTGACACTTTTATTACTGGCAGTCCCTCTATCCTCAGCTCTTCTTCTACTTCGATGGCGGCGTACGTGTGGTGGATACCCTTTAACAAAAGCAGGTTTTTCCTGTCATCCTTTGGCGTGAAAGTGTTGAATTGTATCTTGCTTGTCAGCAAAAACTTCTTGACGGCGTCAAAAGATTCTCTGTTTCCAGCGTTGATGATGGTGGATTTTGTGTTACGGTTCTTGAAGGTCATGCTGAGGTTTGTTCCTTTGAAGTGTCTGCTTATTTCAGCGATGTTTCCAGAAAACACGAAAATTGGTGGCATTCCTGAAGATTTGGCGGTGTTGTCTTTAGGTTTGGGTGGCGGTGACTGAGTGTCGGTTGTTGTTGTTGTGGCTGGTTCCTTTGGTGGTTGGATTAGTTTTTTTGGCTGCTGTTTGGTGGCTTTTGGTATAGGTGGTGCTACTGTCGTTGTTAATGGTGCTTCGACATCCAGTTGAGGGCGTTTGACGTTGTCCTTTTTTGATGATGATTTCCGTCTTTTTTGACCTGGCAATGGGGATTCAGAATTGTCAGCATCGCTTTCCATTTCCTCGGATTCCAGTTCGTCATTGTCCTTGCTTGGTTCGTTGATGGTGGCAGGTAAGAATTTGCCGATAGTTTCACTAAGCCTCTGACTGTATTCGGGACTTAGGTGCGTGGCTATCCTGGTTAGCAATTCTTCTAACGAAGCAAGCGCTGCCTTCGGATTAAATGGTTCGCCCATTTCCGGCTTAACTTTCACTTTTTTATTTTATAACACTGATTTAAACAAACAAATATTTTAAAAAAAACCTTTATTCGTGGAAAAGATCAGGGTGATTACTTGACTAGCGCAGGTAGCCCGTAGGTATACCTGAGTTTTAGCCTTTTAATTTAGGGGTTGATTTTTATTTCTAAATTTCTTCCGCTATAGGTGTATACTGTATCACTGCACTGCACTGAATGCAAACGTATAATTACTATCCCAATATGTTTCTTCTTCACAAAAATCGCGTCGTAGCTTCGTCATCGAGAAAGAACTAATAGAGAGAACCAACTTCGACGGTTGCTCTCTTTTTGCCTACTGTGATTTGGCCACCAACTTGCGTATGTATTAACTCCATATAAAAAAAATGTGGGGAACAAATACTTATGCAAGTTTGTACACATACTCACCACGAGAGAGAAAAAACTTTTCTCTCTGCTCACCAGCTTTTAAAAATGGCGACCACCTTTGAAAAATGGCGGATGTAGTCAGCTGTTCAGAGGTGTTCAAAGAAAATTCAAAATTGTGTATGAACAACTTTTTGGTACTCTCATTGTGTTCGTTTGAGAGTAATATCATTCGAATATGAAGTGAAATTAATTACTCTTGTTAGGTGCCAGAACAATGAAGATTTAGAAACAATTCTAAATTACGCATTTAGATAAATATTAGTTAGTTATTTGAAGCCAGTTTTAATCATTAAGTAAGTAAAATAAATTATGTGGTGCAACAGTCCAATGACAATTAGGACCTAGAAACATAAAACTCTGAAAGCACTACAACTATTATTTGTATTATTAGCTGCGTTTATCCGTTTAATTTTCGCTCAGACCGTTGAAAGATGCAAAAAAAACTCAGATTTGTTTCAATTTTCAGAGTTTATCGACTTAATTTTGTTGATGCGAGAGTTGCAGGAACATTGAAAACGAGAGTTACAGAATGTAAACATGGAACATTGAAAACATTTTTATATACTCATCTCTTTTTTCCATTCCTATTTTATTTGTGTGTACTCGTTGTTTATTTTCTTTACATTACTCACGACATTTCCAATATGCTGAAAATAAGTGATTTAAGTAGACACTAAATAAAAAGACCGTCAACTTGTTACTTCTGTTGCCAATTTTCATTGCATAAGATTTGTGAATAGGTGATAAGCTATTCTTACTGCTTTTCCCTAAGGTAGTGGGTTGCTTTTAAAGGCTTAACTACATAAGCCGAAAAGTACTTTTGTACAAAAGTTAAAATATTTGTATTTTCGCTAGGTCAGTGGTTTTGTGAAAAGAATATACAAATTTGTTCTTCAACCAAAATTTAAGTCTTATGCATCATTTTTATAAGTTTTCCAGTTCTAACTATTTATATCTTATCTTTCAGTTATATAGCGACAAGGAAAAATCCGTCAGGGAAAGTTCTAACTACAGTTTTTCTGAAAGTGCATTGTGGCTTATTCGTAGATGTTTGCTAAACTTTTTAGGCTATTCATAAATAAATGCAAGTCAAAGTTAAGGGCTAAACCTGAATAACTATAAACATAGAAAATGCTGTGTTCAAGTAATTATTATCGCAGCCAAATTTCATAATTGATTTTTTTGGTGTATAAAAAAGCTGAAAGAGTAATTCATGACAAATAAATGTTACTAAGTTCCAGAAAATATCGATTGATACCGCAATTGCAGAAGATATGGATATTTTATATAAATATTCCTGGTAAATTGTAGAACTTTATTATTTCCGCCTTTTATAATTCAATGCAGTATATTTTAGATAATACAGTAGTTAACTGATAAGTGAAAGTTTGTGAAAATTAAAGCTCCGTAAAAAGAATATTTTATTTAAATAAAAAAGAAAGACATTTTAGTTTAAATATACAGTTTTTATAATAAATTAAAATAACATTTCACCACAAAATAAAAAAATATAGGGTAAAGGTGTCAACAGTGGATCAATTTTTACATCTTGGGCTGTTAAGCTCGTATTTATAATAGTAGCCATGACATTTTTTTTTCACAGCATTTTCAATATATTTTCTTCAATTTAAGCAAAAAATTTGAAAACTTTATGCTTTCGATAAAATAAAAAAAAATGTTTTTATCTTACCTTACCACATGATTCACTGTGTACTTTGGGTGTACACAGTGAATCAGTGACTGGTACACAGTGAATCAGGGATGTTAGAACAGTCTTTTAAGAAAAAACAATGTTTTTTAGTTTTATAATTATTTTTATATTTATCAGTCATATTTTATTTAATGATAAAAAACTAAACAAAAATATAAACTCTTCATTTATAACAAAAAAATAATTAAAATAAAACTCTTCATGTATAAAAAAATCACAAAGCTGAAAATAAAGAAAAATAGTTAAAAAAAAATAAGGAAAGAAAAGTAATCCATTTGATTAAAATGTATAGCTTTCTAGCGAACATCCATGTTTGAAAAGTTGAAATTGAATGAAAAATTTGAATTTCTTAGTGAATCAGTGATTCACTGTGTACCTTTTTCAAATGATTCACTGTGTACCATGTTGTTATTTTAACAAAAACACATTGAAATCATATTAAATATTTCGAACAAGTTGATACAAATTATTAAGTCAATATAACCACAAATACAAATATATGACTCAAATGGAGTTACGATGCACAGCTATTAAATGAGAAGAAAAACAAATAGAAAACAAAAAATTACTTACCAATGCAAAAAACACAAACACACGAAAACAACCGACTCCGATCCAAGGGATCACGCAGCCTGATGGTTTGAAGGGATGAAATGAACAAAGACGATCTTTTCTCTTTTTCAAATTTATTATAAAATAAAAAAATACATCGTGAGACCAAATGATTCACTGTGTACCCTGATTCACTGTTGACACCTTTACAAGACTACTGGTGAGTTTTGTTAAAAATAAAAAAAAAAGGAAAAAAATGCCCCTATCGCGATCTCCAACTGGGAAAGACCAAAATACAGCAAAAAGAACTTATATGGAAATGACACCACCTAAAGCATCTAATTCAAAGGTAAACCCAGTTGGGAATATGGCGATCAGCGAATTAGACAAAATGCTGCAAAATTCTTTGGGTAATTTGTTGGATATAAAGCTGAAAGACGTAGTGACTAAATCCGACATTGAAGGAATAAGTGCTGAAATTTCCATATTGAAACAAAGCAACGCTGAACTAAAGACTCAACTGAACAAAATGGAGTCCTGATGTGTTTTGTTGGAGAAACAAGTGGAGTTGCTTGGAAAAAAAATCAAACGAAAAGAATGTTGTCGTTCATTTTCACCCTACTAATAGCCAAAACGCAGTCGAGAAAGCGAAAGAAATCTGTCTTGATTTATTGCAAACAAACAACTCGGATAAAATAACTACAGCAAGACAAATCGGAAGATCAGCGACAAATGTAATAGTTGAAATGGCGAACAGAGAAGATGTTTTTCGGATTCTTCGAGCAAAGAGTAAGCTACAAAACACCGGCACAACAATTCACACGGACTATCCAGCAGCGGCGAGAGAATGAAGAAAAAGATTAAACAATCTGAGAAGAAACATCACTTCAAATAATAGGGGCATTAAGTGTCAAATTAAAGGAGAAACCCTTTTGATTGATGAAAAAAAAATTTTTTCGATAAAAGTTGTTGTGAACACCTGAAAATTAAAATGAAATAGACATTCAAATACCAACAGGTGGTTTAATAGCTTAAAACACTTACCAAATTATGAAGAATACTTAAATCCTTATTTATGACTCAACAATCAGCAAAGTTATTGTGAAAATTCCTTAGTTTACGAACAAGTTCGATATCGTCTTCTTTAGATTCCATGACTGCAACATATCCTTACCTAAGACGGTCATTTGAAGTCAATATATTTTGTGATAGCAATTTCTATGAATTTTTATGAAGATTACACTCATTAAATTCAGTCATTTGCAATACATAAAACTTACAACTTCTTCCCAACACTGTTCATACTCAAAATCTTCTAGAGTACATGTCTTCAAATTTTCATACTGCATGTTGTGAACACCTGAAAGATTGAATAAAACAGCTTTATAAAGGAAATAATCATGCCTACATATGTATAAAACTTTACCTTACTGTAGAAATCCTCATGATCTGCTGCCAATGCCTCCGAACGTTCTCTAATTGGTTTGTTTCCTAAATATGCAAACAAGAAAAAAGAATTAAATTCAAATTAAAATATTTTTCAAAATACTTATCTGAAAAATCCAGAAATAAAAATGCATACAATGCGAATTCCGCGCAGCTAGTTTTCTTGTTTGTTTACTTTAATTTTGTTGAGACTTGACAGTTGATGCCTGTTATAGCTCATCTCTTTTCTCTAGTTACGCATGAGCGGTACTCTTACTCTGTCAAAATCCATGATGGCCACTTAGAACGGAAAGCGTTCAGAAATTCGGCAAATCCAACCATTGGTAGATATGTCATCAAATAACAGATGTCGCTGTTGTTTGTCTAAATGCTCTACTTGCCAAAGTTGCTAGCAATTTTTATCTTTTAAAAATAAATTGTTGGAGAATTATTGATTTTAACAATCCTAAAATAGTATTAGGATGAAGAATTATATACATAGAAGTAATCATTCTATAAAATTGTCAATAAAACTTATCGATAACCTTCTTCCTTTCCAACCGGTTATTTTCGGAGAACTGAGTGCGTTCAATGTCTGGTGTTTGAAAGGTAGGAATAAGAAATTATGTACTTCGGTGATTGGAAGATTTGATAGGATGATTTAACCGCTTTGGCAAATAAACGGAACTGGGGAGAAATGGAAAAAAAAGGGTAAGCCAAAAAAATTAAAAGATTGCTGATTCATAGTGCGCTATCCAGTCGAACCGACAAAGTTAAAACTTACTTCCGTTTCTATTCTTTGATTTTTTTTTAATTCAATTTAAATTACAAATTTTTGATTTGATTTGATTGCTATGCTCAAAATAAAAGGGCAGTTGTTTTAAGCCAGATATAAAAAAAAAAAACTGAGGTAATTGGTTTTAAAAAAAATATTAGACGGAATACGTTGACTAAATTAATTTAATTTTTATGTGAAAAAGTGTAAGTCAACATAGTGGGTAGCGCACGCCGGACGGTAGTTCCAGTTGGCTGAACTAACTAAAGGTAGACATAAAATAAGGAATAGCAGATATAAAGATAAAACCAAACTCAGAACAAGGGAGGGACGAGATTATTGAAGAAAAAAAAAAAAACTAAGATAAATTAATCGGTGAGTCCTACAATATAAGATGGAATAAGGTGTAAAATACATTGTGATATTGTGCCTATATAAGAATATCTATATATATATATATACTCAGTGTAAAGTGTTAGATTTAACGCCGACTTTTATTTGTCTCTAGGAACTTTTACTTCAGGCGATCACCCAGTCGATTTGCAACGACCTGCTACCGTCAAGCGAGGTAGTGGTGATCGCCGATTCGATTTAGTTTCTCGTGGATTAATAAATCTCGAAAGTTCCCGACAGAGGAAACCCGAAACAAGATAACCTTTCGAATTCAAAGGTCACCAGAAGGTTAACCACCTAAAACAATTAGGTTCAGTTTTTTTTTTGTTGTTGTTTCCTGGGATTTTTAATGGTTAATTTAATTTTGTAAAACTCCTAGTTTTGAGGAATTAGTTAGAAATTAATTAATTACGCTCAATTAATTTAGGGGTGAAATAAAGTTTATTTCCCTTTTTATGATATATATGTAAAAATAGGATCTCGGGAACGGATTCCTCCTCCTGCAAAAGTGAGCTCATTTTTTAGGTAGAGTAGCCAGTCCACCCTTTGAGAAAAAGAAATTTATCGGAAGAGAAAAGGGAAGCAAAATTTATATTTACCTAGAAAAAAAAATGTATGTATATACATAATTATATATACATATACATATCAATATAGTATTTTTTTTGTGTATGTTGTTGATTCTGGTGACAACGTCGTATAATTCCTCGCCACTAGACGTTATTATTTGTTCCATATATATATGTATTTAAATTTGTAATTCAAAAAAAAAAATATTTATGAATGAACCTAATCAGGAAGTTATACCTTAATAAAGTTAATTTGTAAACATTGTAAAATGAACAAAACTTTCTTTATTATTGGTCAAGCGAACCGCTTGATGGCTTGCTAGTTGTTTATTTTCAGGGAATGCTGACGGTGACGTGAAGATTCGGTGAGCGAGCAGTGAACGAGGTGAGTCTCTTGGTAAAGGGGGAGTCAAACTACGGCCGACGACTTCCAAGGTAGGGTGGGATAGGCCAAGCCGAAAAACACCACGGCACCCTCTAGTGGTTATGTCCGTCCGATGTATTACTTTTCTTCCTTTTTTTTGAGAAAATCTTTTTTTTTTGGCATGATATGTGTTTTAACGTAATGAGTGGCGATTTATGCTTGTGGGCAAGATCCTACACCGTTTCCGGCGAGCTAACGGCCGAGCATAAACTAGCATGCCAGCCCGCAGGCATAGAACAAATAAAACATACAAATCTTCATTGATAAAAAAACCATCTTATTACAAATGGCGCCCAACGTAAGTCTTTGTTTTTGTTTACCTTTATTCCCAATATTAGCATTCCAAATTGTTTTTGTTATTGTCCTCAGAAACTCGTATGTCGTGATCGGGAAAGTTCATTTTTGCAACATACCACTTTCACATGCGACGAGCCAACAAGAGGATTATAACAACAACAATTAACCTTCTGTTTTTGATTGTCGATACCCATCCTTTAATGTTAAAAAAATCTTTACTTTTCTATCTTCTCATTTTTTAATTTTCAATCAATCGTCTTGTTTTCTTTCAAAGTTTTGTGACCTGTATTTAGTGACGTAATGTCGCACAGTAGCACAAATACTTTTTTTTCTCTTTTTGTGTGTGTGTTGATCTAGTTGTATTATGTCTTCTATTTAAGGTCACAGGCCATTATAGAATTGCGAATACAATTGGATAGCAACGAAAATTTTTGTCTCTCGTTTCTATTTTATGTTCCTACTTACCACTTAGAGGGAAAATCTTCAACATTAGTCCGTCCGACAGTCTTCGAAAATCCCATATTACCACCGTCGTTTCAGCTCACCGTATCCGACAAAAACTTTCACCACCGAATCAGTTACCTGAAGCATCCCCGAAATGACATATGAAATCACATCCAATTCAAAAAAAAAAATAAAACAACATTTTCAAAAGCATTTTTTTTTATTTATTAAAGTAAATAAGATTACTTAAATCTAATAACATTGTTTTGAGTACTTTTTCATACTTTTGGTCTATATATTTATGGGCTCACCATATAGATATAGCTGATCTTTATTTATTGTTGTCTTGTTTTTTTTTGAAATGGAACATTCGAAAAACTTTATTTTTTTTTAGAAAATAATTTTTTTTTCTCTACTATTTGATTCCTTATTATTATTGTTTGTACAATAAAGTTTAGGACATAACAGGTGAACAATAATTTTCGATTATTGCCTTGTTTTTCCTTACTTAAACTTTCTTTATTTTTTTTTTGTTATTTTTTGTTTTGTTTTTGATATTGTATTCGAAAACATAAAAATCTTTGTTTTTTTTTTTGAAAACAAATATCTTTTTATTTTTGCTTTTCGATTGTTTGTTATTATATAGTATTGATATATGTAATAACAAATTATACAATTATCTCAGATTGTTACTTAGTTTTTTTTTCTATTTTAAATACATTTTTTTGTTTGAACAATTTTCTTTCCATTTCGTTATTTCTTCGTTTGGTTTGATTATTTATTTAATTATTACATTTCTTTTGTTTTATCTTTTTCTTTGGTTGTCATTAATTAATTTATTATTTCTTTTAAAACTTTATAATTCTTGGTTATTTACAACATCTTCGTTACATTTTTCATATTTTTGTTTCATTACATCTGTTTCGTTAATTTGGAATCAATTTTTTCTTATTTTTCAAATTTATAATATTAACGTTATAAATTCTTAAATTTATTCGTAATTACATAAGTACAGTCTAGTACAACTTACTGAAATTCGTTATAAAATCATCACACAAAAACAATTGATTTTAAAATAAACATACATATATATATAAACATACATTTCGAAATTGAACAACTACAAAAAAAAAAATGTCTTCTAAAACTGGTGCAATCAAAAAGAAAGGTACTAGAGAATCGGCTAGGTTAAACCCAAGCGGTCAAGAACTGTTACTTACTGGACTAAGTCCGAGAGTTCCGCTCAACACATCTGTTCCAAGTGTTAGCAATAACAACAATAACGCAAGCCGAAGTGAGTTAGGTCATCTTCAATCTACCGAGGTACCCCTCTTTACAACCGCTCAAGCCACCAGTCAAAATCCAGGTTTGGTTGACATGGATGATGCTTTACATTCACGTCCGCGCATTGCTCGAACACCACAAGCAAGCGTTAGTCAAGTGGAAAATTCAGTTCAAAATATGGAACCATTGCTAGAACAATCACAACCACAAGATATAGATGATAATCTCTTAAATGATACGTCCGGTATTGGACCGCTAAATACCTCATCGGAGTCAAATTCAGTAAGAGCTCCTACCTATAGTAGTTTAAGCGGCCTAGGTGCAGATTTCGTAGAGTCGGATCATAGTATCCAAACGATTCGAAATACTCATATTCCCGAAAAAGAGAACACAAATTCAAATACTGAGACTGGAGAATTTAGCTCAGTGCCTAGTGATTTAAAAGCGTACATTAATTATACTCTAGTGAATGCTTTCGAGTCTTATTCGCGAACAATAAGTTCGGGCATTTCCGAAAGTGTCCAGAAAACTGTTAGATCTGATTTTTTAGAATTTCTTAGCGATATCAATAAGGCAACTCTTCCTTTAAGAAGAGAAGAACCCCCTATTAAGACCTTCCAAAACCCTACCGGAAATAAAAAGGCCACAGAGCCGAATCCCCAACATCAAAAATCTAAAACTCAACAAACAAAACAAAATACAAAATACCTTCAACAAAATTCACAACCCCAGCAAAATATAGCAAATTCGAATAGCCAACAACAAGTTTATCAAAATAATCCCTTCCAACAACAAACATCCCAGAATCTCAATAATCCCCATCAACAAAATTACATTAATACGCAACAACCAAATTACAATAACTCTCAATTCCAGAAAAATTACCTTCAAAGCCAACAAACATATCAAAATCATCAATTCCAACAACAGCAATCCAGCAATAGTTTCCCACCTCAACAATTTAATAATACTGCATTAAAACCACCTCCACCTACTATTTCTCCGATACAACAGCAACAATTTTCTCAAAATTCTAGTTACCCTCAACAACAGAGTCAGATACCGACTCAAAATTTTCAGCTCACCAACATTCCGGCGATTTCGCAAACATCCTTCGCATTCAAGCCTATTGAAGGTTTAATACCCAATCCCGAAGTGCAACCTCAAGTTCAATTCCCATCTTATAATCCTGAAATCGGAAATCTGATCAGTTCTCAACAAAGTCCTATGATACCGAACAATAACTATTGTAATAGAAGCTATAAAGATGTTATAAAAATTGATAGATGTAATTTGAAGTTTGATGGTACACCAGAGAACTTGTCTGTTGAAGACTTTATCTTCCGGCTTGAGACATTGCAAAAACAATATAATTGTCCTTGGTCTGAAATTCTTAAACAACTTCATCTCACACTTACAGGTGATGCCGCAACCTGGTATTATCAATTTCATAAAACCAATCACTTACCAGATTGGCCATCAATGCGTGAAGCATTATTGCTTCATTATAGAAGTTGTAAGTCAGATTACCAAATATTGAGAGAATTGTCGGATAGAAAACAAGGTTTATCTGAATCTTGTGATAAGTATTTTGCTGCTATTATGAAAATAAAAGCACAATTAAAAATATCGTTACCAGATAGTGAATTGATCAAGATGGTAAAAGGTAATCTCAATGATAGAATTGGTCCTTTGGTTTACCCAATGTCAATTTTCTCACTTGATCAACTTAGGTTTGTGTGTAAGGAAGCAGAAAATACTTTCCCTATACACAGTTCTCATTCGAATAGACAATTTAGGCCAGCTCCTAGAGTACATGCAAACGAAATATTTTATGATGATAATGCTCAGATGCACTATGAAGATAATATCGCAGCTATGCAATATATTAACAACAATCGGCCTAGACCACCTAATAAAGTTCTTACATGTTGGAACTGTAAGGTAGCGGGACATTTATATTGGGAATGCCCATCTCCGAAGCAAAATATCTTCTGCTTCAAGTGTGGAGAAGACAATTTTATAGTTGCGAATTGTCCTAAGTGTAAACAGAAAAACGGACAGAAGAACGTGATTCCAACGGGGGAATCGCGTTCGAAACAACAACCCGAATCATCGAATCCCCAAATTTAGTAGCTAACGAACCAAATAAAGATAGTAATGAAAAGAGAGTTACTATTTTGAAGAGAACTGCAAAAGAGGCAGATGAAGATTCTTATAATAAGAAGGATAATAATAAGTTTAGCTATGTAAAACCCTTACATATTAGGATTAGAGAATATAACGAAGCTAAAGAAAGAATTTTCAGAGGCAAAGTTAAAAATAAAATACTTAAAACTAGACTTAGATATAAATTAAGGAAACAAATAAAAAGCAACTTAGTATCTACTATAATAGATGTCTCTGGTGATCCCAGGCCTTATGCTAAAGTAAAAATAGCTAATAAGGAAATGTTAGGTCTACTTGATAGTGGAGCAAGTGTTAGTATACTTGGAAAAGGATGCAAACATTTAGTTAACGAACTTAAGGTTCAAATTATACCATTTATGTCTAATGTTAAAACAGCCGATGGCAAGGCGCAATCAATAATTGGAAAAATAAACTTAGAAGTAGAATATAAAAACTTAAAACGAATTATAACCTTTTTCTTAGTACCTAGTCTGGATCAAGAACTTTATCTTGGCGTCGATTTCTGGAGGGTATTCAATCTTGCACCTGGAATTATAAGCGAAATTAAAATAACAGATGCAAAGGTTACTTCAGATACTCACCAATTGTCTCCAGAACAAGAATCCCGATTGGACACAGTCAAACAGAAGTTTCGGTGTTATACAAGGTACGGTCTCGGAAGAACGACCCTTGTCGAGCACGTCATCGAGACCGGAGAGGCGGTTCCAGTGAAGCAGCGTCACTACCCTGTCTCCCCAGCGATACAAACCCTGATGTATGCCGAGATAGACAGGATGTTGAGCCTTGGAGTTATTGAGGAGAGCGAAAGCCCATGGAGTTCGCCAGTGGTCCTTGTACAGAAACCCGGGAAAAATCGTCTGTGCCTGGACTCACGAAAGCTGAATGCCCTCACGAAAAAAAATGCGTATCCTCTCCCCAATCTCGAAGGCATCTTCAGTCGTCTTCGTGATACTATTTTTATAAGTAGTATCGATCTCAAAGACGCATTTTGGCAAATACCGCTGGAAGAGCGGAGTAGAGAAAAAACTGCTTTCACAATACCGGGTCGGCCCTTGTACCATTTTACTGTCATGCCTTTTGGTCTGTGCAATGCAGCCCAGAGGTTATGTCAGTTAATGGACAAGGTCATTCCCTCAAGGTTACGGGATCGTGTCTTCGTCTACCTTGATGATCTGCTCGTCATCGCTCCGGATTTCCAGACTCACGTCGCACTGCTGGACGAAGTGGCTGCGTGCCTCAACAAAGCTGGTCTTACCATCAACGTTTCGAAGTCAAAATTTTGCTTCAAGGAATTGAAGTATCTGGGCTTCATCGTTGGTGGTGGGAACATCAGGACAGACCCCGCTAAAGTTGAGGCGATCGAGAATTTTCCGATCCCAAAAACGGCAAAACAGGTTCGCAGACTGCTTGGTTTAGCAGGATGGTACCGTAGGTTTATCCGTGAGTTTTCGACCCTGACGGCTCCAATCACGGATACACTGAAAAAAAGTAATACAAGATTTAAAATGACAAATGAAGCTCTGGAGGCATTTGGAGAGTTGAAGAAATCTTTGGCAGCTGCACCGGCTTTAACACATCCTAATTTCGAAAAAAGATTTTTTATCCAATGCGATGCGTCAAATACAGGTGTAGGAGCGGTACTCTACCAGTTAAACGATGCGAATGAAGAAACACCTCTTTCATTCTTTTCTCAAAAATTGAATAAGTGTCAAAAAAATTATAGCGTGACTGAGAAAGAATGCCTGGCAGCGGTACTAGCTATTCAAAAATTTAGGCCATACGTCGAAGGAATGACATTTACAGTAATCACTGATCATTCCAGCCTTAAATGGCTTATGAGCTTAAAAGACTTAAGCGGAAGACTTGCGCGATGGAGTTTACAGCTCCAAGGTTTTTCCTTTGATATTGAACATCGTAAAGGTAGTTTAAATGTTGTCCCTGATGTGTTGTCTAGAATGTATATGGATGTCGAGAGTATAGACTTTGAAAATATAGCACCACTGATAGATCTTCAATCACCAGAATTCAAATCTGAAGAATATGCTTCTTTAATTAAGACCATTCAGGAAAACCGAGAACGTTTACCTGATTTAAAAATTGAAGACAACTATGTATATAAGCGAGCGTTTCCATCAAATCAAGTTGCCACTGCAGTTGAACATAATTGGCGATTATGGGTACCTTCAGGTATTACTAATAATGTTATTGAGCGTGCACATAATCCACCTCAAGTCGCTCATGGTGGAGTAGCTAAAACGCTTCAAAGAATTCGTGAATATTTTTACTGGCCGAACATGACAGTCCAAATACGCGAATATATTTCCAAATGTGATATCTGTACTCAGTGTAAGCCGTCTAATCAAATCTTACGTCCACCTATGTCTAGCGAGTTTAGCGTCGATCGTCCGTTTCAAAAGTTATATATAGACTTTCTAGGTCCGTATCCACGTTCGAAGTCTGGTAACTGTTTTGTTTTTGTAGTCCTCGACCATTTGTCTAAATTTGTTCTCTTAAAGTCCATGAAAAATGCCAATTCTTCAAACGTTATTAAGTTTTTACAGGAAAATGTTTTCCACGTGTTTGGCGTTTCTCAAATCATACACTCTGACAATGGCAAACAGTTTTTGTCAAAGGATTTCCAAAATCTTATGAAGTCCTATGGAATTCGACACTTCAAAACTGCGAATTACTCACCACAGTCGAATGCGTCAGAGAGAGTGAATCGCACACTTCTAGCTGCCATTCGGTCCTATCTTAAAGATGACCAACGCGAATGGGATCTTCATTTAAGCGAAATGACCCATGGTAGTTGTTACGAGTTAGCTCAAAAACTGAACTCAGTCGAAGATGGTGAAGTCATAACTCTCTCAAGACATGTCAAATTACAGAGTTTGCGAAATAAAATCAAAAAAAGTATCGCTAAAGCAGGAGAGAGAAGTGCGCAAAAATATAACACACGAACTCGCAATGTACGATTTGTACCAGGTCAGGAGGTATTCCGAAGGAATTTTGTCCTTAGCGATAGCTCAAAATATTTGAGTGCTAAACTGTGTCCTAAATTTGTTAAGTGTAGAGTCGTTAAACCCGTTGGCAAAAATTTATATGAGTTAGAGAACTTATCAGGAAAATCAATCGGTATTTTCCACGCTAAAGACATTAAACAGTGAAACGAATGATAATCTTGTGCTCATCTGCTCAACTCTCAACCTGTAGCTACTGATTATATAAACTTTATTTCTTATTTCAACCTATGATATTTCTATTATCCATTATATACTATTAGTTATTTGTTTAATTGTTAACATTTTATTTTGTATGTTAATTTATTCATCAAAACAGTGAAGTCCTTCAGACCCTGTGATATTTATGTTAATTTATTATTAGGTTAAGATTGCAATATTAGGTTTAGTTTATTATAATATTTATTCATTATGTTCAAATTTAATTATTTATTCAGTTTTAGGTCATTTACTAAATTATTTAGTTTATATGTCCACTTAAATAATTTATTTATATGTTAATTTATTTATATGTTAAATTATTCATATGTTAATTTATTTATATGTTAATTTATTAATTTATTTATTTATTCATTTATGTTAATTTATTCAATTGTTAATTTATTTTTTATATGTTTATTTATTTATTTGTTAATTTACGTATTTGTATGTTAATTTATTTCTTTACATGTTAAATTATTTATTTGTTAATTTACTTACTCGTTAGTATATTTATTTATTTAATTATACGTTAATTTACTTATTTATTCTAATTATTTGTATACTTATTTGCCTATTAATTTATTTATTTGTTGAATTAGTTATTAAACAGTTTATTCTAGTGGTTCATTTATTTATTTGTTCAGATTTGAAATTAACCATCATTTGTGTACATATATAGTGTAGGTATTGTAATGTATTTATTTGTACTACATAATGTTATTTGTTACTAATTTATTTTACTAAGAAATGTTAAATGTAATATGAGCCTTAAGCTATTCTTATACTTTTATACTTGAGTCACGCCACCTCGCGGTCATCAGAAGAACTGTGAAAAACAAACGAGAACCAACTTCAAGCAAAAGATTTGAATTGGGAAAAAGAAGAAAAAAGAACATCTTAAAACCAACCGCCGTTGTGAATAGACGCTTCAATAAAGATAGATAATTAATTTGTTAAAACGAAAGTATAGTTTCATTTAGAGTTTCATTTTAATTCCTCCATCTTAACTTCAGATGTGGGGTACAACCTAAAATAATTAAATTAAAGAAAATCACGCGAACAATATGCCAACTACGACGAAACCAACAAAGCAGACGATGGTCGACGCCCTTGTTGCCGCCGACATAGAGATTCCAGCAGCTGCCACAATTCAACAAATAAGAGCCATGTATCAGAAGCTGACTGATGGTCAGTCCACCGACCCAGCTGACGAAAACACCGAGGAGCCTGTCGATAAAGACGACGACATAATTTTGCCCCAAACAGACCAGCTGGAGGCTCAGCTCAAGGTACTAAAGCTGCAATACGAAGTGGTGAATCTGCAGCAACAGATTCGCACAATGCAGCAGGGCACAGCCGAAAGCAGTCACCATCAGGCGGTCAACTTCGAACATCTGGAGAATTCCCTCAACGCATTTACTGGCAAGAACCACTACGACATCAGAAAGTGGTTCAGGGAGTACGAGCAGTACACCGCGACACGTTCGTACACGCCAGACGACATGTGCTTGGGTGTGCGCCGGCTGATGAAGGAGACGGCAAGAGATTTCATCAATGCACAAGGTGTTGTCGACTACCAGCAGCTGAAGGCGTCTCTCATCGAAACTTTCGGACGACAAGTCACGCATCGAGATATCTATCGACAGTTGGAGCACCGAAAGATCCGTCCAGACGAGTCATGCCTGGAATTTGTCATCGCTATGAAGTCCATAGCAGCCAAAATTGATGTGCCTGAAGCAGAATTGTGCACATTCATCATTGATGGGTTCAATGATGAGAGCGCAAATATCACGCTCATCAATGATAGCAGGACACTCAGTGAGTTGTTGTCGAGACTCGACCGCTACGAACAAAAGCGATCAGTGACACACCAACTGAAACCTGTTGCTGTTGCATCAACCTCAGTTGCCAGCAAACCGAAGTCAAACACCGCCGTAAACCCTCAAAAATTAACCGAAGTCAGATGCTACAATTGCAGCCGTTTTGGACACTACAAGAGCAGCTGCCCGAAGCCACCTAGACCCATTGATGCGTGCTTCATCTGTAACGAAATCGGGCACATGCATTATAGCTGCCCGAAAGCACAACGAAAACATCAGAAGATTGTCGCAGCAGTTACACGTCTACTAGCCGACCCAGACAACGATGACGAGGTGGCAGGCCCAATAAGTGTCATGCAAATGGTAAGTGTAGCCTTTTGTAATAGCCAAGTTCGGCGTACTGAATTTACGAATGTTTTCTCTTTATTGGATACCGGCAGCGAAATTAGTATTATCCAGCGTTCATTAGTGCCAGATAGTGTTAAATTGTCGGACGTACCAGGATCAACGAGATATTCGGGAATTGGACGCATAAGAATCCAGTCATATGGTATTATAAGAACTTACATAATGTTTAAAGACAGAATCCATCCTATATCTCTTTATGTCCTTCCAGACAGCTTGATGACGTTACCGTTGATCCTGGGGCGCGACTTTTTGCACAAATTTCATATCATATCATTTCATCGTTGTCAGTGAAAGCTCGTGTGAGGAGGTTCATGTCCTCTTGTCGTGTTCTGCGTTTTAATTAATTGTTGTCTGTCTCCCGTCCCCGTCCCCGTCGCAGTCTCGTTTAATTTAATTTATTTAAAAACGAAAAAAAAAACAAAAAGCTCAAATAAAATCAACAAAAATAATCAATTAAACAACAGAAAATAATAATGAACAAAAAAAAACAGTGAACAACAACAGCAATATAATAAAAAAAAGCAACACAAAGGGAAAAAGGCAATAATATAAATACCTACCAGAACGCAGTAAGTGCATTCCCCTCACTCTTTCTTTCATTTTTTGTACAGTTGAGTGGCTCAGCAGGTGCATGCATTGGGCTAAGCTTTTTGAAAGCTCGCTCAATTGTGTGTATGTGTTGGTTCATTCAATAACACATGGATTGTAGATTACTGTTTTGATTGTTAGGGTCCGGACCAATTTAACTTCACTACTAAAGGCATAACACTAGTAGTGTGGTTCTATTGTAAAGACCTCTTAAATAATCTCATACAGTGATATACTTAGAAGTTCGTCTGTTTTGATTTTAGGATTTTTTTTATATTGCAATGACTGGTAATTTTAGAGTAGATTATAGCAATGTTCGCGGGCTGAGATCGAATTTTCTGTCTGTGTACATCCACGCTAATTCTAACAGACCAGCTGTTTTGGCATTGAGTGAAACCCAAGTAGGTGAAGATTCCGATCCTGCTGAATTTTTTATTCATGGGTATTGCTTGGTGCCATTATTCTTTTCACACCATGGTCTCGCCATATATATTAGGAATGATGTTGCCTATCAACTTTTACCACAATATGGTCATTGTACCAACTCCTTCTTTAATTTCATGTGGTTAAAACTTTCCGTGAATAAGCACATCATTCACTATTGTTTCCTTTATCGAAGCCCAAACCTGGACAGAGTTTCGACTTCTCAGGAATTTGATGCTCTGTCTGACTCCATTCAAAGAATTGTCTCCCTGTATCCTCACACTGAAATCGTTATTACGGGCGATTTCAATGTACACAATTCTTCATGACTTCAACATTCGGGTCAGACAACACCAGAAGGAGTGTGTGCTGAGATCTTCGCTGAGTTGAACCACCTAACTCAGCTGGTCAACGAGCCCACTCGAATATCGGACGTGGTAGGTCGAGCAGAAAACACTCTTGACTTGTTTCTTACCTCTGACCCTAGTAAGTACACTATTAGTGTTCTATCTCCTCTAGGCTCATCTGACCATTGTGTCATATCAGCAAATTTCTCGTGTCAAAACTCTCCAGTTAAAGAAAGAGCTCCTAAGAGAACCGTTTGGCAATACGAGAAAGCCAACTGGGACGGTCTTAATAATTATTTTAGGACCTTTAACTGGTCACTATGCTTCCTCGATAGTGACGTAGACGCCAGCGCTGATATGATCACAAGTTTGATTCTCCTTGGAATGAGAACTTTTATCCCGAATAGGGTTAAAAGCATCAGACCTAAGGAAAACGCATGGTTCGATGCGAGCTGTAAAGAGGTTATTAGGGTCAAGAAGGTAAGTTTCCGTTGTTTTAAAGCCAATCCAACTGAGGAAAACCGGAATAAGTTCAAGCAAGCCAGGAAGGCCTGCAACGTCCATATTCGACGGACCAAATTTTTACATGACCAAAAATTACGGCAAAAAATACTGCAATGTCCCAAAGGCAGTAAAAATTTTTGGTCATTTGTAAAAAACATGAGGAATTCTTCTTCTTCGTCGGTTCCTACCCTCGTTGTCAATGACACTCCACTTGTTAGCTCTTTAGAGAAAGCTAATCTCTTCGCTAGGCAGTTCGCCGCCAATTCAACGCTGCCAATGAGTGTTATGACTCCGCCTGTCATCGAGCGCGTTAGTGATTCTATGGGACCAATCTTTTTTCGCACTCGTACTGTGGCGAGAGTCCTAAAAGATCTTAACATACATAAATCCGCTGGTCCGGATGGTATCCCCGCTATTGTTCTGAAGAGGTGTTCTTCAACGCTGGCAAAACCACTGCGTAAGCTTTTTCATCTGTCCTACTCCTCAGGTCTCGTTCCGAGTGGATGGAAAACCGCATTTGTCCAGCCTATTCCCAAAAAAGGCGAATCTTCCTCACCCTCTAATTACCGACCGATTGCACTTACGTCCCTTCTTTCCAAGGTCATGGAAACGCTGATTAATTATCAGCTTAAGAAATATCTTGAGGAACGGAAGCTTCTTAATGACCGGCAATACGGCTTTCGTAGCAATAGGTCCACTGGTGATCTCATGGTTCATCTCACCGAACAGTGGAACAAATCTTTACATCGTTTTGGAGAAAGTAAGATTATTGCACTTGATATTTCAAAGGCATTTGATAAAGTCTGGCATCTTGCTCTCTTATCGAAAATGCGTGCTTTCGGTATCGACGAATCTCTTCTTCGTTGGATTAGAAATTTTCTTTCGAACCGTTCAATACAAGTTGTTTTAGACGGATTCAAGTCTGAAACCCATAAAATAAATGCTGGTGTTCCCCAGGGCTCCGTTTTGTCTCCGACCCTCTTCCTCATTTTTATAAATGATCTCCTGTCTGTTACTTCTAATCCAATACATTGTTTCGCTGACGATAGCACTCTTAGCTTTTCATATTCGTTTCCAGACTCACAACCCTCCTCTTCGGATGTGGAACTGCAACGACAAAATATGATTAGCTCATTAAATTCCGACCTACACAGCATTGTACAATGGGGAATAAAAAATCGTGTGGAATTTAATGCTTCGAAAACGCAATGCTGTCTTGTATCGTTAAAGCGAGATAAACCCTCTTTGCCACTATCTATGAGTGGCACTTGCATCAACGAAACGGACAATCTCGACATCCTCGGAATGTGCATCAGCAACCACCTTTTGTGGAGCGATCACATACGCGATGTTGCCAAAAATGCCGCAAGATGTCTAGGTTTTTTGAGACGTTGCAAGAAATTTTTCTCTCCGTCTGATCTGGCTACAATCTACAAAACTTATATACGTCCGAAACTTGAATATAACTCTCATCTCTGGGCTGGTGCTCCAGTAACTTATTTAAGCCTCTTGGACAGTATTCAAAGTAGAGCTTTTAAAATGATTGGTGACATTAACATCATCAACTCGTTTACGTCACTCGAACATCGACGCAAGGTTTCTTGTCTAACCCTTTTTTACCGTTATTTTAACGGACTATGCTCTAGTGAAATAGCCAGTTGCATTCCTCCCCTTAAACAATTTAACCGTAATACTCGCGCTTCTAGGAATGCCCATCAGTTTACCCTTGAGCCCAACTTCGGCCGTACTATGAAGTACAGAGATTCATTTTTTAGCCGTACTACGCGAATGTGGAACGCCTTGCCACGCTCTATCTTTCCCTATCATTGCAATGTTCAGGAGTTCAAAATCAATGTACACCGACACCTCCTATCCAACCCTTCCCTCCTTTCCTAATGCTCACACTGTGTCTTTGGCATATTAAAGGTATAAAAAAAAACCCTTTTAGTGTTCGCTTATTATAAAAAAAAAAAAAAAAAAAAAATCCATTTGAGGCAGAATGAACCTAAAAATAAAAATGTGAATTTACATATAAATAAAGATTTACTTTTAAAGCAATCGTATCTTCATGCGTTCGATTTGGTTGATTCAGATAGAGTAGTTGGTTGTAATGGTAGTCCGATGACCCCATCGGATGTTGAGAATAATATTGTCTCCAGTGAAAGTGTGATTGGGAAGGCTGATAGTGTCGAGAGTCCGTTGGTTGATGGGGATGAAATAAGGTGTCAGTGTGTCTCCGTCCCGCCGAATGAGGTTGCGTCGCCGATACAGTTTGCTGATAGTTATGACGAGTGTATTTCACAGATGTGTGCTATAGATGTAGATAGATTAGAAGTTGACATGGATATTTGCCCAAGGTTGGGAAAAGACCAGTTAGAAGCATTGACAGCAATTATTGATAGGGCTTATTTAAAACCTTTAAATACAGAACGTAATCCCCACAATTACAAAATGAAGATTCGTCTTACCGACGACACACCATTTTATTGTCCGCCTAGGCGATTATCGGTATATGAACGAACAGAGGTACGGAAAAAGATAAATGATTTGCTTGAACGACAAATAATCCGACATAGTAAGTCACCATATGCTTCAGCGGTTGTTTTGACGAAAAAAAAAATGGTGAATTACGTATGTGTATAGACTATCGCGCGTTGAATAAGAAAACCATTCGCGATAACTTTCCCCTTCCATTGATAGAGAATTGTCTTGAGTATATGGAAGGTAAGCGGTGGTTTACGTTACTTGATTTGAAGGACGGTTTTAATCAGGTTGGAGTTGAAGACGACTCTGTACAGTATACATCTTTCGTGACCCCAGATGGGCAATACGAATATTTGCGAATGCCATTCGGGCTGAAGAATGCCCCAGCTGACTTTCAACGGTTCGTCCATCAAATATTTCAAGATCTGATAGAGGCAGGGAAAGTTATTATATACTTGGACGACATAGCTATTGCGACAGCTGATTTCGATTCACACTTAGAAATACTTAGTGAAGTTTTGCGACGACTTTATGAGAAAGGACTCGAACTTAGAATGAGTAAATGCAAGTTTGGATACGACGAGATAGATTATTTAGGATATGTTGTTAATGCTTCGGGTATTCGACCGACAAATGCTCACATAAGATCTATAGAACACTATCCGGTACCCAAAAATCAAAAGGAGCTTCAATCTTGCATAGGGTTATTTTCATATTTTCGGCGTTTTGTGCCATCATTTTCAAAAATAGCAAAACCATTGCTAGACTTGCTGCGCAAAGAAGTTAGGTATGAGTTCAATGATGAATGTTTGCAAGCGTTTAAAGAATTACGTAGTAAACTGGTTTCGGCTCCAGTCCTAGCCATCTTCAATCCACAAAGGGAAACCGAACTACATTGTGATGCTAGTAGTCATGGGTTTGGCTCAGCTCTGATGCAACGTCAGGATGATGGAAAATTCCATCCAGTTGCCTACTTTTCAAAGACGACAACCGCATCTGAGGCAAAGTTCCACAGCTTTGAACTCGAGACACTAGCAATCATATACTCACTCCAACGGTTTCGGGTATACCTTGAGGGCATACCCTTTAAGATCATTACGGATTGTAACTCGTTAACTCTCACGTTGAACAAAAAGCAAGTTAATGCAAGAATAGCAAGGTGGGCTTTAGAACTTGAAAATTATAATTATTCCATTCAGCATAGAAGTGGTGCGTCAATGGGTCATGTGGACGCCCTAAGTCGAAACCCACTAATCGCTACCATCAATGGAAACGATGTAGATTTTCATATTCAGTTAGCTCAGAATAGGGATGTAAAAATCAGAAAGCTTAGAAGAAAACTTGAAACTGAGATGCTTTTGCATTACGTACCCAGCGAAATGGAAGATAACGTAATTAGAATGATCCATGAGAAGGTTGGTCACTTGGGAATAGATAAATGCTATAATCAAGTAAGAAAAAACTATTGGTTTCCGAGTATGAGAAACAAGATTGAAATATTCATAAAGAACTGCGTAAAGTGTATTATGTTTTCAGCGCCAGCCAGAACTAATGACCATAATATGTACAGTATCCCCAAGAACCCTATTCCATTTGATACGATACATATGGATCATTTCGGGCCTTTACCGGCCTTGAAGTCAAAACGAAAGCATATTCTGGTTATCATCGATGCCTTCACAAAATTCGTACGTTTGTACCCAGTCAATTCGACTAGCACCAAGGAGGTTTGTGCCTCAATGGAAAAATATTTTAGCTACTACAGTCGACCTAGACGTATTATAACAGATCGCGGCACTTGCTTCACGTCTCTAGAGTTTTCAAACTACCTCTTGAAACACAACATCGACCACGTTAAGGTAGCAGTGGCCTCACCACAAGCTAATGGTCAAGTGGAGCGGGTGAACCGAGTAATCAAGGCAATGCTAAGCAAACTAAGCGAGCCTATCGAGCAACATTGTTGAATCATAAAACTGTGCTTAAAACTAGCTCCGCGATTTATACCAAATTTCTATTATTTAATTCTACAAGCAATTAATCATTTTTAGTTTTACCAATCTCTTTTTTCCTCGCGAGTGTATTGCTTTAACAGTCCCTCGCAAATTAGTAATTAGAGATAGTAAAATCAATTTTTTAATAGTGAAAGTTACACAAGAATTTATTTTATTTTATTTTTGAGTGTCTTCTTTTTTTTATTGCTATTTAACTGGAATCCTCTCCGGAGCCTTTTATAATAATCTAATCTATCTGTCTCATCTATCCTAGTGAGTGAAACATTTTAGTATATGTTCTGCTAATGAAGCCAAGTTGATACTACATTGAATCCAAAAATTTTGCTTTCATCTCCATACATGTTGCAAAAATCGAGTGCTTGTGAAACTTAGCTACAAATTCCAACTCTATATCATCAGCATCAACCTGTATATTTATCGACTGAACAGCAATCAGTGACATCACGTACCTATATACGAGACAACTTGCTTTCAGTCTTACCTTCTGGGTGAGTCATTTTTAGTAGTGTTCTGCCAAGCAAACCCTTTTTGGTACTTCACCTTATATTCTTTTGGTGTTTATTCTTTATTTACATATTTTATTCACCACAACCGAGGGGATTATTATTACTCACTTTAACAACTTTCATATATACTGACATCTTACGGCCAGAACTACAACTACGAGAATATATTTACTCACCACTTTAACATCGACATTATTCGGTTTGTGAATTTAATAACGCAAGCAAATACACAAACCTTTAACTACAATATCTCCATACTGTACAGTAGCAAACAATATTTTAAATTTGTGCCAAAAATCAAAATCCCAAAATAATCGTTTACAACATGGCAAATTGTTCTTTATGTAACGAAATTGCTGATTATGGAATTGATTCTATTATTTGCAATGGAATATGTCGGAAAATTTTTCACGTGAAATGCATTGATGCTCCACATAGCTCTATAAAATTATTTGCCAAAAATAGATCTTTCTATTATTTCTGTGACGAGTGCGATCCTTTCGCATACACTAATATTGCTCGAAATGTCATTGAAAACACCAACCGTTTAGAATACATGCACAAACAACTACTGTACCTTTCAGACAAAATTGAAAACCTAGCATCGCAACCTCCACATCAAGGCCGACTTACAAGAAGTAAGTTAAAAAATTCTAATGCTAACTCTGAGCAAAGTTCTTCCTCATCTACAAAACGGAAAAGTGACGAAATGGATAAGGACACAGATATTGGTCAACTGAATCCTTTCACTAAGAAACAAAGTTTATCTGTATTTGAATCATATGTTCCAACTAATCCGGTCTCCATAACAACACAAGAATTAAGAACAATTTCTTCCTCCGAAACTATTACTGAAACTATTACTGCAAGTTCTCCTTCTGCATCAGTTCAAACTTCCTTACCAAACTCCTCGAGTCAACCATTTGAATTACCTGTAGTAGAGCGACCTGCAATAGAGCGACCTGCAGTAGGGCCACCTGCAGTAGAGCAACCTGCAATCGAAGATAATAGATACGAATCTCCTATTGTACATGGACTTAAAGTTGTTGAAGGTCAAAAACAAATTTTTATTTCTAAACTTGCACCATCTACAAATGCTTTAGATATTAAAACGTATTTAATTCAGAAAATTGGTAAACTAGAATTAATCACTGTGGAGAAAATGCTTCAAAGGAACTATTCCAAGTATGCATCATTTAAAATAAGATGTCCGGACTCGATTTTCCATTTACTGAATTCTCCATCATTTTGGCCTAATGGTGTAATCGTACATGAATTTGTGAACAGGAACTCAAAGATACAACCACACCATTTTCGACAGTAACTGACAACGCTAAAACCCAGCAGCATGTATTAATTTACTATCAAAACGTTAACGGCTTACGGACCAAAACCAATATAGTCTATACGAACTTAACCAACCTCCCTCACGATGTAATTGTTTTAACAGAGACGTGGCTATGTTCATCAATAGCTAATTCTGAACTTTTTGATAGCAACTACCAAATCTACCGACGTGATCGTCATTGTAACTATGATTCAACCGTGGTTGGCGGAGGAATTATTATAGCCGTACAAAATTCGTTAATGTGCTCTCTCGTCGATGACTTCCGACAATCCTTGCTGGAAATATTGTGCATAAAGATAAAAATGCCTAATGGTTTCCTCTACGTAGTGGCTACTTACATTCCGCCTTGCTCCAACAGTGATGTATATGATCAACTTTACGACTGCCTGGATGGCATAACTGAAAACATTGACCCTAACGATGAAATAATCATAGTTGGCGATTTCAATCTAAGTGATCTAAACTGGATTAATTCTAATGATAGCGGCGAATTTTTGCCTATTAATCTGTCGTCGTCCAAAGAAATCTCCCTCATAGATTTGATGGCTGCCCTTTGTTTAAATCAAATTAATGGAGTTCCAAACAATAACAATAAAATACTGGACCTTGTATACTCTTCCGAGTCTTTAAACACGGACGCTGCTGTTACACATAGTGATGTAAAACTTGTCATCGAAGATCGTCATCATCCTGCTTTATCGATATTTTTGAACTTGAATGTTTGTAACTTTTCGAATGCTTGTAATCTTGTTGAATTCAATTTTAGAAAATGTAACTTTGATGAATTGTTTAATCTATTAAGTCTCATTGATTGGGATACTTTGCTTAGTGGTTCAAACCTAGATAATAAGTTATTTAAGTTTTATAAAATAATATTTGACTGCTTTTTAGAAACCATCCCCTTACGTCATGTTAAAACTAAAGATAACTATCCCCCATGGTTCGATCGGCATTTGAAATCTTTGAAAAACAAAAGAAATAAGGCGTGGTTAAGGTTCAATCAAACTAAAACTGATAGCGACCTACTAAATTATATTGATTTTAAAAACGAATTTATCAACTATTCCAACTATCTTTACAATGAATTCCTAACCAAAACTGGAAATGATTTTAAAATAAATCCTAAAAAATTCTGGAATTTTGTTGATATTAAAAGAAAAACTGATGGCTACCCAATATGTATGGTGTTTGATAAATTTTCTAGCCAAGATCCTAAAGTTATATCCAACATGTTTGCGGAGTTTTTTATGAAGTCCTTTGAGGAAACTCTCCCATCTGACCCTCGATCCCCTCTGACATCTCAACAATATGCCCACTTAGGACTAATAAATTTTTCGATTACTGAATCTACAATTCGTGAACAAATTTTAAAACTTGACGACAGTCTAAGTTCTGGCCCTGATGGTTTACCGTCATTCATGTTAAAAAAATGTGCAAATCATTTATCTTACCCACTATTTATTCTTTTTAACCACTCAATTAAGTACTCTACATTTCCTGATCTATGGAAATATGCTTTTCTTAAACCTATTCATAAAAAAGGTCCTAGTCACTTAGTTACTAACTACCGCCCCATAGCCAAACTCTCTGTTATTCCTAAACTGTTCGAATTGTTAGTTTGTGATGTCTTATCTTTTAATTGTTCTTCTATCATTAGTGAAAATCAGCACGGGTTTGTTAAAAAGAAATCAACTGTCACTAATTTATTAGAATTCACAACGTTCTGTTTTGACGCTTTTGAAAAAAATCTGCAAGTTGATTGCATTTTTACCGATTTTAGCAAGGCATTTGACAAGCTTAATCATAGTATTCTTCTAAATAAACTGTCAAGATTTGGACTAAATGATTCTTTTATCAATTGGTTGTCTTCTTACCTCAGTGATAGACATTATAGTGTAATTTTCAGACATAATCACTCAAATAAGTTTGTAGTTAACTCCGGTGTACCTCAAGGTAGTCATTTGGGACCACTATTATTTGTCTTATTCATAAATGACCTTCCATCTTTTTTAAAAAACTCTTCTTCATTAATGTACGCTGACGATGTTAAAATATTTCGGAAAATAAATTCATTGAATGATTGTAATCTTCTTCAAAATGACCTACTATGTTTTTGGGAATGGTGCAACAACAATCGTTTATTTTTAAATGTTGACAAATGCAAGACAATGCGTTTCACACGCAAGCATGATTTCATTGTTTTTGATTATATGTTAAACTCCTCTAATTTACACGTCCAATCCAGCTTTTCTGATCTGGGTATAATTCTAGATTCAAAGTTATCATTTACTGATCACTACGATTCAATAATCAAAAAAGCTAATAGATCACTCGGTTTTATTAAACGTTTTGGAAGTGAGTTCCGTGATCCCTTCGTAATTAAATGTCTATTTTTTTCGTTTGCCAGATCTGTATTAGAATATGGCTGTGTTATATGGGCCCCTTATTACAATGTTCACACAAATAGAATTGAAAGTGTCCAAAAGAAATTCATAAAGTTTTACCTTCGATTTCTTCCTCGGTCAAATTTAATTGAATGGCCTTCCTACCCTCAGAACCTAATTCTCTTGAATATCCCATCCCTTTCTGCTCATAGAGAGTTTTTACAGCTTTGCTTCATCGTTGGATTAATGAATGGATCTATTTCCTCCTTCTCAGTTTTGGGTCGTTTGAACTTTAACGCGGCCCGTGTTGGGTTAAGAACTAGTTTGCCAATACGTCCCAGTTTTAGCAGATCGAACTATGGGTCTAACAGTCCGATTAATCAGTTAATTAATATTTTTAATAAACATTATAACTTAATTGACTCTGTCAACGTAAATATTAAATCAAAACAGTTTAAAATTAGATTTTTCGTTAATTATGCAAATTAGAAATTTAATTGTTTTTTTTATTGTTATAGTTATTTATATTTATAATTACCTGTAACGTTAGGATTTTAACGTACTCAATAAATCAAATCAAATCAAATCAGACTGGGCCAATAAATTATCTGAAGTCGAATACGCTATTAATAACACAACACATAGCTCAACAAAGGAATCACCTAGCAAACTACTCTTTGGAGTGGATCAGCACGGCAAGGTGGTTGACGAGCTTACCGAATACTTAGACGATAAATTTAATAGCAAAGGGAGATCTGATCTCGGCGAAATTCGGGAAAAAGCATCAGATGCTATTAAAAAATCGCAGGAGCATAACGAAAAATATTTCTTAAAGCACAGTGTACCGGCGAAGTTGTATTCGGTTGGTGATTTTGTAGTGATGAGGCACATCGACACCACTATAGGGACGAATAAAAAATTTATACCTACATACCGAGGACCTTATGTCATACACAAAGTTTTGCCAAACGATAGATACGTCGTCAGGGACGTCGACAACTGTCAGCTGACCCAGTTGCCTTATGATGGAGTCGTTGAGGCAGTACGTTTGCGAAAGTGGGTAACACCGATGGGGGATTCGGGGTACCAGGACAACCAATTGATTCAAGGGCGCACTTCATCAATTTAAAATTAAATAATGATTGAGGTCAATCATAGTCAGGTTGGCCGAGCTGTAATGTATTTATTTGTACTACATAATGTTATTTGTTACTAATTTATTTTACTAAGAAATGTTAAATGTAATATGAGCCTTAAGCTATTCTTATACTTTTATACTTGAGTCACGCCACCTCGCGGTCATCAGAAGAACTGTGAAAAACAAACGAGAACCAACTTCAAGCAAAAGATTTGAATTGGGAAAAAGAAGAAAAAAGAACATCTTAAAACCAACCGCCGTTGTGAATAGACGCTTCAATAAAGATAGATAATTAATTTGTTAAAACGAAAGTATAGTTTCATTTAGAGTTTCATTTTAATTCCTCCATCTTAGTATGTACGTTTCTGATACCATTCGTTCCACTGTATGATGTCACAAATGATAAACGAAAAGAAAAAGAAAAAAAAAACAAATTTATAATGCCCGGCTTTTGTGGGTTTCTTCACCACGTCTGAACCAACATCTCTAATGAAACAACGAATCACCATTTTTAAGCTTCATTCCACATTAAAATTAATAAGACATTAGATTAATCATGCAGTATTAAATCAAATTTTTGTTTATTGATACCAAAGTTCCTACTTCCTACTTGAGAGCATTTTACTTTCAATAAACTTAATCTGAGCGACTCACCTAATACATAAATAGGGAAATTTAAAATAATTTGATGAAAAATCTTGTGTTCGGTTGTTCACTGTCCATGTCCTCGGGTAAACTTGCCATGTCCAGTGTTTTGTTGTGAACACCTGAAAATTAAAATGAAATAGACATTCAAATACCAACAGGTGGTTTAATAGCTTAAAACACTTACCAAATTATGAAGAATACTTAAATCCTTATTTATGACTCAACAATCAGCAAAGTTATTGTGAAAATTCCTTAGTATACGAACAAGTTCGATATCGTCTTCTTTAGATTCCATGACTGCAACATATCCTTACCTAAGACGGTCATTTGAAGTCAATATATTTTGTGATAGCAATTTCTATGAATTTTTATGAAGATTACACTCATTAAATTCAGTCATTTGCAATACATAAAACTTACAACTTCTTCCCAACACTGTTCATACTCAAAATCTTCTAGAGTACATGTCTTCAAATTTTCATACTGCATGTTGTGAACACCTGAAAGATTGAATAAAACAGCTTTATAAAGGAAATAATTTCATGCCTACATATGTATAAAACTTTACCTTACTGTAGAAATCCTCATGATCTGCTGCCAATGCCTCCGAACGTTCTCTAATTGGTTTGTTTCCTAAATATGCAAACAAGAAAAAAGAATTAAATTCAAATTAAAATATTTTTCAAAATACTTATCTGAAAAATCCAGAAATAAAAATGCATACAATGCGAATTCCGCGCAGCTAGTTTTCTTGTTTGTTTACTTTAATTTTGTTGAGACTTGACAGTTGATGCCTGTTATAGCTCATCTCTTTTCTCTAGTTACGCATGAGCGGTGGTCTTACTCTGTCAAAATCCATGATGGCCACTTAGAACGGAAAGCGTTCAGAAATTCGGCAAATCCAACCATTGGTAGATATGTCATCAAATAACAGATGTCGCTGTTGTTTGTCTAAATGCTCTACTTGCCAAAGTTGCTAGCAATTTTTATCTTTTAAAGATAAATTGTTGGAGAATTATTGATTTTAACAATCCTAAAACAGTATTAGGATGAAGAATTATATACATAGAAGTAATCATTCTATAAAATTGTCAATAAAACTTATCGATAACCTTCTTCCTTTCCAACCGGTTATTTTCGGAGAACTGAGTGCGTTCAATGTCTGGTGTTTGATTGGAAGATTTGATAGGATGATTTAACCGCTTTGGCAAATAAACGGAAGTGGGGAGAAATGGAAAAAAAAGGGTAAGCCAAAAAAATTAAAAGATTGCCGATTCATAGTGCGCTATCCAGTCGAACCGACAAAGTTAAAACTTACTTCCGTTTCTATTCTTTGATTTTTTTTTGAATGCAATTTAAATTACAAATTTTTGATTTGATTTGATTGCTATGCTCAAAATAAAAGGGCAGTTGTTTTAAGCCAGATATAAAAAAAAAAAACTGAGGTAATTGGTTTTAAAAAAAAATATTAGACGGAATACGTTGACTAAATTAATTTAATTTTTATGTGAAAAAGTGTAAGTCAACATAGTGGGTAGCGCACGCCGGACGGTAGTTCCAGTTGGCTGAACTAACTAAAGGTAGACATAAAATAAGGAATAGCAGATATAAAGATAAAACCAAACTCAGAACAAGGGAGGGACGAGATTATTGAAGAAAAAAAAAAAAACTAAGATAAATTAATCGGTGAGTCCTACAATATAAGATGGAATAAGGTGTAAAATACATTGTGATATTGTGCCTATATAAGAATATCTATATATATATATATACTCAGTGTAAAGTGTTAGATTTAACGCCGACTTTTATTTGTCTCTAGGAACTTTTACTTCAGGCGATCACCCAGTCGATTTGCAACGACCTGCTACCGTCAAGCGAGGTAGTGGTGATCGCCGATTCGATTTAGTTTCTCGTGGATTAATAAATCTCGAAAGTTCCCGACAGAGGAAACCCGAAACAAGATAACCTTTCGAATTCAAAGGTCACCAGAAGGTTAACCACCTAAAACAATTAGGTTCAGTTTTTTTTTGTTGTTGTTTCCTGGGATTTTTAATGGTTAATTTAATTTTGTAAAACTCCTAGTTTTGAGGAATTAGTTAGAAATTAATTAATTACGCTCAATTAATTTAGGGGTGAAATAAAGTTTATTTCCCTTTTTATGATATATATGTAAAAATAGGATCTCGGGAACGGATTCCTCCTCCTGCAAAAGTGAGCTCATTTTTTAGGTAGAGTAGCCAGTCCACCCTTTGAGAAAAAGAAATTTATCGGAAGAGAAAAGGGAAGCAAAATTTATATTTACCTAGAAAAAAAAATGTATGTATATACATAATTATATATACATATACATATCAATATAGTATTTTTTTTTGTGTATGTTGTTGCTTCTGGTGACAACGTCGTATAATTCCTCGCCACTAGGCGTTATTATTTGTTCCATATATATATGTATTTAAATTTGTAATTCAAAAAAAAAAAATATTTATGAATGAACCTAATCAGGAAGTTATACCTTAATAAAGTTAATTTGTAAACATTGTAAAATGAACAAAACTTTCTTTATTATTGGTCAAGCGAACCGCTTGATGGCTTGCTAGTCGTTTATTTTCAGGGAATGCTGACGGTGACGTGAAGATTCGGTGAGCGAGCAGTGAACGAGGTGAGTCTCTTGGTAAAGGGGGAGTCAAACTACGGCCGACGACTTCCAAGGTAGGGTGGGATAGGCCAAGCCGAAAAACACCACGGCACCCTCTAGTGGTAATGTCCGTCCGATGTATTACTTTTCTTCCTTTTTTTTGAGAAAATCTTTTTTTTTTTGGCATGATATGTGTTTTAACGTAATGAGTGGCGATTTATGCTTGTGGGCAAGATCCTACACCGTTTCCGGCGAGCTAACGGCCGAGCATAAACTAGCATGCCAGCCCGCAGGCATAGAACAAATAAAACATACAAATCTTCATTGATAAAAAAACCATCTTATTACAAATGGCGCAAAACGTTAGTCCTTGTTTTTGTTTACCTTTATTCCCAATATTAGCATTCCAAATTGTTTTTGTTATTGTCCTCAGAAACTCGTATGTCGTGATCGGGAAAGTTCATTTTTGCAACATACCACTTTCACATGCGACGAGCCAACAAGAGGATTATAACAACAACAATTAACCTTCTGTTTTTGATTGTCGATACCCATCCTTTAATGTTAAAAAAATCTTTACTTTTCTATCTTCTCATTTTTTAATTTTCAATCAATCGTCTTGTTTTCTTTCAAAGTTTTGTGACCTGTATTTAGTGACGTAATGTCGCACAGTAGCACAAATACTTTTTTTCTCTTTTTGTGTGTGTGTTGATCTAGTTGTATTATGTCTTCTATTTAAGGTCACAGGCCATTATAGAATTGCGAATACAATTGGATAGCAACGAAAATTTTTGTCTCTCGGGTCTATTTTATGTTCCTACTTACCACTTAGAGGGAAAATCTTCAACATTAGTCCGTCCGACAGTCTTCGAAAATCCCATATTACCACCGTCGTTTCAGCTCACCGTATCCGACAAAAACTTTCACCACCGAATCAGTTACCTGAAGCATCCCCGAAATGACATATGAAATCACATCCAATTCAAAAAAAAAAATAAAACAACATTTTCAAAAGCATTTTTTTTTATTTATTAAAGTAAATAAGATTACTTAAATCTAATAACATTGTTTTGAGTACTTTTTCATACTTTTGGTCTATATATTTATGGGCTCACCATATAGATATAGCTGATCTTTATTTATTGTTGTCTTGTTTTTTTTTGAAATCGAACATTCGAAAAACTTTATTTTTTTTTAGAAAATAATTTTTTTTTCTCTACTATTTGATTCCTTATTATTATTGTTTGTACAATAAAATTTAGGACATAACAGGCGAACAATAATTTTCGATTATTGCCTTGTTTTTCCTTACTTAAACTTTCTTTATTTTTTTTTGTTATTTTTTGTTTTGTTTTTGATATTGTATTCGAAAACATAAAAATCTTTGTTTTTTTTTTGAAAACAAATATCTTTTTATTTTTGCTTTTCGATTGTTTGTTATTATATAGTATTGATATATGTAATAACAAATTATACAATTATCTCAGATTGTTACTTAGTTTTTTTTCTATTTTAAATACATTTTTTTTTGTTTGAACAATTTTCTTTCCATTTCGTTATTTCTTCGTTTGGTTTGATTATTTATTTAATTATTACATTTCTTTTGTTTTATCTTTTTCTTTGGTTGTCATTAATTAATTTATTATTTCTTTTAAAACTTTATAATTCTTGGTTATTTACAACATCTTCGTTACATTTTTCATATTTTTGTTTCATTACATCTGTTTCGTTAATTTGGAATCAATTTTTTCTTATTTTTCAAATTTATAATATTAACGTTATAAATTCTTAAATTTATTCGTAATTACATAAGTACAGTCTAGTACAACTTACTGAAATTCGTTATAAAATCATCACACAAAAACAATTGATTTTAAAATAAACATACATATATATATAAACATACATTTCGAAATTTAACAACTACAAAAAAAAAAAATGTCTTCTAAAACTGGTGCAATCAAAAAGAAAGGTACTAGAGAATCGGCTAGGTTAAACCCAAGCGGTCAAGAACTGTTACTTACTGGACTAAGTCCGAGAGTTCCGCTCAACACATCTGTTCCAAGTGTTAGCAATAACAACAATAGCGCAAGCCGAAGTGAGTTAGGTCATCTTCAATCTACCGAGGTACCCCTCTTTACAACCGCTCAAGCCACCAGTCAAAATCCAGGTTTGGTTGACATGGATGATGCTTTACATTCACGTCCGCGCATTGCTCGAACACCACAAGCAAGCGTTAGTCAAGTGGAAAATTCAGTTCAAAATATGGAACCATTGCTAGAACAATCACAACCACAAGATATAGATGATAATCTCTTAAATGATACGTCCGGTATTGGACCGCTAAATACCTCATCGGAGTCAAATTCAGTAAGAGCTCCTACCTATAGTAGTTTAAGCGGCCTAGGTGCAGATTTCGTAGAGTCGGATCATAGTATCCAAACGATTCGAAATACTCATATTCCCGAAAAAGAGAACACAAATTCAAATACTGAGACTGGAGAATTTAGCTCAGTGCCTAGTGATTTAAAAGCGTACATTAATTATACTCTAGTGAATGCTTTCGAGTCTTATTCGCGAACAATAAGTTCGAGCATTTCCGAAAGTGTCCAGAAAACTGTTAGATCTGATTTTTTAGAATTTCTTAGCGATATCAATAAGGCAACTCTTCCTTTAAGAAGAGAAGAACCCCCTATTAAGACCTTCCAAAACCCTACCGGAAATAAAAAGGCCACAGAGCCGAATCCCCAACATCAAAAATCTAAAACTCAACAAACAAAACAAAATACAAAATACCTTCAACAAAATTCACAACCCCAGCAAAATATAGCAAATTCGAATAGCCAACAACAAGTTTATCAAAATAATCCCTTCCAACAACAAACATCCCAGAATCTCAATAATCCCCATCAACAAAATTACATTAATACGCAACAACCAAATTACAATAACTCTCAATTCCAGAAAAATTACCTTCAAAGCCAACAAACATATCAAAATCATCAATTCCAACAACAGCAATCCAGCAATAGTTTCCCACCTCAACAATTTAATAATACTACATTAAAACCACCTCCACCTACTATTTCTCCGATACAACAGCAACAATTTTCTCAAAATTCTAGTTACCCTCAACAACAGAGTCAGATACCGACTCAAAATTTTCAGCTCACCAACATTCCGGCGATTTCGCAAACATCCTTCGCATTCAAGCCTATTGAAGGTTTAATACCCAATCCCGAAGTGCAACCTCAAGTTCAATTCCCATCTTATAATCCTGAAATCGGAAATCTGATCAGTTCTCAACAAAGTCCTATGATACCGAACAATAACTATTATAATAGAAGCTATAAAGATGTTATAAAAATTGATAGATGGAATTTGAAGTTTGATGGTACACCAGAGAACTTGTCTGTTGAAGACTTTATCTTCCGGTTTGAGACATTGCAAAAACAATATAATTGTCCTTGGTCTGAAATTCTTAAACAACTTCATCTCACACTTACAGGTGATGCCGCAACCTGGTATTATCAATTTCATAAAACCAATCACTTACCAGATTGGCCATCAATGCGTGAAGCATTATTGCTTCATTATAGAAGTTGTAAGTCAGATTACCAAATATTGAGAGAATTGTCGGATAGAAAACAAGGTTTATCTGAATCTTGTGATAAGTATTTTGCTGCTATTATGAAAATAAAAGCACAATTAAAAATATCGTTACCAGATAGTGAATTGATCAAGATGGTAAAAGGTAATCTCAATGATAGAATTGGTCCTTTGGTTTACCCAATGTCAATTTTCTTACTTGATCAACTTAGGTTTGTGTGTAAGGAAGCAGAAAATACTTTCCCTATACACAGTTCTCATTCGAATAGACAATTTAGGCCAGCTCCTAGAGTACATGCAAACGAAATATTTTATGATGATAATGCTCAGATGCACTATGAAGATAATATCGCAGCTATGCAATATATTAACAACAATCGGCCTAGACCACCTAATAAAGTTCTTACATGTTGGAACTGTAAGGTAGCGGGACATTTATATTGGGAATGCCCATCTCCGAAGCAAAATATCTTCTGCTTCAAGTGTGGAGAAGACAATTTTATAGTTGCGAATTGTCCTAAGTGTAAACAGAAAAACGGACAGAAGAACGTGATTCCAACGGGGGAATCGCGTTCGAAACAACAACCCGAATCATCGAATCCCCAAATTTAGTAGCTAACGAACCAAATAAAGATAGTAATGAAAAGAGAGTTACTATTTTGAAGAGAACTGCAAAAGAGGCAGATGAAGATTCTTATAATAAGAAGGATAATAATAAGTTTAGCTATGTAAAACCCTTACATATTAGGATTAGAGAATATAACGAAGCTAAAGAAAGAATTTTCAGAGGCAAAGTTAAAAATAAAATACTTAAAACTAGACTTAGATATAAATTAAGGAAACAAATAAAAAGCAACTTAGTATCTACTATAATAGATGTCTCTGGTGATCCCAGGCCTTATGCTAAAGTAAAAATAGCTAATAAGGAAATGTTAGGTCTACTTGATAGTGGAGCAAGTGTTAGTATACTTGGAAAAGGATGCAAACATTTAGTTAACGAACTTAAGGTTCAAATTATACCATTTATGTCTAATGTTAAAACAGCCGATGGCAAGGCGCAATCAATAATTGGAAAAATAAACTTAGAAGTAGAATATAAAAACTTAAAACGAATTATAACCTTTTTCTTAGTACCTAGTCTGGATCAAGAACTTTATCTTGGCGTCGATTTCTGGAGGGTATTCAATCTTGCACCTGGAATTATAAGCGAAATTAAAATAACAGATGCAAAGGTTACTTCAGATACTCACCAATTGTCTCCAGAACAAGAATCCCGATTGGACACAGTCAAACAGAAGTTTCGGTGTTATACAAGGTACGGTCTCGGAAGAACGACCCTTGTCGAGCACGTCATCGAGACCGGAGAGGCGGTTCCAGTGAAGCAGCGTCACTACCCTGTCTCCCCAGCGATACAAACCCTGATGTATGCCGAGATAGACAGGATGTTGAGCCTTGGAGTTATTGAGGAGAGCGAAAGCCCATGGAGTTCGCCAGTGGTCCTTGTACAGAAACCCGGGAAAAATCGTCTGTGCCTGGACTCACGAAAGCTGAATGCCCTCACGAAAAAAAATGCGTATCCTCTCCCCAATCTCGAAGGCATCTTCAGTCGTCTTCGTGATACTATTTTTATAAGTAGTATCGATCTCAAAGACGCATTTTGGCAAATACCGCTGGAAGAGCGGAGTAGAGAAAAAACTGCTTTCACAATACCGGGTCGGCCCTTGTACCATTTTACTGTCATGCCTTTTGGTCTGTGCAATGCAGCCCAGAGGTTATGTCAGTTAATGGACAAGGTCATTCCCTCAAGGTTACGGGATCGTGTCTTCGTCTACCTTGATGATCTGCTCGTCATCGCTCCGGATTTCCAGACTCACGTCGCACTGCTGGACGAAGTGGCTGCGTGCCTCAACAAAGCTGGTCTTACCATCAACGTTTCGAAGTCAAAATTTTGCTTCAAGGAATTGAAGTATCTGGGCTTCATCGTTGGTGGTGGGAACATCAGGACAGACCCCGCTAAAGTTGAGGCGATCGAGAATTTTCCGATCCCAAAAACGGCAAAACAGGTTCGCAGACTGCTTGGTTTAGCAGGATGGTACCGTAGGTTTATCCGTGAGTTTTCGACCCTGACGGCTCCAATCACGGATACACTGAAAAAAAGTAATACAAGATTTAAAATGACAAATGAAGCTCTGGAGGCATTTGGAGAGTTGAAGAAATCTTTGGCAGCTGCACCGGCTTTAACACATCCTAATTTCGAAAAAAGATTTTTTATCCAATGCGATGCGTCAAATACAGGTGTAGGAGCGGTACTCTACCAGTTAAACGATGCGAATGAAGAAACACCTCTTTCATTCTTTTCTCAAAAATTGAATAAGTGTCAAAAAAATTATAGCGTGACTGAGAAAGAATGCCTGGCAGCGGTACTAGCTATTCAAAAATTTAGGCCATACGTCGAAGGAATGACATTTACAGTAATCACTGATCATTCCAGCCTTAAATGGCTTATGAGCTTAAAAGACTTAAGCGGAAGACTTGCGCGATGGAGTTTACAGCTCCAAGGTTTTTCCTTTGATATTGAACATCGTAAAGGTAGTTTAAATGTTGTCCCTGATGTGTTGTCTAGAATGTATATGGATGTCGAGAGTATAGACTTTGAAAATATAGCACCACTGATAGATCTTCAATCACCAGAATTCAAATCTGAAGAATATGCTTCTTTAATTAAGACCATTCAGGAAAACCGAGAACGTTTACCTGATTTAAAAATTGAAGACAACTATGTATATAAGCGAGCGTTTCCATCAAATCAAGTTGCCACTGCAGTTGAACATAATTGGCGATTATGGGTACCTTCAGGTATTACTAATAATGTTATTGAGCGTGCACATAATCCACCTCAAGTCGCTCATGGTGGAGTAGCTAAAACGCTTCAAAGAATTCGTGAATATTTTTACTGGCCGAACATGACAGTCCAAATACGCGAATATATTTCCAAATGTGATATCTGTACTCAGTGTAAGCCGTCTAATCAAATCTTACGTCCACCTATGTCTAGCGAGTTTAGCGTCGATCGTCCGTTTCAAAAGTTATATATAGACTTTCTAGGTCCGTATCCACGTTCGAAGTCTGGTAACTGTTTTGTTTTTGTAGTCCTCGACCATTTGTCTAAATTTGTTCTCTTAAAGTCCATGAAAAATGCCAATTCTTCAAACGTTATTAAGTTTTTACAGGAAAATGTTTTCCACGTGTTTGGCGTTCCTCAAATCATACACTCTGACAATGGCAAACAGTTTTTGTCAAAGGATTTCCAAAATCTTATGAAGTCCTATGGAATTCGACACTTCAAAACTGCGAATTACTCACCACAGTCGAATGCGTCAGAGAGAGTGAATCGCACACTTCTAGCTGCCATTCGGTCCTATCTTAAAGATGACCAACGCGAATGGGATCTTCATTTAAGCGAAATATCTTGTGCTCTTAGGAGTGCCGTACACTCTTCAACTGGTGTGACACCGTATTTTGCACTCTTCGGTGTAAATATGATGACCCATGGTAGTTGTTACGAGTTAGCTCAAAAACTGAACTCAGTCGAAGATGGTGAAGTCATAACTCTCTCAAGACATGTCAAATTACAGAGTTTGCGAAATAAAATCAAAAAAAGTATCGCTAAAGCAGGAGAGAGAAGTGCGCAAAAATATAACACACGAACTCGCAATGTACGATTTGTACCAGGTCAGGAGGTATTCCGAAGGAATTTTGTCCTTAGCGATAGCTCAAAATATTTGAGTGCTAAACTGTGTCCTAAATTTGTTAAGTGTAGAGTCGTTAAACCCGTTGGCAAAAATTTATATGAGTTAGAGAACTTATCAGGAAAATCAATCGGTATTTTCCACGCTGAAGACATTAAACAGTGAAACGAATGATAATCTTGTGCTCATCTGCTCAACTCTCAACCTGTAGCTACTGATTATATAAACTTTATTTCTTATTTCAACCTATGATATTTCTATTATCCATTATATACTATTAGTTATTTGTTTAATTGTTAACATTTTATTTTGTATGTTAATTTATTCATCAAAACAGTGAAGTCCTTCAGACCCTGTGATATTTATGTTAATTTATTATTAGGTTAAGATTGCAATATTAGGTTTAATTTATTATAATATTTATTCATTATGTTCAAATTTAATTATTTATTCAGTTTTAGGTCATTTACTAAATTATTTAGTTTATATGTCCACTTAAATAATTTATTTATATGTTAATTTATTTATATGTTAATTTATTCATATGTTAATTTATTTATATGTTAATTTATTAATTAATTTATTTATTCATTTATGTTAATTTATTCAATTGTTAATTTATTTTTTATATGTTTATTTATTTATTTGTTAATTTACGTATTTGTATGTTAATTTATTTCTTTACATGTTAAATTATTTATTTGTTAATTTACTTACTCGTTAGTATATTTATTTATTTAATTATACGTTAATTTACTTATTTATTCTAATTATTTGTATACTTATTTGCCTATTAATTTATTTATTTGTTGAATTAGTTATTAAACAGTTTATTCTAGTGGTTCATTTATTTATTTGTTCAGATTTGAAATTAACCATCATTTGTGTACATATATAGTGTAGGTATTGTAATGTATTTATTTGTACTACATAATGTTATTTGTTACTAATTTATTTTACTAAGAAATGTTAAATGTAATATGAGCCTTAAGCTATTCTTATACTTTTATACTTGAGTCACGCCACCTCGCGGTCATCAGAAGAACTGTGAAAAACAAACGAGAACCAACTTCAAGCAAAAGATTTGAATTGGGAAAAAGAAGAAAAAAGAACATCTTAAAACCAACCGCCGTTGTGAATAGACGCTTCAATAAAGATAGATAACTAATTTGTTAAAACGAAAGTATAGTTTCATTTAGAGTTTCATTTTAATTCCTCCATCTTAACTTCAGATGTGGGGTACAACCTAAAATAATTAAATTAAAGAAAATCACGCGAACAATATGCCAACTACGACGAAACCAACAAAGCAGACGATGGTCGACGCCCTTGTTGCCGCCGACATAGAGATTCCAGCAGCTGCCACAATTCAACAAATAAGAGCCATGTATCAGAAGCTGACTGATGGTCAGTCCACCGACCCAGCTGACGAAAACACCGAGGAGCCTGTCGATAAAGACGACGACATAATTTTGCCCCAAACAGACCAGCTGGAGGCTCAGCTCAAGGTACTAAAGCTGCAATACGAAGTGGTGAATCTGCAGCAACAGATTCGCACAATGCAGCAGGGCACAGCCGAAAGCAGTCACCATCAGGCGGTCAACTTCGAACATCTGGAGAATTCCCTCAACGCATTTACTGGCAAGAACCACTACGACATCAGAAAGTGGTTCAGGGAGTACGAGCAGTACACCGCGACACGTTCGTACACGCCAGACGACATGTGCTTGGGTGTGCGCCGGCTGATGAAGGAGACGGCAAGAGATTTCATCAATGCACAAGGTGTTGTCGACTACCAGCAGCTGAAGGCGTCTCTCATCGAAACTTTCGGACGACAAGTCACGCATCGAGATATCTATCGACAGTTGGAGCACCGAAAGATCCGTCCAGACGAGTCATGCCTGGAATTTGTCATCGCTATGAAGTCCATAGCAGCCAAAATTGATGTGCCTGAAGCAGAATTGTGCACATTCATCATTGATGGGTTCAATGATGAGAGCGCAAACATCACGCTCATCAATGATAGCAGGACACTCAGTGAGTTGTTGTCGAGACTCGACCGCTACGAACAAAAGCGATCAGTGACACACCAACTGAAACCTGTTGCATCAACCTCAGTTGCCAGCAAACCGAAGTCAAACACCGCCGTAAACCCTCAAAAATTAACCGAAGTCAGATGCTACAATTGCAGCCGTTTTGGACACTACAAGAGCAGCTGCCCGAAGCCACCTAGACCCATTGATGCGTGCTTCATCTGTAACGAAATCGGGCACATGCATTATAGCTGCCCGAAAGCACAACGAAAACATCAGAAGATTGTCGCAGCAGTTACACGTCTACTAGCCGACCCAGACAACGATGACGAGGTGGCAGGCCCAATAAGTGTCATGCAAATGGTAAGTGTAGCCTTTTGTAATAGCCAAGTTCGGCGTACTGAATTTACGAATGTTTTCTCTTTATTGGATACCGGCAGCGAAATTAGTATTATCCAGCGTTCATTAGTGCCAGATAGTGTTAAATTGTCGGACGTACCAGGATCAACGAGATATTCGGGAATTGGACGCATAAGAATCCAGTCATATGGTATTATAAGAACTTACATAATGTTTAAAGACAGAATCCATCCTATATCTCTTTATGTCCTTCCAGACAGCTTGATGACGTTACCGTTGATCCTGGGGCGCGACTTTTTGCACAAATTTCATATCCATTTGAGGCAGAATGAACCTAAAAATAAAAATGTGAATTTACATATAAATAAAGATTTACTTTTAAAGCAATCGTATCTTCATGCGTTCGATTTGGTTGATTCAGATAGAGTAGTTGGTTGTAATGGTAGTCCGATGACCCCATCGGATGTTGAGAATAATATTGTCTCCAGTAAAAGTGTGATTGGGAAGGCTGATAGTGTCGAGAGTCCGTTGGTTGATGGGGATGAAATAAGGTGTCAGTGTGTCTCCGTCCCGCCGAATGAGGTTGCGTCGCCGATACAGTTTGCTGATAGTTATGACGAGTGTATTTCACAGATGTGTGCTATAGATGTAGATAGATTAGAAGTTGACATGGATATTTGCCCAAGGTTGGGAAAAGACCAGTTAGAAGCATTGACAGCAATTATTGATAGGGCTTATTTAAAACCTTTAAATACAGAACGTAATCCCCACAATTACAAAATGAAGATTCGTCTTACCGACGACACACCATTTTATTGTCCGCCTAGGCGATTATCGGTATATGAACGAACAGAGGTACGGAAAAAGATAAATGATTTGCTTGAACGACAAATAATCCGACATAGTAAGTCACCATATGCTTCAGCGGTTGTTTTGACGAAAAAAAAAATGGTGAATTACGTATGTGTATAGACTATCGCGCGTTGAATAAGAAAACCATTCGCGATAACTTTCCCCTTCCATTGATAGAGAATTGTCTTGAGTATATGGAAGGTAAGCGGTGGTTTACGTTACTTGATTTGAAGGACGGTTTTAATCAGGTTGGAGTTGAAGACGACTCTGTACAGTATACATCTTTCGTGACCCCAGATGGGCAATACGAATATTTGCGAATGCCATTCGGGCTGAAGAATGCCCCAGCTGACTTTCAACGGTTCGCCCATCAAATATTTCAAGATCTGATAGAGGCAGGGAAAGTTATTATATACTTGGACGACATAGCTATTGCGACAGCTGATTTCGATTCACACTTAGAAATACTTAGTGAAGTTTTGCGACGACTTTATGAGAAAGGACTCGAACTTAGAATGAGTAAATGCAAGTTTGGATACGACGAGATAGATTATTTAGGATATGTTGTTAATGCTTCGGGTATTCGACCGACAAATGCTCACATAAGATCTATAGAACACTATCCGGTACCCAAAAATCAAAAGGAGCTTCAATCTTGCATAGGGTTATTTTCATATTTTCGGCGTTTTGTGCCATCATTTTCAAAAATAGCAAAACCATTGCTAGACTTGCTGCGCAAAGAAGTTAGGTATGAGTTCAATGATGAATGTTTGCAAGCGTTTAAAGAATTACGTAGTAAACTGGTTTCGGCTCCAGTCCTAGCCATCTTCAATCCACAAAGGGAAACCGAACTACATTGTGATGCTAGTAGTCATGGGTTTGGCTCCGCTCTGATGCAACGTCAGGATGATGGAAAATTCCATCCAGTTGCCTACTTTTCAAAGACGACAACCGCATCTGAGGCAAAGTTCCACAGCTTTGAACTCGAGACACTAGCAATCATATACTCACTCCAACGGTTTCTGGTATACCTTGAGGGCATACCCTTTAAGATCATTACGGATTGTAACTCGTTAACTCTCACGTTGAACAAAAAGCAAGTTAATGCAAGAATAGCAAGGTGGGCTTTAGAACTTGAAAATTATAATTATTCCATTCAGCATAGAAGTGGTGCGTCAATGGGTCATGTGGACGCCCTAAGTCGAAACCCACTAATCGCTACCATCAATCTAAACGATGTAGATTTTCATATTCAGTTAGCTCAGAATAGGGATGTAAAAATCAGAAAGCTTAGAAGAAAACTTGAAACTGAGATGCTTTTGCATTACGTACCCAGCGAAATGGAAGATAACGTAATTAGAATGATCCATGAGAAGGTTGGTCACTTGGGAATAGATAAATGCTATAATCAAGTAAGAAAAAACTATTGGTTTCCGAGTATGAGAAACAAGATTGAAATATTCATAAAGAACTGCGTAAAGTGTATTATGTTTTCAGCGCCAGCCAGAACTAATGACCATAATATGTACAGTATCCCCAAGAACCCTATTCCATTTGATACGATACATATGGATCATTTCGGGCCTTTACCGGCCTTGAAATCAAAACGAAAGCATATTCTGGTTATCATCGATGCCTTCACAAAATTCGTACGTTTGTACCCAGTCAATTCGACTAGCACCAAGGAGGTTTGTGCCTCAATGGAAAAATATTTTAGCTACTACAGTCGACCTAGACGTATTATAACAGATCGCGGCACTTGCTTCACGTCTCTAGAGTTTTCAAACTACCTCTTGAAACACAACATCGACCACGTTAAGGTAGCAGTGGCCTCACCACAAGCTAATGGTCAAGTGGAGCGGGTGAACCGAGTAATCAAGGCAATGCTAAGCAAACTAAGCGAGCCTATCGAGCATTCAGACTGGGCCAATAAATTATCTGAAGTCGAATACGCTATTAATAACACAACACATAGCTCAACAAAGGAATCACCTAGCAAACTACTCTTTGGAGTGGATCAGCACGGCAAGGTGGTTGACGAGCTTACCGAATACTTAGACGATAAATTTAATAGCAAAAGGAGATCTGATCTCGGCGAAATTCGGGAAAAAGCATCAGATGCTATTAAAAAATCGCAGGAGCATAACGAAAAATATTTCTTAAAGCACAGTCTACCGGCGAAGTTGTATTCGGTTGGTGATTTTGTAGTGATGAGGCACATCGACACCACTATAGGGACGAATAAAAAATTTATATCTACATACCGAGGACCTTATGTCATACACAAAGTTTTGCCAAACGATAGATACGTCGTCAGGGACGTCGACAACTGTCAGCTGACCCAGTTGCCTTATGATGGAGTCGTTGAGGCAGTACGTTTGCGAAAGTGGGTAACACCGATGGGGGATTCGGGGTACCAGGACAACCAATTGATTCAAGGGCGCACTTCATCAATTTAAAATTAAATAATGATTGAGGTCAATCATAGTCAGGTTGGCCGCGCTGTAATGTATTTATTTGTACTACATAATGTTATTTGTTACTAATTTATTTTACTAAGAAATGTTAAATGTAATATGAGCCTTAAGCTATTCTTATACTTTTATACTTGAGTCACGCCACCTCGCGGTCATCAGAAGAACTGTGAAAAACAAACGAGAACCAACTTCAAGCAAAAGATTTGAATTGGGAAAAAGAAGAAAAAAGAACATCTTAAAACCAACCGCCGTTGTGAATAGACGCTTCAATAAAGATAGATAATTAATTTGTTAAAACGAAAGTATAGTTTCATTTAGAGTTTCATTTCAATTCCTCCATCTTAGTATGTACGTTTCTGATACCATTCGTTCCACTGTATGATGTCACAAATGATAAACGAAAAGAAAAAGAAAAAAAAAAAACAAATTTATAATGCCCGGCTTTTGTGGGTTTCTTCACCACGTCTGAACCAACATCTCTAATGAAACAACGAATCACCATTTTTAAGCTTCATTCCACATTAAAATTAATAAGACATTAGATTAATCATGCAGTATTAAATCAAATTTTTGTTTATTGATACCAAAGTTCCTACTTCCTACTTGAGAGCATTTTACTTTCAATAAACTTAATCTGAGCGACTCACCTAATACATAAATAGGGAAATTTAAAATAATTTGATGAAAAATCTTGTGTTCGGTTGTTCACTGTCCATGTCCTCGGGTAAACTTGCCATGTCCAGTGTTTTGTTGTGAACACCTGAAAATTAAAATGAAATAGACATTCAAATACCAACAGGTGGTTTAATAGCTTAAAACACTTACCAAATTATGAAGAATACTTAAATCCTTATTTATGACTCAACAATCAGCAAAGTTATTGTGAAAATTCCTTAGTATACGAACAAGTTCGATATCGTCTTCTTTAGATTCCATGACTGCAACATATCCTTACCTAAGACGGTCATTTGAAGTCAATATATTTTGTGATAGCAATTTCTATGAATTTTTATGAAGATTACACTCATTAAATTCAGTCATTTGCAATACATAAAACTTACAACTTCTTCCCAACACTGTTCATACTCAAAATCTTCTAGAGTACATGTCTTCAAATTTTCATACTGCATGTTGTGAACACCTGAAAGATTGAATAACACAGCTTTATAAAGGAAATAATTTCATGCCTACATATGTATAAAACTCTACCTTACTGTAGAAATCCTCATGATCTGCTGCCAATGCCTCTGAACGTTCTCTAATTGGTTTGTTTCCTAAATATGCAAACAAGAAAAAAGAATTAAATTCAAATTAAAATATTTTTCAAAATACTTATCTGAAAAATCCAGAAATAAAAATGCATACAATGCGAATTCCGCGCAGCTAGTTTTCTTGTTTGTTTACTTTAATTTTGTTGAGACTTGACAGTTGATGCCTGTTATAGCTCATCTCTTTTCTTTAGTTACGCATGAGCGGTGGTCTTACTCTGTCAAAATCCATGATGGCCACTTAGAACGGAAAGCGTTCAGAAATTCGGCAAATCCAACCATTGGTAGATATGTCATCAAATAACAGATGTCGCTGTTGTTTGTCTAAATGCTCTACTTGCCAAAGTTGCTAGCAATTTTTATCTTTTAAAGATAAATTGTTGGAGAATTATTGATTTTAACAATCCTAAAACAGTATTAGGATGAAGAATTATATACATAGAAGTAATCATTCTATAAAATTGTCAATAAAACTTATCGATAACCTTCTTCCTTTCCAACCGGTTATTTTCGGAGAACTGAGTGCGTTCAATGTCTGGTGTTTGAACGGTAGGAATAAGAAATTATGTACTTCGGTGATTGGAAGATTTGATAGGATGATTTAACCGCTTTGGCAAATAAACGGAACTGGGGAGAAATGGAAAAAAAGGGTAAGCCAAAAAAATTAAAAGATTGCCGATTCATAGTGCGCTATCCAGTCGAACCGACAAAGTTAAAACTTACTTCCGTTTCTATTCTTTGATTTTTTTTTGAATGCAATTTAAATTACAAATTTTTGATTTGATTTGATTGCTATGCTCAAAATAAAAGGGCAGTTGTTTTAAGCCAGATATAAAAAAAAAAAACTGAGGTAATTGGTTTTAAAAAAAATATTAGACGGAATACGTTGACTAAATTAATTTAATTTTTATGTGAAAAAGTGTAAGTCAACATAGTGGGTAGCGCACGGCGGACGGTAGTTCCAGTTTGCTGAACTAACTAAAGGTAGACATAAAATAAGGAATAGCAGATATAAAGATAAAACCAAACTCAGAACAAGGGAGGGACGAGATTATTGAAGAAAAAAAAAAACTAAGATAAATTAATCGGTGAGTCCTACAATATAAGATGGAATAAGGTGTAAAATACATTGTGATATTGTGCCTATATAAGAATATCTATATATATATATATACTCAGTGTAAAGTGTTAGATTTAACGCCGACTTTTATTTGTCTCTAGGAACTTTTACTTCAGGCGATCACCCAGTCGATTTGCAACGACCTGCTACCGTCAAGCGAGGTAGTGGTGATCGCCGATTCGATTTAGTTTCTCGTGGATTAATAAATCTCGAAAGTTCCCGACAGAGGAAACCCGAAACAAGATAACCTTTCGAATTCAAAGGTCACCAGAAGGTTAACCACCTAAAACAATTAGGTTCAGTTTTTTTTTGTTGTTGTTTCCTGGGATTTTTAATGGTTAATTTAATTTTGTAAAACTCCTAGTTTTGAGGAATTAGTTAGAAATTAATTAATTACGCTCAATTAATTTAGGGGTGAAATAAAGTTTATTTCCCTTTTTATGATATATATGTAAAAATAGGATCTCGGGAACGGATTCCTCCTCCTGCAAAAGTGAGCTCATTTTTTAGGTAGAGTAGCCAGTCCACCCTTTGAGAAAAAGAAATTTATCGGAAGAGAAAAGGGAAGCAAAATTTATATTTACCTAGAAAAAAAAATGTATGTATATACATAATTATATATACATATATATATCAATATAGTATTTTTTTTTGTGTATGTTGTTGATTCTGGTGACAACGTCGTATAATTCCTCGCCACTAGGCTTTATTATTTGTTCCATATATATATGTATTTAAATTTGTAATTCAAAAAAAAAAAATATTTATGAATGAACCTAATCAGGAAGTTATACCTTAATAAAGTTAATTTGTAAACATTGTAAAATGAACAAAACTTTCTTTATTATTGGTCAAGTGAACCGCTTGATGGCTTGCTAGTCGTTTATTTTCAGGGAATGCTGACGGTGACGTGAAGATTCGGTGAGCGAGCAGTGAACGAGGTGAGTCTCTTGGTAAAGGGGGAGTCAAACTACGGCCGATGACTTCCAAGGTAGGGTGGGATAGGCCAAGCCGAAAAACACCACGGCACCCTCTAGTGGTAATGTCCGTCCGATGTATTACTTTTCTTCCTTTTTTTTGAGAAAATCTTTTTTTTTTGGCATGATATGTGTTTTAACGTAATGAGTGGCGATTTATGCTTGTGGGCAAGATCCTACACCGTTTCCGGCGAGCTAACGGCCGAGCATAAACTAGCATGCCAGCCCGCAGGCATAGAACAAATAAAACATACAAATCTTCATTGATAAAAAAACCATCTCATTACAAAGTGGCAAGATAATTTCGGACGCAGAAGATGGTTCGTTTACACTTAAACAGCTGGTTGGTGACACATTTGATCTGACAGCGCTGGAAGACTGGAATAATGAGAAGTCAACAGAAGACGACATCAGAGCTTCTCAAACTTCAAGTGGTGTTCACACGAGACATGTTTGATTGTAATGCCGTCTGCCATAAAAATAGTTTAATTAAAATTAGAAAAAATGAAAATGCTTTAGAATCTTTTAATTATACAATTCTTTCTTATAATGTTGCAGGATTAACCAATAAGACTTTGTTTGTAGATTTGTATGAATTTGTTAATCAATTTGATTTTGTTTTTTTATATGAGACATTTATTATGGAAAATAATTTTACGAATTTTGAAAGTAAATTTAGGAATTTTGAATTTAAATTAGTACCAGCTGTTAGAACACAATCAAGGGGAAGAGCTAGTGGAGGTTGCTTCTTCGGATTAAAAAAAAATCTTAAAAATATGTGTTGCGAATTTAAAGTATATGAAGGCGTTATTTTTGTTGAACTGTTTTACAAAGAAAAATGTTTCCGAATCCTGCCGACTTATATCAACTGCAATCAATGGAATAACGATTTTGAAAAACTAGAAGGTGTAATAACTCGAGGTAAAACATCTAACTTGCTGGTGGTGGGTGATATGAATGCGTGGACAGGAAGACAAGCGGGAAATGAAAATGAGATCCTGGGAATTGAACGAAATTCGAAGGACATTATTGTTAATGCAAGAGGACTGAAGCTTATTGAACTATGCGATACTAGCTTATCGGATACGAACGGAGAATTTACTTTTGTTGGAGGACAAGGTAGCTCGGTGATTGATTATAGTTTGGTAGGTAGTGAATGGAATGAACTCATTGTTGATTTGGAAATCCATAATGTACCTTACTCTAACCACTTTCCAATCGCCGTAAACTTCAAACTTAATACCAGAGAAGCACAGGAATCGAGAATTATGAATACCTTACCGAAAATAAAATGGAAATCGAAACACAAGTCAGAGTATCAATTGAGGTTAAATAATGCACTGATATGCCAAAGAACTTACGATTTACCTCAGATAGAAGAGATAATCAAAGCCGCTTACTACACAGTTAACACCAACACTCAGCGGAACTCTTCGGCACCGTGGTATGATGTCGACTGTAGAAAATACAGAAAATTATCGTTTGGCTGGTTAAGAGCGTATAGGACCTCAAATGAGGTCTATTTCAGACACCAGTATTTGATGGCTAATAAGGCGTACAAAGAAATATGTAAACAAAAAAAGGCTGTTTTCTACGAAGCTGAATCAAGACGATTAGTGCTATGCAAAAACTCAAAAGATTTTTGGAACTTGGCAAGACAGCTGAATGGCAAACGGTTTTCAATCCAAACGAACTTGAGTCCAAACCTTCTGGCAGCTCACTTTGAGAAACTGTTGAATCCAGTACATGAGACACCTTCGGTGGAATACGCTATACCAGCCTATGAATGTGGTGTTCTTGATGCTACAATTAGTTACCAAGAAGTAATATCAGCTGTAACGAAGCTTAAAGATGGAAAAGCTGCAGGTTCGAATGGCATATCAGCTGAATTTTATAAGTATTGGACACCAGAACTACTCACAAGGCTAACTTTCATATTTAACAATATCATGTAAACCGGGACTATACCACATGAATTCAAGGAATCGATTATTTTTCCGATTCACAAGAAAGGAAACATGGCCGAACCAGCTAATTACAGATGTATATCGTTCCTAAATGCTTCATACAAGATATTTACACTAATACTACATAAACGATTCAACGAATGGATTGATAGCGACAAACTACTGAAGGAGTACCAGGCAGGATTTAGAAGTGGATATTCAACGATCGATCATATTTTTACCCTTAGATGTATGGCTGAAACATTCCTTCGCAAGAAAAAGAAGCTGTATGCCTTCTTCGTGGATTTTAGAGCTGCTTTCGATATGATCGATAGAAAGGCTCTATTTTATAAGCTATATAGTAAAGGTATGTCATGGAAGTTTGGAAGAGTCATACAGAATCTCTACGACGACACAACAAGTAAAGTATGAAATGGTGAAGCGCTTTCGGAAGAATTCAAAACACAATCGGGAGTCAGGCAAGGTTGTACATTGAGCCCAAGCATGTTCGCTATGTTCATTGATGATCTGGTTGACATTCTGACATGTGGAGTAGAGTACGCGGGGATGATAATAAAACTATTGATGTTTGCAGACGATATTGTTCTGTTGGCAGCCTCTTCTGAATCATTTCAGTTGATGATTAACCGATTATTCGAATACTGTCGGGTTTGGAATCTGATAGTTAACCTTGACAAATCCAAGGTTTTAATATTCAAAAGTGGAAGAGGCCGCAAATGTGCAAACGAAAAATGGCATTATAATGGAGAAAATATAGAGGTTGTAAAGGAATTCAAATATCTAGGAGTTATTTTCACGCAAAATCTGAGTATGGAAAAACATCTGAAGGAAAAATTAATGAAGGCAAAATGCGCAATCAGCGCTACATGGAATAGATGCTTTCATAACAAAAGTATAGCACACAGCAGTAAATTCAAATTATTTGAAGCGATATCAGCGTCAATCCTTTTCTACGCAGCTCAGACATGGGGTACGAGGCAGTACGATACGGTGGAAAAACTTCTACGATACTACTGCAAAAGAATCTTCCAGCTTCCGCGTAGCACACCTAACTACGTTATCATGTTAGAAACAGGAATCTCGCCATTGTTTATTCGAACATTAAAAATGCAAGTGGATTATGTCACGAAAGTCTTGAAGATGGATGATAATCAACTACCTAAAATAGTAGCTCTTGAAGTCATAAGGACAAAGACAAGTTGGTGCGCTGATTGGTTGGAACTTGCTTCAGAATGTGGGATAGTCTTAAACCTGTGCAGTGAAGAATTAGAAACTTCGCTTTATCAACTCATTGCTGCAGTGGATTTAAAACATCGTGATAAATATTTAAATGATGCAACAGGATCTATCTACAGACAACTATATAGCCAATTGAATCATAACCTGGAGGAGAAAAATTATTTTAGGGATGACAATAGTACAGCCGTGATTTCAATGATGGTAAAACTGCGGAGCGAACTTATGCCACTGAACTACATACCTCATAGAGATGATTTACCCATTGTGTGCTCTTTGTGCAACTTAGGTGAAAGAGAAGATAATTTTCACTTTATGGGTAAATGTCCGATTTTAAGAGAAATCAGAAGGGATGTATGCGGAAGTGACATGTTGACACAAAGCCAAATTATACAACTGCTTAACAATATGGATATACAAAAATTATACAAATACTGCAGGCTAGCTCTTCTCTATAAAAACAAAATCATAAATGAAAGATAAACTAATCTTTTTTTTTTTTTATAAATATATATTGCAAAAATACATACGAATTATTGCTCAATCAAATTTTCATATTATGTGAAATTTTCATGTTTTGTCAACTAGGCAGACGGCAAAATGCCATGCTTTTTTTGTTTTTGTAAATTATGAATTTAATCATTGAAAAAATAATAAAACCAATCTAATCTAATCAGTAGTTAAGTTAGTAGTTAAGGCTATTGAAATAAACATAACATACATGTACTCGTTCAAATATACAAATAAAGTCAAGTCTAAAAAACCTTAACCTTGTTACACATCCTTTCTTGTTTTGGTTGTTAATGCCATCTATCTGTAACTCAGAGAAAGAGAAGAGAAAAACAAATTCACCACGAACTACCGGTATAACTTTTTCCATTATTTATTGACAAACAAAAATGTTTTGCTCTTTTTTTACCTTTTATAAATTACTGCGCAGTCGTTTACTGTAATCCTGATTCAGTCTCTTTCCGAAAGTTAGAACTTGCATTTAACTCTGCAATACGCTTTATATATGGACTTCGTAAATTTGATCACATTTCCATATTTTCTTCTAATGTAACAGGATGTTCTCTCAGGCAACATATAAATATTCGAAATTGCTTATTCCTGCATACCATAATTCAGAGTCATCAACCAATTTATCTGTTTGAGAAAATAAATTTTGCAAACTCTATTCGAACGCGAAATATAATTCTTCCCCGTTTTAACTATTTAAATAGCCAACGACTTTTTTTTGTTCATGCTATAAGATTATGGAATTCACTACCTTTGTCAATTCGTTTAGTTATTTCAAGTAAGAATTTCAAAAAATTATTGTTCACATATGTTAAAAGTAATCAAATGAATAACTTATTTAATTGAAATCCGCATAATGTACTCTCTTACAACAATTTAAAATGTTTGTGAATATCTAACCATTTTGTTTCAAGATTGATTTTTTTAATATTTTATAATGTGTAGGTACAAATTAAAAGAATTTAATTCTTAATGTACTCCCCATGTTTATATTTTTGAAATAAATAAAAATAAATAAAATAAATAAACCAATTGACAATAATGTTAGGATGATAATTAATTTGAATTATAGGAGTATTTTTGTAGATATAAAAACGACAAGATGTTAGTAAAATTAAAGAAAGAAATTCATGAGAATTACAAATATTATAATGAGACTTTAAAAAACATAGCCAAAAATGAGAAATGTCGCATTTCCCGGAAGTGATGTTTTTTTGTGTACTTGTTAAAATATTAGTTTTTATTTTATGTTTTAAATACTCAATAAGTAAACCCTATGTTGAATAATTACTTTGCTTATTTCCTTTTTTCTTTTATCTCCCACTTTCTCTTCTCTTATAATATGTACTTTATGAATTATGCTTAAACTTGCTTAATTACGATCTTAGTTAACATCATTGTAAGCTTACTCTAAATAAAATACATCACAGTTCTTTGAAACAAGTGAAAGAAGTCAGACGTGGTTTCTCATATTGCAACAGGTTATGGGACCAGTTGTGTTTATGATTTTTTTTTGAGAATCACGTGCATGTACGAATTTTAAATTAAAAGTTTAATCAAAAGCTGGAAATTTTCGAAGCGTCGAAAATTCTGTGTAATACCGAGAAGCATAAACAATTTGCCGACGATTGGTATTTGTGTAAATTTGCTGCACATAAAATTGCATTTTTTTTTGATTGATTTTGGTAATTAATTCGAATACGTACATACATAACTGGTAATTTTATTACATACACACTTAACTGGTCATTGTCATACGGTTATCTAAATCTCATTGTGTTTGACCGTTAATATTTTTTTTTATCATCATGTCATCTGATAACAGTGAAACTAAAATTGAGAAACTGATTAATGGTGATCAGTGGAACATCTGGAAGTTTCAGATAAGAATCATTTTGAGTGCATATGATGTATTGAAATATGTGACAGGAGATGAAGCTAAGCCTACTGAAGCTGAAAAATTGCTGTTGTGGAATCGTTTTGACAGTAAGGCTCAAAAAGTTATAGCCACTTCAATTGGTCCACAACCACTTTTGCATATCATGAATTGCAAATCCTCGAAGGAAATGTGGGACAAGCTCCATACTGTTTATGAGGTAAAGTCAAAAGCGAGTATCCACATGCTCCAGCAGCAATTTTACAGTTTCAATAAAGATCCGCAAGACGATATTGCTTTGCATATTTCCAAGTTGCAGACTATTGTGCAACAGCTTGCCGATATTGGAGAAAAGGTTTCCGACTCGATGGTCATTACGAAAATACTTATGACCTTGCCGTCTTCATTTAGCCATTTCCATAGCGCTTGGGAATCTACAGCAACTGATAAGCAAACATTAGAGCATCTAACGAGTAGATTAGTTCTTGAAGAGGCGCGTATTAAATCGCAAAACAATTTTTCTGAGCCAGGAGGAAGTAGTGCTTTGATAGCAAACAAACAGTTTACACCCAAGAAGTTTATGAACAAAAGTAGACAGAATTCAAAGCCAGGAAGATGTTTCTTTTGTAAAGGCGTAGGGCATTGGAAGAATGAATGTCCAAAGAAAAAGGAGAAACAGTTTGGTGGGTCTAATTTTAATGAAAAAAAAGGGAATGCGTTTGTTTGTGAGGCGATGCTGTCACAAGGTGATGCTCGAGCTGACGAGTGGTTCCTGGATTCTGGAGCGAGTGACCACATGACCAGTAGGAAAGAGTGGTTCCTTAATTACAAAGATTTTGATAAGCCTATAATAGTAAGGTTAGGAGATGGAAATACTATTAATGCATATGGCAGAGGGGACATAAATGTATTGTCTTTTAACAATCTTAGCTGGGAGGAGAATCATTTGGCTGATGTTTTATATGTTCCAGATATTCGCCTCAATTTATTCTCTCTAAATTGTGCCTTAGATAAGGGTCTCCGCTTATCTTCGGATAATTTAAAATGTGAGCTCTTTAAAGAAGATTCTGTTTTAGTAGTGGGAGTTCGTGAATCGAAACTTTTCAAATTACTTTTGAAGGTCACAAGTGGCTCCAAAGATGTGGGTGCATATGTAAATTTAGCAGAAAGAAAGAAAGAAACACTTCAGATATGGCATGAACGACTCGGGCACCAACATATTGTTCAAGTAAGGAACGTTTTGAAGGCCAGAAATATTTCTTTTATAGATGATGATAAATTCTTTTGCGAAGCTTGCATGTATGGAAAACAACATCGTGTAGTTTTTCATGCAAGTGAAAATAAGGCAAGTTGCGTAGGGGAACTAGTGCATTCAGATGTATGTGGTCCAATGCAGTGCACGTCAGTTGGAGGAGCCAAGTACTTCTTGCTGTTCAAAGACGATTTTTCGCACTTTAGGAATGTTTTCTTTCTAAAAGAGAAGTCAGAGGTACATATTCTAATCGCAAGGTACTTAAAATTGATGGAAGCTGAAACAGGTCGAAAGATGAAAGTTTTGCGATCCGACAATGGCTTAGAGTATACAAATCAACAAGTTCAAAAGATATTAGTGGAAAATTGTGTCGTGCATCAAAGGACTGTGCCTTATACGCCTGAACAAAATGGTCGTGCAGAGCGTGAAATGCGTACCATTGTAGAAGCAGCTCGAACAATGATTCATGGTAGAAACTTAGACATGAAACTTTGGGCTGAAGCAGTAAATACTGCAGTTTTTGTTCTAAACCGAACAGGTTCAAGTCCAATCAAAGGTAAATCACCGTATGAGCTGTGGTATGGGAAGCAAGCCGGTATAACAAACTTTCAAGTTTTTGGAACAGATGTTTTTGTTCATATACCTGAACAGAAGAGGCGAAAATGGGATCGAAAATCCAAAAAGGGTATTTTCGTAGGATATGGTGACAATGTAAAAGGGTATAGAATATATTCACCCGAAAATAACAAGATAGAAATATGTCGTGATGTCCGGTTTCACGATTCGAAGGTCATGGTTAATCATGAAAAATTGTATGGTGTTTTTAATAATGATTCTCATGAACATAGTGAATCATCTTTGGAAGAGACTGTTCCGGATTGTAAGGATGATCAGAGTGGTCATGTTGCTGCTGAAAAAGAAAAACCTACGAATGATGATGTTGTTGTTGATGTTGATAATGAAGGTGATGAAGTCTTTGAAGATGTTTTTGAAGATTTTGAAGTTGAGATGAATGATGCAGATAAACAAGAAGCCCGAAGGAGCTTTGTTAGCGACCGATTGAGAAGTAAGAGCAGGATTGCTGAAAGTGATGCGAACTTTTGCATGCAGGAAAGCTTTGCCTTCTTAGCGGAATCTTATTTACCAGATTGTTTTGAAAATGCTATGCAGTGTGAAGATGCAGCTAAATGGAAAGAGGCTATGGATGAAGAAATTGTTTCTTTGAATAAAAACGAAACTTGGGTTTTGATGGATTTACCTGCTGAACGCAAGCTAGTTGATACCAAATGGATTTTCACAATCAAGAATTCAACTGAGAACGAAGGTAAAAGATACAAGGCAAGATTAGTGGCTCGTGGTTTTAGTCAGCAGTTTGGGGTGGATTACTTTGAAACGTTTAGCCCTGTGGCTAAGTTCACTTCAATAAGGACAATTTTGGGTATAGCAGCATCCGAAAAACTACACATTAAACAGTTCGATGTCAAAACAGCATTCTTATACGGTGATATCAAAGAAGAAATTTATGTTCGACAACCAAGAGGATATGAGGATGGAAGCACTCGAGTTTGCAAGCTTCAAAGGAGCCTGTATGGACTAAAACAAGCCTCTAGATGCTGGAACCAAACATTTACTAAGTTTCTTAAAACGTTTAATTTTCGACCATGTGCTGCAGATCCATGTGTTTTTGTAAGCGATGAAAAGGGTAAAAAGGTTATTTTGGCAATTTATATAGATGATGGTTTGGTTGCGTCAACGGACAAATACGAAATTTTGAAGTTTTGTGAGCATCTTAAACTTAACTTCGAAATAAAGGTGTTTCCTGCCAAACATTTTCTGGGATTGGAGATAAGGAGATTTCGAGACGGGTCCATTCATATAAATCAATCGCAGTATGTGAAACGTTTGATTGAGAAATTCAATATGTCGGATGCAGTACCTGTGTCTATTCCAGCAGACACATCAGAAGTTGGGAACTTTTCAGAAAAGTCCTCTGAAAAGATAAATTTTCCTTTTCGACAAGCAGTGGGCAGCCTTATGTATCTGATGGTGGCTACACGTCCGGATATAGCCTTTGCAGTTGGATGTGTCAGTCGCTTCCTGGATAATCCTAGTCCACATCATGTTACTATGGTCAAAAGGATAATTCGCCATCTGAAAGGGACAGCTGATCACGGTATATATTTTAAAAGCACTAAATTTAAATTTTCTTGTTTCAGTGATGCAGACTATGCTGGTGACGTAGTAACAAGGCGCTCAATCAGTGGGTTCGTTTTCTTGATCGGATCAAGCTGCATCACTTGGGCCTCGCAACGCCAAACATGCGTGGCACTTTCTACAACTGAGGCCGAATTCGTGGCTGCATGTCAAGCAGTCAAAGAGCTTGTGTGGATCCAACAACTTCTGAACGATTTGCTTAACCAAAAGATGACTCCTATTCTGTATGTTGATAATCAAGGCGCCATACGATTGATTAAGAATCCCGAGTTCCACAAGAGGACAAAACATATAGATGTGCGATTCAACTTTATTCGTGAAAAATTTGAAGATGGTCGTTTCGAGTTAGAATATGTGCCAACGCAAAACCAAGTGGCCGATATTTTAACGAAACCATTGCCCAAAGATAAATATCAACGATTTCGTTCTATGATGGGAGTTATTGCTTTAAATAATACTAATTAATTTTTTTTTGAATTGTTGAAAACATTATGAATTATTTGTCTTTTAAAACATTATAAAAAGTGGGAGTGTTAAAATATTAGTTTTTATTTTATGTTTTAAATACTCAATAAGTAAACCCTATGTTGAATAATTACTTTGCTTATTTCCTTTTTTCTTTTATCTCCCACTTTCTCTTCTCTTATAATATGTACTTTATGAATTATGCTTAAACTTGCTTAATTACGATCTTAGTTAACATCATTGTAAGCTTACTCTAAATAAAATACATCACAGTTCTTTGAAACAAGTGAAAGAAGTCAGACGTGGTTTCTCATATTGCAACAGTACTCTTCTCCGAGGTGAAAATATGTATACAGTATACACCGATACGAATTCAACACGCTATAAAAAATGAGAGTAAGAGGTTTCGAAGGGACGGAGACGAGGAAATTTGGTTCTCTCATTTAGTTTTTTCTCTCTGCTAATAGTAGCTAACCTAACTTCTAACCTATATAATAAATATGGTTAACCGCATACGCATTCTCTATTAAAGTCGAGATTTGTTTTTATTATTTATTTTTGTCTCTGCCAAGCCAAGGTTCTGATTTACCATTTTATTATTATTATTATTTGTAAAAACTATGTATTTTGTTCAGAGGTCTTTTATAAAGCAATGAATCAACAACCAAATTTAATTTGTGCTGTATGCGGAGAAAACGATTTCGAAGCCAAAGAAGAATATTACTATTGCAAGATTGCAACGAATGCGGCACAAAATCCGAGCAAGCCCGGGTACTCGAGGTCGAAAGGGAAGATGACTTCTGTGCTGGAACTAAACACATCAAAAAAATTAAAATAAAAACTGATAAGTCTTCAGATAAACGTTAGTGTGTTTCATAATTTTAACTTAGAAATCGATTCTGATCTTATATTATATAAGTGACTGTCATTAATATTCGGTTTTGTATTAAATGTGTTGTTAAAATTTATTGGTTGTCTGTTAACAAGTACAATTACAATAATTTTTTAACCAATTCTTTTCCTCAGACTTTATTAGCTTTCAATCCATATGTTACTCCTAAAAATTAGTTAAAATGCAAGTCAAAAACCAATACAGAACAAAAAAAGCAAAGCGATAAACAAATAAAATCTGCCAAATTAGGAAAGAAACACACCATAAGTATTCGTTTTTTTTCAATTTTGTTTTATTAAAATGGGTAAATATGCACAATTAATATTTAGTTCCATATCCCTTATTGTTTATAACACATGCCAAACGCCTTGGCATATTCGCCACAATTTTGTGTAGGTATTGTGGACTTATTTTTTGCAATTCTTCCTGCAAACGCGCTTTAAGTTCGCTTATGGAAGTAGCAGGCCTCTCCCGCACACGCCGGTCAATTTCATCCCATAGATTTTCTATGGGGTTGATGTCAGGAGATTGTGCAGGAGTTGCAACAACTTTGGGACAGTTATACAATAACCATTCGCGGACAATATGGGCAGTATGTTTGGGATCTTTGTCTTGATAAAATTTAAAGGATCGCGAAATTCCCAGTTTCTCTGCACTTTGTTTGAGATTTTCTTTTAGGATTCTTAGATAATGATCCTTATTCATTATCCCATCAATGAACACCAAATTGCCTACACCTTTAGCTGATATGCAACCCCACACCATGACATGACCACCCCCATGCTTTACAGTTGGTTTCAAATTTTTTATTTTCAGCTCTTCGTTTTTCTTGCGCCATACCATGACTCTGCCATCGGATCCGAAAAGGTTAAATTTGCTTTCATCAGCAAAAATAACGTCTTCCCACCAAATTGCATCCTTTTTTTGGTACTCTTTGGCAAATCTTTGTCGAATGAGACGGTTGCGCAAGTTTATGAAGGGCTTTTTCCTGGCTACCCGGCCGTTGAAACCTTTGGCTTGAATAGTGCGTCGAACCGTTGATGCCGACACATGCTTCCCGCATTCAATTAACACTTCATTAGCAATTTTTGGTGCGCTTAAACGGGGATTAACCTGTATTTTCCTAACAATTAACCGTTCTTCGTGTGCTGTCAATTTTTTAGGTTGCCCTTTCTGCTTGATGAAGTCGACACGTCCCTCATCCCGATACCTTCTCACAATATCACCAACAGTACTAGTCTTCATCTCTAACATTTTGGCAATTTGTTTGTAGGTTAAACGTTTCAAATAATGATTAATAACCAATTTTCTCTTTTCTAAAGAGGAATTTTGTCCTTGATTAAAGTATCGAAAATAATGCAAGTAAAAAAAAAACGAATATTAATGAAAGTGTTTTTTTCTTAGTTTTTCGTGTATTGCAATGTTTGTGGTAAGGGGTGTACAGATTTTTTTAAGATTAAAGACAAAAATTTTGTGAAATACAAAATAGATACGAAGCTAAAAATAATGGATGAAATCCACAGTTGTAAGACAAGTTATTACAAATAATAAAATAGCTTCAAACAAAACCGAATATTAATGACAGTCACTGTATTTATTTAGCGGAACTGACTTCTTGGGAATGTTACAATTATATCCTACGTGGTATGGTTGAGGAACTAATTGAGTTGGGTGCTAAAGATGAACTTAAAGTTATGGTCTTTCAAATTTGGGCAGCATTTCTGAGGAATAAAGAAGTGGCATTTTTTAGTCGGCGTCATCCTGAGCTGCCAAAATTAGGAATACGTTTTGAAGAAAAGTAAAATAATTGATACTTTTTAGTAACTACAGTATTTATTATTTTTAATTTCATGTCAGGGATGTTGCCATTCTCTACAATCATGCCAGAGAACGTCATAAAGCCAGACGTGAAAGGAAAGAAAATGCATCAATTGCATCTGGGACTAAGGCTTGGAAAAAAAGATGGTAAGAAATAAGTTTTTCCTTACTTAAGCAACAGTATAAGTTATTGTATTATTATATTATTATTGTTATTGGTAAATATTATTATTTTAAACACAAATTAACTCGGAATACATTTTGTATGCCTTGTTTGAGCTACATCTGAATCCCAAACCTTATGCCATAAGTACCTAGATGTTTTTATGAACTCCCCCATGTTATCATAACTGTATTTTTTTTTTTTTTCAAATTCACGATTTTTATTCTACTTTTCTAGAAAAACATTGATCAATCGCAATACGAAGCATCTATATCACAATCTCAGTCCATGTATTCACAATCGCTTATTTATCAATCATCTTTTGCTGACACAAGTTTAAATTCATCTGGGTCAGCACCAACTAATCGCGCAATTCAGTTAAAATTCTCAACCAACGCAAGAAAACTCCTTAAAAAGAAGATGTCTTTATCTCATTTAAAGAAGCACGAAAAAGATTTCAATAGTTCACTTAAATGCCACAATATTAGCATTAAAGCATGTGAACTCAGATACAATGATCGTACTAAGGAACTTAATATGAAATTGGTTTACGCTATTCTGTCCGTAGCCCTAAACTTGATAGAGGATGAGATTCAGCTAACTATTTATTGAGGTTCATAACTGAAGGTCACATTTCAACATTTAATCTTGAGCGTTTCTTCCCTCCAGACACCAGCGAAGCATGTAAAGCTTCCTTAAAAACGTTTCGTTTAAATCATAAGAGCAGAGAATTTGCCGCTACCCAATTGCGTGAACATTGTGGCCAGATATGCAAGGCTATTCACTTAAATCACCTTAAAACACCTGATATTGCTAAACTCGTTGAGAGATACACAAAAGAAATGTGCCTACCGAAAGAAATTAACATCTTTATTGAACGATTGATGAATTTGCATCCACCTAAAATGGAATGGGATTGCCGACCGTATACACCCTGCTACGAAAGTCGGTTCGAAATGTGTTTCGCGCTTTACGCAAATTTTATGCGTTTTTTTAAAAAAAAAGTTCTCAAGCTCTTAAAAAATCACCCATTATGTATTTATTGTCCTCCATTGAAAAGAGGACATTGTTTAATATAATGGGTGATTTTTTAAGAGCTTGAGAACTTTTTTTAAAAAAAAACGCATAAAATTTGCGTTAAGCGCGAAACACATTTCGAACCGAACACCGATTTTGGTAATAAAATTCAATGATTTGCAAGCGTTGCTCGTTAGTAAGTCTATTCATGATGAAATGTCAAAGCATACTGAGCATCTTTCTCTTTGACACCATGTCTGAAATCCCGCGTGATCTGTCAAATACTAATGCATGAAAATCCTAACCTCAAAAAAATCACCCGATATATAATTTAGAAAAGTTCTTCTGTGTAATAATAATTACTTTATTTGTAAGCAGTTCAAACAAATTCCACCCCGGGAATTATATCTGCAGCATTTAGAAGATCGTCACCAAAATACTGAAACCAATTTGTCCAAAGACATGATAAAAAAACAAGCAAATATGAGTGCTGTTTTTCAACATTTCCTCAACGCTGGCGACAAAGAAGATAAAGATTTGTTAACACTTAATTTTGTACCTTCTTTTACATCCTGTCATAATTATTTAAAGCGTTTAAAACTAGATCCTAAAATTAAAAATACTATTCCCGAACTTTTGTATGTGGATCACTCGAAGCGTACTCTTACGCCATTTTTAAAACCTACAAAATTAAAAGAAATCTTCACGAAATTCAACAAAAAATTGAGTGTAATTCGACTTGCTTGTACAACAAAACAAAATATTGTAGGAATTTTTCAAAATCCGTTTTTGAAATATCTGAATAGAAATCCAAAGAAAATCAATTTAACCGATGATAATGGGTATTGGGAAACCAAAGTAGAAGCTGACAAACCCGCCGAAACAATTTTCAAGTCAGATTTAGATCGGTTTACATCGAAATCCTCTCTGAAAAACGTCCAGAAAAGATTTAACTACAAGGAAGATATTAACCCCGATATAAAAGATGAATACTTATTTTTAGAAAGTAAGTTGGAAGAAGACAATATGGAACCAGGAGAAATTCGTCTTACAAAATCACGTCGACACTTGGAAAAAATAAATATATTTGCTGATTTAAGTGAGGATGAAGATTACGAAGAAATTGAGGAAAGCCATCAGGAAAGTTTTTATAATGCTTCAAAAAATAATGAAATGGAAGTGAGCACAGGAACAAAACTTAAAATTTCTAACTTTGATTGCTGGCTTCTTATGGGCCGAGCATCTGATCTCAACGAAACGCAAGCTAATGAGCTTAAGCGTAATTTGCAACCGACATTCTTTTGGTTATTGGAAACTTGTGCTCTCACGATTAGAGTTGATTGGAGAGAATTGTATGATGAGCTTATGGTGTTGGAGACGTTTTTTGCATATGCAATTGAGCCTCTAGAAAATTTGAAAGATAGAGTTGTTTTTGTTAAAAACATCGATGTATACATCGATGTTTCTTAAGCCGATACATGGACGTTAAATCTGCAAAACATCGACATCATTCATTTTGTTACTCGTTTTCCTTTTTTGCACAATAACAGAACTTGAACTCTCAAACTCAATCTTTTAGTGTTTAAAGCTTCAGAGTTTTGTTTACTGTTCATTCAAAAGACTGTTTCTGAGGGTTCAGAAATCAGAACGCGACCAACATTAACATGCTTGTGGGTTCCGTTCAGAACCCAGAACGTTTAAAACAATTCACCTTTAAAATTCACCCAGGACAAAAACAGGCTTCTGGGGACGGGACTGTCCAAACTTCTTTTCTTGAACTCAATATCTCAATTACTTTCAAATAAATAAACAATGTACATCCAATGTAATTGATGGTATTTATATATTATGTAAATAAAAACGAAAATTGTATTAAGAAAATATGTTTCATTTTGTTGATAAATTTTTCTGTTTTGTGGTATATAAAAATTGAATTCAATGTACATAGGTTTTTGGGTTGTGAACAGATAAAACATAAATATTTTGTTCTTTAGATACAGTAGCTCGTGTTTATGTCCAACAACAAAAACATCGGGAAAACATCGATGTATCGAAGACAGAACCGATGTTTTTTTAACATCGATGTTGTAAATAACACATCGATGTTTTCAAACATCGATGTTTTTTTTAACGATGTTGCATCCCTAATTGCGGCCGGCACTTCTAGACGAACCACGCTTCTTTTCACTAATGTGCAATTGGTTGACAAATTACCTAGCAGTTCGAAAAAATTTCAGGCGAGACTCGAAGTTTGGAAGGTTCTAGAAGAAATGTTTGTGGAACCGGATACTCTTTCGTAAATGAGTCCCAATTCGAACTGTTTGATTCTATACTTTTTGGAATATGAATTTGTTATCCTTATTTTTATTCAAATATCTAGTTCCACTAGAATATTTTTATTGTTACGTTTTATCTTTGTATATAAAATCTATAGTATTTTGTTATGGAGCCATTTTGTATTCCTTGGTAGCAGAAGCAATATGGCGTTGAAAATGTTATAAGTATCGGGTGATTTTTTTGAGGTTAGGATTTTCATGCATTAGTATTTGACAGATCACGCGGGATTTCAGACATGGTGTCAAAGAGAAAGATGCTCAGTATGCTTTGACATTTTATCATGAATAGACTTACTAACGAGCAACGCTTGCAAATCATTGAATTTTATTACCAAAATCAGTGTTCGGTTCGAAATGTGTTTCGCGCTTTACGCAAATTTTATGCGTTTTTTTTTAAAAAAAGAGTTCTCAAGCTCTTAAAAAATCACCCATTATATTAAACAATGTCCTCTTTTCAATGGAGGACAATAAATACATAATGGGTGATTTTTTAAGAGCTTGAGAACTTTTTTTTTTAAAAAAACGCATAAAATTTGCGTAAAGCGCGAAACACATTTCGAACACATTTCGATCTGATATAAGTTAAAAAAGTCTGCACAAGCCAAGAGTTAATGTCGCCGCAGCTACTGGGTGCCGCCTGTCCGATAATGGCACTATAGGTTTAGATTTTGTTCAATTATCTTAATAATTAGCCCTATTCCATAAAATAAAACAAAAAAAAGTCACAGTTTGCTATTTGTAACGTAATCAGTAAGTATAGTGTTTCACAATAACTGTGTAGGTCCAAATACAAGTGTATCTGTCAAGTAATATTATTATGTGGATGAAGTTAATAACTGGCAGTTAAAGACATACACGACAGAGCCAAAGAGCTAATGGACTCTGCTCTGTCATGTGTGGGGAATCAACGAGCTAAGTACTTCTGTTTGTTTACACAATCTTATCACGCCAATTAACATTTGTATTATTATCTCACTCTATCTAATACAAATATTCAAGGGCACAAATTTTAAATGTCCTTTCCCTCTTTTTATTTATTCTGGGTCAGTTGCCAACTTTTTTCTTATATGGGGTTATCATTTTCAACACAACTTGTTTCACTACAGAATACTTTCAGAAATGAAAATAGAATTCTTCTCAATTCAACGTAGCCATAGAAAATTTAAAGAGGGGACGTTTTGAGACTATTTTTGTAAAAAAACTCTATTTAAAATATATTTTTTAATTTCTTTTAACATATGATATTATATGTACTTGTTATTTTCAATTAAACCGAAGTTTCTGGAAATGTTCAACCCTGACCATTTCCAATTATCAGTCCTCTAATAATTTTGACAGCTCAATAACGTACACTGTGAAAAAAATATAAAATTTTAGCTAAAGCTGCGTACCTCTCGGCTAGAATGCTTTGCTAAATATATTAGCTTCACTAAGTTTTGAAGATATTTTGTTATGGAAGCTAAATTTTATTTCAAGCTGCGTACCATGCTTGTTATATTTATCATTGAATGGAAAATGTATCCATTTCCCAAAATGTATCCATTGTATGAGAAATTTACTATAAATTAAGCAAAATTTTCTTTGAGATGTTATGGATTAAAGAGTAGTAGGTACACAGCTCGAACTAAAATTTAGTTCACTTTTTTCTCCAAACTTCAACTAAAACTTGGGCAAAATTTGGACAGAAGAAAGTTGTGCAGAAAATGCAATTGATCATATGGCAAACTAATCACTGTTTTACAAATTGAGGGATGTTGCTTCACAAGCATCGCCAAATTCTTTTTCTCAACTCAAATTGTTTTTTCGTATTTAGCTTTTTTCCGCTTCAATACCAATTCAATTTTTTGGCACAAAATATACACATAAAATAATATTTTGTTCTCCAACTCAATTGAACGTAGCCATGGAAATTTATGGATGGGGCCCTTTTGAAACTATTTTTTTTTAACAAAAACCATATTTAAAATAAATTTTAAATTTCTTTTAGCAGATAATATTATATATATTTGCATTTATATTCAAAATATCAATTTTATCTGTTAAAAAAAAAAGAAGTTATTTGAAGTAACTCAAGCCCGACCACGACCCTCAATAATCTGTCAAAATTTAATTCGAAATAAATGCACCGAGCAATTTATCAGTCCACTAAATTTAGACAACTCAACGATGTACACTAGCAAACAAAAATATTAAATTTTAGCTAGAGCTGCTTACCACTTGGCTAAATTTTAGCTCGAGCTGCGTACCATGCTTAAATAAATAAGCCGATTTTGATTGATTAGCACTATTGAACCAGAGCCCCTTGATGCAACATGGTCCGGCGGGTTAGTCATAAAGCGCCACTACCCTCCGCGTTCTGACACGTCAAACAGAAAGCGGTCTGCTTTCGGCGTTCATTGACCCAGTTCTAAAATTCTTTGCAGCAATCGAATCCTAAAGATTCCAGTGTTGTTTTTAAACAAAAAAAGTTGAGAACTTTTGTGTAGAATTAGAGTTTTTCGTGAGCAATGAGCAGTAACAAAATGAGCAGCTACAGAAGCAGAAGATATTCAAAAAATAACTTTAGCTAAATGTTTTTTTTCTGCTTTGACCATAGCGATCTTTGTAAGAATCTACAAGCGTCGCTTTCCATTTTTGAACGCTGGTCCTAATCGCGTTCTGTTTGAACAACAACCTATAATTCTTTAGAAGACAGGGAACTCGATGGGCAAAATTGTTTTCCGTCCCGACGGTGTTGAAATAGAATAAACAATACCTTTTGAATGTGTATGCACCCTAAGTTCTTTTTTACTACTCTATGTTAATAACGTAACGTAATAAACTCACTCTCTAATTTGTTCTCATCCAAAGCAGACGTGTTTTATTCTGGAAGTTTTTAGAATCTTTTTCTTTCTGCGCACATATTATTAACAACAGGTTATGGGCCCAGAAGCTCCTAAATAGATAAAGCATTTATATTATTATATTTTTAATAACAGGCGAAATTTATAATAATGGCTAACAACCTCCCATCTATTCAGAAACTCAAAGGGCGAGAAAACTACGACACGTGGCGCTTCGCAGTTCAGGCATATCTCGAGCTTGAGGATTTGTGGTCCTGCGTTGTGAGCGATGAGGAAGAAGACATCAAGAGAATCACCATGGCGAGGTCGAAAATAATCCTTCTCTTAGAACCCATCAACTATGTCCATGTCCAGGACACAACAACTGCAAAGGAATGTTGGGATAGATTGCAGTCTGCTTTTGAAGACAACGGGCTGTCTCGGAGAGTGAGTTTGTTGCGCAAACTCATTAGCACAAAGTTGGAAGACTGTTCATCCGTGGAGGAGTACGTTAACGACATTATCTCGACAGCACACAAACTGAATGGCATCGGTCTAAAGGTTACGGTGGAATGGGTAGGTACTTTGTTATTGGCTGGATTAAGTGACAAAGCTTTTCAAGCTGGACTGTACAGGTAAAGATTCTGCTTTTACAGCAAATCGTGTAGATCATGTTATAAATTTATGGCATAGAAGAATGGGTCATTTAAATTTGAATTTGAGCATATAATTAAAGGCTTTAATATTGATATTGATGTTATCTGCGTCACAGAAAGTTGGCTTTCAGACTCTGATGAAATTTATTTTAACTTAAAAAATTATGAAAAAATTACTGCAAACAGACCTACTGAAGGCGCGGGAGGTGCCATTCGTATACGCATTTATTTTCAATGAGTGACAACGAGGATAGTTTCTGCGCAGCAAATATCAAAGTAAAAAATTACTCTTTTGATATTATGTGCGTTTACCGTAAACCAAACCTGATTGTTTCCAAGAAAGAAAAATTTCTATCCGTCCTAATGGAAAACATAACCAGAATGTCTTTACGAAATTCCATAATTGTTGGCGACTTTAATATAAATATTTTGATCGAAGATGCTTTTGTCATAAAATATCTTAACCTTATCAGAATGCACGGATATTTTGTTATAAATAAATCAATTCCTACCCGAAAAAATGCCAACCTTGATCACTTTTTTGTTAACAACCCCAATTACAATATAATTGCACATCACTCAAAACTTGACTTAGTTGACCATAATGTGACAGCTATTGACATAAGCGCTCCAAAGCCTGTAACGAAACACACATCACTAAAGCTCAACCCAAAATACATATATGTCACTGATGCAACAAAACTAACTATGAAGCTTAAAGAACACCCAATAGTTTTGTATGATTCCATGGCTTGTGAAGAAATGTACAATTACTTTGTTAACAAATTAAACGCTTATATAAAAAACACATCAAAAAAAGTCAAAGTCAAACAAAAACAAACCGATTCCTGTGAATGGCTCAGTAGCGAATTGATTTCTCTAATCAAAGAAAAAAACAAATGGTTTAGTAAACTGAGTAAGGATCCTAATAACATTTACATTCAGCGACAATACAAATATCTTAGAAATCAAGTAACAACTCAGAAACGACAAATTAAAGCAGATCATTACAGAAAACTTTTTGAGAGGAGTCTAAATGACAATAGGAAAACATGGGAGAATATCAACAGCCTTTTGTACAATAAATCAAAAAAGAATATGAATTGTCCTTTGCTCAATAACTGCTCACGAAACAAAAAATTAAAAAAAATAAATGATCTTAACGAATTTCTCGCTACGGTTGGCAAAAAAATCATAACTAAATGTCCGACTCAAAACATAGTCTATCCCACCAAACTGCAATTGGAAAGTTTTATACTAGGAAAGACAACACCAGAACTTATAAAAACTATTATGTGTGGACTTAAACCATCAAAAGCTAAGGATGTAGACAATGTTTTTTCTTCACTACTAAAGGAATGCAGTACAGAGCTTTGTAAACCAATCTCCATACTAATCAACAAATCATTAAGAGAGGGATATGTTCCAAAGATGATGAAAGTGGCCAGGGTTATCCCTATCTTCAAAAGTGGTGACATAGATGACTTCAATAATTATCGCCCTATTTCAATTCTACCTATTATATCGAAAATTATGGAAAAAGTTGTAAACCAGCAATTAATGGAGTATATCGAGCGTAATAAGCTCTCAACCTCTAAACAATATGGATTCCGGAAGAAGTCAGGTACGAGTACAGCGCTGATAGATATGGTATCAAACCTTCAAAAAAATAAGGACAACCGTAGTAATGTTGGTGCACTTTTCATAGACCTGTCAAAAGCCTTCGACACAGTCGACCATACAATTTTGCTGAGAAAGCTCTTTGCCCTAGGAGTAAGAGGCTCCTCCTTCAATTGGTTTAGATCCTATCTCTTAGAGCGTTTTCAGTACATCAAAATAGACGATTGCACGAGTGAAAGACAACCGGTTACGACGGGAGTACCACAAGAAAGTGTTCTTGGACCAACCCTATTTTGCTTATACGTACAGGACTTTGCAAACCTCCCACTGAATGGACATCCAGTTCTATTTGCAGATGACATAAGCTTGTTGTATTCCACAAACTCACCTGCAGAGATCGAGTGGCAAATGAATTCTGATCTTAAAAAGATTGAGACTTGGATGAACGCGCAAAAACTATGTGTAAACGCCCGTAAAACGAAGTATATCGTATGCACCAAATCCAATACCCCACTACGAATTGTGTACCAAGAAGATGTAGTTGAACGAGTCAGTGAATTTAAATATCTTGGCCTCTGGGTGGACTCAGCGTTAGATTGGAACTTCCACATTTCGAAACTATCGAAAAAACTGTCTTCGCTTGCTGGAGTTTTTGGTCGAATCCGATACAGCGTTCCTGAAAATCTAAAACGAACAATGTACTTTTCTCTTTTTCATAGCCATTTGACCTATGGAATCAACATTTGGGGTACAGCAGTTCATGGCCTTCTACAAACCTTGCAAGTAGTGCAGAATAAGGCATTAAAAACTTGTTCGGATTTGATTGGCTTACAAACACCCGACGGATTTATAAACAGCTGCAGATTTGAATGGTCAAAGATGAAATCGAAATAAATATGGTGACTCACATTCACAAGATAGTGCTTACGGAGGTTCATACAAACACCCAGCTGACTACAAGAAGTAACTTACACCAATACAACGTACGGAGTCGAAATAACATACACCTAGACAGAATATACTCAAAAAAATATGGAAGCAGCTCAATTTTATACAAGTCTATTCAGTATTATAACAAACATTCTGATGAGATCAAGAAATGTAATACTTTAAAATTTAAACTTCACGTTAAAGCCATGCTACTGTCAAAATACAATGTTTAAAAGGTCAATGTTAATTGTCATAGAGTAAACTGTAAGAATAAATTTTGTCTCCTTTTCTAATTTTTTGTCTCTACTGTATCTTAGTATGTCACACAAATTTCTTTTTTGCTATTCAATTGTTGCTTGATGTTTAAATTTCCACTTTTTATTAAAATTTTTTTGTTGTTCCCATTGTCCCATTCTACTCTGAACGTCGAACTTGTCGAGTTGTAGAAGCTGAGTAAGGTCAATGATTCTCGAGAATTTTCTCCAGATGAGTCCTGAAACTAAAGGACGTTCTTATCCCTCTACCTTCCCAGAATCATCATCCACTCCCACATAAACAAGGCATACCAACCTACGTTTATGTCACCAACTCCCATCCCACCTCCCACTTTGTAATGGCGAAAAAGCTAGACAGCGCTCCTATCTCCTATGCTCCTTCTCACTCTAGGTAAATAAGCTGAATTGCTGTTACCGAATCCCAATCTTTTCCTCACATATCAGAATGATGAATTAACATCAACTGATTCCTCACCCTATCTCTTCCTTCCCTACCACCTCTCATCTTTATTGGGCTGGATCCAAGGTGTTAAACGACCCGTGCCGATGATCAGCCTGGCTGGGGGCCCAATTCAAAAATAGCCCAGTCTCTAACGGAGTATCCGGATACCTGGCGACCTCCGGATTAACTAGCCTTATCTGTACATGCGAATCTCTGTGCAGACGGACCTCTTTTCTTCGCAACTCGTGGGATTAAGATGAATACAAAAAATAAAAATGTAAAGGATGATGAGACCGGTATCTCTTCAGGACCGGGCGGCAGTTTGGCGTCAAAGCCTGTTGCCGTATCTCTTGCGGCCAACACAGAAAAGGGAGTAGTGGCTAACCATGGACCCTCCTCTGCAGTTGGTAGCAACAAGGATAAGAAGGTAGCGATACCTAATTTCAGTAGTGGCAGGGTTGTGAAAAATGGCCCTACCACTACTAATGAGAGAAAGGGGAAACTCTCTAAAAGCCAATATAGACAAAGGCGGCAAGCGGCGAAAATCCTAAAGGCCTCTGTTGCATCATCGGGGGCTGAAAAGACACCGCAGCAAACCGCTAGCGTCGAATGGGCTAAAAGCATACTTGCTACAACAAAGACCAATAAGGACTCTACGTCCAAACGGGAAAGGTCTCGTGAGGGGGCCGTACCGACACCAAAACGGCCTCGGGTGCACAACACCAGCACTCCCCTCAATCCCATCAAGAAAGACAGTTTCAGTGACGTCGCGAAGGGCAAAGTCGTGGTTGCGGTCATTGACAGGAGCGATGATGATGGAACAATATCGGCTGATCGTTGGCAGTTGGTCAAGGTTAAGCTCTCGGGTGGCTTTTTAAGCATTTTGAGGGAGCTTCCAGGACCACTTCCTTCCATAAGCGATGGGGGTTGGCATCAAGGCCATGTCAAACTCATGGTTTGTGGCGATTAGAGGTCTTGTGACTTATACAAGCTCGCTGTCAGCCGGTTAGGTGAAGTTTGGCCAGGTGCGAAGCTCGAGGTTGTCGCTAAGGAAGACATTCCTAGCAGACCTAGAGCCCGCATTTGGATCCCAATGGAACCTGCTGGTATCGAGGACATTCTCGAGATGATCAGAGTTTGTAACCCGTCCCTTCCGACTCATAACTGGAAGATAGCCAAGCTAGAGGAGGTGAAGAATCTTTATAGGAGCGCCATTTTGGTACTCAATAAGGAATCTTTGGCTCCTCTAGCCATAAACGAGGGCTCCATAAACTATGGCTTCGAAACAATAAAAATTCGAGTCTATAAAAAAGATGAGGTTAACGCGGAAAGCGGGCCTCCAAAAACAATCGAAGGTGAACTAGCGGTTGGTGGGCCTGGGACATCGTCTTCTCTCTTAACAGAGGGTGTCGATGCACCCATGCCCTCTCCAATAGCGACTTCACCCTCTACAAAAGTCGTAGACAGTCCATCCTCAATGGAGACTGAGGACGACCTCAACATGATCCTTTTGAGCGAGGACGAACTCTTGGGTTCATCCTCAGACTCAGAGGATCAGAACAAAACCGTGGTGGAGGTTGATCTGCCTAATTGTAGCCAAAATGCTGCAGTTAGTACAGATTAATCTCCAGCACTCCGTAAAGGCCTCGGCCTCACTTCTTCTCCAGCTGGCAAGAAACGGGGAAGACATTGTCCTGATCCAAGAGCCATGGATTGTGAGATCCGTTGTTCGAGGACTCAGGACTCCTGGGTACTACACACTGTGTGTGACAGATAAAGGTGAAGCTAGATATTGCATACTAGTGAAACGTAGCATTAATGTATTTTTACTCCATCATTTCAGTGACAAAGATACCACCGTAGCTAGGCTGGAAACAACCAAAGGAAGTTTCTGGCTAGTGTCGGCGTATCTTGGCCATTACCACCTTGGCCCTCTCCCTGGAAAAACCCTGGAGAAAGTCGTCGCTGAAGCGGTAAGGCAAAAGATCCGCCTAATTATTGGGAGCGATGCTAACGCTCATCATACGGTATGGGGAAGTACCAATATCAACGACAGAGGTGAGTCTCTTTTTGATTATATTCTTGGTACTAACCTCTTAGTAAGTAATGTTGGAAATGAACCAACCTTCATAACTAAAACTCGACAAGAAGTCTTAGACATAACTCTTGTCTCAGATACTATACACCATATGATCTTGGACTGGAAAGTATCCAAAGAACACTCGTTCTCTGATCATAGATATATCCAGTTCAATATCAATGTGGATGATAACCCGAGTCCATTGACTTTTCGAAATTATCGGAAAACTGATTGGGCTTCATACAGGAACTCATTACAGAGTTTACTAAAACCTGGACTATCTTGTCCTTCCTCTAACGCTAATGAACTTGACAACAAAGTCAATGAACTTACCTCAGCTATGAACAGATCGCTAGAAATTGCTTGTCCACTTATACACATTATTGGAAAGAGGAAACCACAATGGTGGGCCTCAGAGCTTGACTCGCTCAGGAAAGAATGCAGGAAACTTTTCAACCGAGCCAAAGCCGCAAGACTAGCCTCTCACTGGGATTCTTACAAAGAATCCCTAAGAATTTACAAGAAGGCACTAAGGAAATCTAAACGATCTTCTTGGAGATCCTTCTGTGGCACGATAGAAGAAACTTTTAAAGCCTCTAGGTTACGGAAAATTCTTTCAACTAATCCAGCGATGCCAAACTGCTTGAAAAATGCAGACGGCTCCTGGACAAATTCAAGTAATGAATCGCTGAACTTACTACTGGATACTCATTTTCCTGGAAGTTCTCTTACCGAGACTTGCAACGGTTATATACGTTCAAGTCCCAATACAACATATCCACAAGGTCTGATCACAAGGGACAAGCTACAATGGGCTCTCAACAGCTTCAAACCATTTAAATCTGCAGGACCAGATGGAATAATACCAGCCGAGCTACAAAAGACTTCAGACATAATTGCACCAATCCTTGAGGCAATTTTTACCAGCTGTCTTTACCTGGTCCATGTTCCCTCGGCATGGCGAGAAGTTAAAGTTGTTTTTATACCCAAGGCAGGTAAATGCTCGCAAGTTAATCCTAAAGATCTACGACCTATAAGTCTATCATCATTCCTTCTTAAGACCTTGGAAAGATTGATTGATATCCATTTAAGGGCAAGTATTGATACAAGACTTCTGTCTTCGTCTCAACATGCCTACTGTAAAGGTAAAACGGTGGAAACAGCGTTACACACCTTAGTACGCACCGTCGAATATTCCCTCCATCATAAAGAGTTCACTATGGTTGCTTTCCTTGACATCGAAGGTGCCTTTAACAACGTGGACACATCTGCAATCACATCTGCACTAACATCTCTAAATGTAGAGAGTTCGCTTCGGGAGTTAATTCATTTAATGCTTACTAGCAGGATAATTAACTCAAAACTGGGCAACTCTTCTGGCAGACGATTCGTTAGTAGAGGGACACCGCAAGGTGGTGTTCTATCCCCTCTCCTCTGGAACCTAGTGGTGAATGAAATCCTAACTAGTCTGGATGCGGAGGGTTTCAGAGTGATAGCCTATGCGGACGACGTTGCTATAGCAGTTTCAGGAAAGCATCTTAACACGTTAAAAGAACTCTTACAAAATGCCTTAGACATACTTTGGGCTGATCGGTGTGGACTGGGTGTTAACCCACACAAAACCGATTTGGTCTTATTTTCGAGGAGATACAAAATTCCATTTGTCAACCCTCCCCATATTAAAGGAATCCAATTAAAATTCTCAGACGAGGGTAAATACCTGGGTCTTGTCTTAGATAAAAAACTAAATTGGAAACGCAACGTAGAGGAAAGAGTCAAAAAAGCTACTGTAGCTCTCTTTTCTTGCAAAAAAGCCATCGGTAATAAATGGGGCTTACAACCCAGAATCACGCATTGGCTATACACATCGGTAATAAGACCGATTTTAATATACGGTGTGGCAGTATGGTGGACTGCTTTAGAAAAAGGTATAAACCGAGATAAATTAAATAAAGTCCAACGTTCAGCTTGCCTATGTATAAGTGGATCGCTTCGCACGACCCCATCTGCGGCACTGGACACCTTACTCTACCTAACACCTCTTGACATTTTTAGCAAACAAATAGCTGCAAGCTCTGCTATTCGCCTCACAGCTTCGTCGCAGTGGACTAACAACAACATTGGCCACTCCGTAATTCTTAGTTATTTAGAATCAATTCCAAAGCACACAGACTACACCATCCCCCAACTGCAATTCGACAGAAATTTCCAGATTTCTATACCTCCCAGATCTTTTTGGGAGGATAGGACATTCCTGGAAGATGAGTCGATCCATTTCTATACAGATGGGTCAAAAACAAAAGAAGGGGTTGGTGGAGGTGTGTACTCTGAACGACTGAAATTAAGTCTCTCTTTCCGCCTTCCCAATCATTGTAGCGTGTTCCAGGCGGAACTTTTGGCGATAAAAGAAGTCTTGTCCTGGCTTAAAGAAAACGTGATATCAACATCTGATATCCGTATTTTCTCAGATAGTCAGGCCGCTATCAAATCTCTGGATTCTGTCTCTACAAACTCTATAACAGTCCATAACTGTCGATCATCTCTAATGGAGATGGCACAACAGTTTAATATTCACCTTTGCTGGGTGCCGGGCCATAGAGACATTCCAGGTAACTGTAAGGCAGATGAACTCGCCAGGAACGGTACAGTACAGCCCATCCTACCACGTTTGGCACGTACTGGCATACCAATCGCTACTTGTAAACTTTTGCTAATGCAAGACGCTGTGAGGAGGGCAGGCACCAGGTGGAACAACATCACCACATGTCAAGTCACAAAAAACATCTGGCCAACACTGGATTTAAAACGTTCAAGGTGCTTGCTCTCTCTAAGCAGATCGCATATAAGCTCGATAATAGGTGTCATAACCGGACACTGTCTAATAAGAAAGCACGCCACGAGATTAGGCGTATTCTCAAATGATTTCTGCAGAAGCTGTATGGACGAGGAAGAGGAAGAAACAATTCTTCATCTTCTCTGCACATGCCCTGCTCTGGCTCGAAAGCGCAAGAATCACCTAGGAGAATTCTTCTTTAACGATCTAAACGATCTAAATCATATCGGCATAATCAGCCTCTCACGTTTCGTAAGAGACTCAAACTGGTTCCATTGAGCTTAGGAAGTAACCTCAAGATTCATGTGGTATCACAATGGGCCATTAAACTGGCCTAAGTGTGTCCGTTTCCATCTTGGACAGCCACTATAACCTAACCTAACCCATTGTCAAATACTTATTGTACTTATATTTAACACTTTTTAATTACATAATTACATAAACATTATTGTAAAAACTATACAGCCTGTTACGAGATTCATCTCATAAGGCATTCTGAATAAATAAATAAATAAAAATAAATAAATAAATAAATTTTAGTAGCGTTCGAAGCATGCTCAATGGTTTTGGGTATTCAAATTTAGAAAGTATTCAGGAGAATGTAAACTGTGAGGTCTGTGCCAAGGGCAAACAGTGCCGTAGGCCATTTAAGAAACCAGGTGCCAGGGCAAGTGATGTGTTGCAGTTAATACACTCTGACTTGTGTGGGCCAATCAATGTTGCGAGCATGGGTGGTGCACGTTATATTTTGACGTTTGTGGATGATTTCACAAGGAAAACGTTTGTGTATTTTTTGCGTGCGAAGTCAGAAACGTTGAATCGTTTTAGAGAATTCAAGGCCCGTGTGGAAAACGAATGCAACAAGAATATAAAGGCACTGAGAACAGACAAAGGATCTGAATACTGTGGAAAAGAATTTCAGCGTTTACTTCGTCAGTCAGGAATTCAGCATCTTACAACAGCCCCTTACACACCCGAACACAACGGTCTAATTGAAAGGATGAATAGAACTATCATTGAAAAGGCACGATGTATGCTCCTTGATGCTAATCTCCCAAAGCATTTTTGGGCAGAAGCAGTCTCTACAGCAGTGTTCCTTATCAATAGATCTCCGAGTAGCTCATCAACATGTATAGTCCCTGAGGAAGCGTGGACTGGTGTTGCGCCTGATATGAGTTTCTTGCGAACATTTGGTTGCAAGGCGATGGTGCACATACCGAAGCAGAAAAGGAAGAAGTTGGATGCGAAGTCAGAGGCATGTGTATTCCTTGGATACTGTGATGGCACGAAAAATTATAGACTCTACAATCAAGACAAAGACAGGATAGTGATTAGCCGTGACGTTATATTTTTCGAAGATGAGCATCTATATCCAGTGGATGATGATTCAAGTTCCTATTTTTTCGAGATTGGTTCAGCTTCAGGTAAAGATGGTGAAGTTCCAGGTCTCTGAGTGTGATTCTGACGAATATTTTGATGCTGCAAGTGAGGTCAACAACATCGAGGAGATATTTCCGGAAACCATTGATGAGCCAACCATTGAAAGAAGAAGTGAAAATAGTGAAATCGAATACATTCTACCGCATTCAGTTTCGAGCACGATAGAAGCACCAGACCAGATGAGGAGAAGCAATCGAATACCGAAACCGATAAAGAGAGACGACTACATATCGTATGCAGTAAAAACAGGTGAGTTGCATGACCCTTTTACTTTAAATGAAGCTCTTAGTAGAGCAGATTCGGAATGTTGGCGACAAGCAATGGCAGATGAGCTAGATTCATTGAAGGAGAATGATACTTGGGAGCTTGTCGATTTGACATCTGATAAAAAACCTATAAACTGTAAATGGGTTTTCAATACTAAACGCAATTCCGATGGTGCAATTTGTCGCTATAAAGCCCGCTTGGTAATAAAAGGTTGTTCACAACGAAAAGGCATCGACTACGAGGAAACTTTTTCTCCGGTGGTGCGCTACAGTACAATACGTTTTTTGATTTCGTTAGCCGCTCAGTATGATCTCGATATAGACCAGATGGATGCAGTGACTGCATTCTTGCAGGGAGATTTACCGGACTTGATTTATATGCTACAACCTGAAGGGTTTTCTGATAAAATTGGTAAAGTATGTCGCTTGAAGAAATCTCTATATGGTCTAAAGCAGGCTAGTAGGTTTTGGAATGAGAAGCTAGACACCGCACTTCTACAGTTTGGATTGGAGAAATCAAAAGTTGACCCGTGTGTATATTTTTCTCACAAGAATGCAAGTCCGATTATTGTAGCTGTATATGTCGATGACATTTTAATTTTCTCCAAAGATTTTGAAACAAAGAAAAAACTAAAATTGTATCTTCACAGTTCTTTCCATATGAAGGATATGGGAGAGGCCCGTTTTGTTTTAGGAATTCAAATAAAACGAAATCGTGAGAAGGGGTCTATCAGCATTGACCAAGAACATTACATCAGGGAGATATTGGCACGTTTCGAAATGTCAGCCTGCAATCCTGTGAACACGCCGATGGACCATAACCAGAAGCTTACAAAACTTATGTGTCCTCAATCTGAAGAAGAAAGAAATGAATTGTCCAATATTCCATACCAAGTTTTGCTGTAAGTAATGTATCTCGTTTCAGCAACAATTTTGGCAAGCCACACTAGACCGCTGTCAAAAGAATCCTACGCTACTTGAAGGGAACAGCTGATGCTAAGCTAGAGTTCTGTAAATCCAAGGATCGTGAAGTAATTGGATTTTGCGATGCAGATTGGGCGAACGATAGTGATGACCGTCGATCAACTACAGGCTACGTTTTCTATTCTGGAAAAGCGGCAGTTTCGTGGAATACGAAGAAACAACCGACTGTCGCCCTGTCATTAACGGAAGCTGAGTATATGGCAGTATCCTCAGCCGTGCAGGAAGCTATATGGCTCAAGAGTTTGGAAAAGGAACTTGTTCCATGTACTTCAACATCAACAACGATTAATTGTGACAACAAAGGTGCTATTTGTTTGGCGTTGACTACTGCTTATCACCCACGGACGAAGCACATAGACGTCAGGCACCACTTTGTACGAGACAAGATAAACGAAGGTGAAGTCAAGCTCAATTACATCAATACATCAGAGATGTCAGCCGATTTCCTGACGAAGGCAGTTAATCACCAAAAACATTTGTTTTGCTCTTCAGCTATTGGACTTAAATTCAAATAGATTGTACATTCAGTGGGGGTGTTGAAATAGAATAAACAATACCTTTTGAATGTGTTTGCACCCTAAGTTCTTTTTTACTACTCTATGTTAATAACGTAACGTAATAAACTCACTCTCTAACTTGTTCTCATCCAAAGCAGACGTGTTTTATTCTGGAAGTTTGTAGAATCTTTTTCTTTCTGCGCACATATTATTAACAACAGACGGAACGCGTCCTGTTTAATCAGGGCTTAAAATTTGCCCAATTTTGACAAACTTGGCGACATGGGCTAGCTAAGAATAATTCAATACTGTTTTCGAGGTTCATATAAATGTATAGTAAAACTCGATAAATATATTTAGCCATCGATTATAATATCAACGTTACCCTGGTTACAAGAGGAGATATCTCCTTTTTATAATTTAAAAGAGTATTCGATGAAAATCGGTTTAAAGTTGCTAGAAAGTCAGTTTTCTCGTGTGGAAGGAGAAGATTATTATATCAAACAAACATTTTAATTTGAATGCAATTTCAAAATCAAACAAACCTATTGCTTTCTCAACAATGTATGTATCTCTTTCACACTCTGTCGAATGTCAGCGGACTCCAGTCATTTCGCTTTTCTATTTCGCTGATTACTGGGCACAGTGCCAGAGAGAAAAAACTAAATGAGAGAACCAAATTTCCTCGTCTCCGTCCCTTCGAAACCTCTTACTCTCATTTTTTATAGCGTGTTGAATTCGTATCGGTGTATACATGTTTTCACTTCCGGGAAATGCGACATTTCTCATTTTTGTTTATTGATAGCCAAGAAGGCTATGTTTTTTAAAGTCTCATTATAATATTTGTAATTATCATGAATTTCTTTCTTTAATTTTACTAACATCTTGTCGTTTTTATATCTACAAAAATACTCCTATAATTCAAATTAATTCTAGCAAAACATTTTTGTTTGTCAATAAATAACGGAAGAAGTTATACCGGTAGTTCGTGGTGAATTTGTTTTTCTGTTCTCTTTCTCTGAGTTACAGATAGATGGCATTAACAACCAAAACAAGAAAGGATGTGTAACAAGGTTAAGGTTTTTTAGACTTGACTTTATTTGTATATTTGAACGAGTACATGTATGTTATGTTTATTTCAATAGCCTTAACTACTAACTTAACTACTGATTAGATTAGATTGGTTTTATTATTTTTTCAATGATTTAATTCATAATTTACAAAAACAAAAAAAGCATGGCATTTTGCCGTCTGCCTAGTTGACAAAACATGAAAATTTCACATAATATGAAAATTTGATTGAGCAATAATTCGTATGTATTTTTGCAATATATATTTATAAAAAAAAAAAAAAGATTAGTTTATCTTTCATTTATGATTTTGTTTCTATAGAGAAGAGCTAGCCTGCAGTATTTGTATAATTTTTGTATATCCATATTGTTAAGCAGTTGTATAATTTGGCTTTGTGTCAACATGTCACATCCGAATACATCCCTTCTGATTTCTCTTTAAATCTGACATTTACCCATAAAGTGAAAATTATCTTCTCTTTTACCTAAGTTGCACAAAGAGCACACAATGGGTAAATCATCTCTATGAGGTATGTAGTTCAGTGGCATAAGTTCGCTCCGCAGTTTTACCATCATTGAAATCACGGCTGTACTATTGTCATCCCTAAAATAATTTTTCTCCTCCAGGTTATGATTCAATTGGCTATATAGTTGTCTGTAGATAGATCCTGTTGCATCATTTAAATATTTATCACGATGTTTTAAGTCCACTGCAGCAATGAGTTGATAAAGCGAAGTTTCTAATTCTTCACTGCACAGGTTTAAGACTATCCCACATTCTGAAGCAAGTTCCAACCAATCAGCGCACCAACTTGTCTTTGTCCTTATGACTTCAAGAGCTACTATTTTAGGTAGTCGATTATCATCCATCTTTAAGACTTTCGTGACATAATCCACTTGCATTTTTAATGTTCGAATGAACAATGGCGAGATTCCTGTTTCTAACATGATAACGTAGTTAGGTGTGCTACGCGGAAGCTGGAAGATTCTTTTGCAGTAGTATCGTAGAAGTTTTTCCACCGTATCGTACTGCCTTGTACCCCATGTCTGAGCTGCGTAGAAAAGGATTGACGCTGATATCGCTTTAAATAATTTGAATTTACTGCTGTGTGCTATACTTTTGTTATGAACGCATCTATTCCATGTAGCGCTGATTGCGCATTTTGCCTTCATTAATTTTTCCTTCAGATGTTTTTCCATACTCAGATTTTGCGTGAAAATAACTCTTAGATATTTGAGTTCCGTTACAAGACAACCTCTATATTTTCTCCATTATAATGCCATTTTTCGTTTGCACATTTGCGGCCTCTTCCACTTTTGAATATTAAAACCTTGGATTTGTCAAGGTTAACTATCAGATTCCAAACCCGACAGTATTCGAATAATCGGTTAATCATCAACTTCAATGATTCAGAAGAGGCTGCCAACAGAACAATATCGTCTGCAAACATCAATAGTTTTATTATCATCCCCGCGTACTCTACTCCACATGGCAGAATGTCAACCAGATCATCAATGAACATGGCGAACATGCTTGGGCTCAATGTACAACCTTGCCTGACTCCCGATTGTGTTTTGAATTCTTCCGAAAGCGCTTCACCATTCCATACTTTACTTGTTGTGTCGTCGTAGAGATTCTGTATGACTCTTCCAAACTTCCATGACATACCTTTACTATATAGCTTATAAAATAGAGCCTTTCTATCGATCATATCGAAAGCAGCTCTAAAATCCACGAAGAAGGCATATAGCTTCTTTTTCTTGCGAAGGAATGTTTCAGCCATACATCTAAGGGTAAAAATATGATCGATCGTTGAATATCCACTTCTAAATCCTGCCTGGTACTCCTTCAGTAGTTTGTCGCTATCAATCCATTCGTTGAATCGTTTGTGTAGTATTAGTGTAAATATCTTGTATGAAGCATTTAGGAACGATATACCTCTGTAATTAGCTGGTTCGGCCATGTTTCCTTTCTTGTGAATCGGAAAAATAATCGATTCCTTGAATTCATGTGGTATAGTCCCGGTTTCCATGATATTGTTAAATATGAAAGTTAGCCTTGTGAGTAGTTCTGGTGTCCCATACTTATAAAATTCAGCTGATATGCCATTCGAACCTGCAGCTTTTCCATCTTTAAGCTTCGTTACAGCTGATATTACTTCTTGGTAACTAATTGTAGCATCAAGAACACCACATTCATAGGCTGGTATAGCGTATTCCACCGAAGGTGTCTCATGTACTGGATTCTCAAAGTGAGCTGCCAGAAGGTTTGGACTCAAGTTCGTTTGGATTGAAAACCGTTTGCCATTCAGCTGTCTTGCCAAGTTCCAAAAATCTTTTGAGTTTTTGCATAGCACTAATCGTCTTGATTCAGCTTCGTAGAAAACAGCCTTTTTTTGTTTACATATTTCTTTGTACGCCTTATTAGCCATCAAATACTGGTGTCTGAAATAGACCTCATTTGAGGTCCTATACGCTCTTAACCAGCCAAACGATAATTTTCTGTATTTTCTACAGTAGTCGGCATCATACCACCGTGCCGAAGAGTTCCGCTGAGTGTTGATGTTATCTGTGTAGTAAGAGGCTTTGATTATCTCTTCTATCTGAGGTAAATCGTAAGTTCTTTGGCATATCAGTGCATTATTTAACCTCAATTGATACTCTGACTTGTGTTTCGATTTCCATTTTATTTTCGGTAAGGTATTCATAATTCTCGATTCCTGTGCTTCTCTGGTATTAAGTTTGAAGTTTACGGCGATTGGAAAGTGGTCAGAGTAAGGTACATTATGGATTTCCAAATCAACAATGAGTTCATTCCATTCACTACCTACCAAACTATAATCAATCACCGAGCTACCTTGTCCTCCAACAAAAGTAAATTCTCCGTTCGTATCCGATAAGCTAGTTCCATTTTGAATTCTTAAACCGTATGTATCGCATAGTTCAATAAGCTTCAGTCCTCTTGCATTAACAATAATGTCCTTCGAATTTCGTTCAATTCCCAGGATCTCATTTTCATTTCCCGCTTGTCTTCCTGTCCTCGCATTCATATCACCCACCACCAGCAAGTTAGATGTTTTACCTCGAGTTATTACACCTTCTAGTTTTTCAAAATCGTTATTCCATTGATTGCAGTTGATATAAGTCGGCAGGATTCGGAAACATTTTTCTTTGTAAAACAGTTCAACAAAAATAACGCCTTCATATACTTTAAATTCGCAACACATATTTTTAAGATTTTTTTTTAATCCGAAGAAGCAACCTCCACTAGCTCTTCCCCTTGATTGTGTTCTAAGAGCTGGTACTAATTTAAATTCAAAATTCCTAAATTTATACAAATATTTTAACTTTTGTACAAAAGTTAAAATATTTGTATTCTCGCTAGGTCAGTGGTTTTGTGAAAATTATATACAAATTTGTTCTTCAACCAAAATTTAAGTCTTATGCATCATTTTTATAAGTTTTCCAGTTCTAACTATTTATATCTTATCTTTCAGTTATATAGCGACAAGGAAAAATCCGTCAGGGAAAGTTCTAACTACAGTTTTTCTGAAAGTGCATTGTGGCTTATTCATAGATGTTTGCTAAACTTTTTAAGCTATTCATAAATAAATGCAAGTCAAAGTTAAGGGCTAAACCTGAAAAACTATAAACATAGAAAATGCTGTGTTCAAGTAATTATTATCGCAGCCAAATTTCATAATTGATTTTTTTTGGTGTATAAAAAAGCTGAAAGAGTAATTCATGACAAATAAATGTTAATAAGTTCCAGAAAATATCGATTGATACCGCAATTGCAGAAGATATGGATATTTTATATAAATATTCCTGGTAAATTGTAGAACTTTATTATTTCCGCCTTTTATAATTCAATGTAAAATAATTCAATGCAGTATATTTTAGATAATACAGTAGTTAACTGATAAGTGAAAGTTTGTGAAAATTAAAGCTCCGTAAAAAGAATATTTTATTTAAATAAAAAAGAAAGACATTTTAGTTTAAAAATACAGTTTTTATAATAAATTAAAATAACATTTCACCACAAAATAAAAAAATATAAAGACTACTGGTGAGTTTTGTTAAAAATAAAAAAAAAAAGGAAAAAAAAATGCCCCTATCGCGATCTCCAACTGGGAAAGACCAAAATCCAGCAAAAAGAACTTATATGGAAATGACACCACCTAAAGCATCTAATTCAAAGGTAAACATAAACCCAGTTGGCAATATGGCGATCAGCGAATTAGACAAAATGCTGCAAAATTCTTTGGGTAATTTGTTGGATATAAAGCTGAAAGACGTAGCGACTAAATCCGACATTGAAGGAATAAGTGCTGAAATTTCCATATTGAAACAAAGCAACGCTGAACTAAAGACAACTGAACAAAATGGAGTCCCGATGTGTTTTGTTGGAGAAACAAGTGGAGGTGCTTGAAAAAAAATCAAACGAAAAGAATGTTGTCGTTCATTTGCACCCTACTAATAGCCAAAACGCAGTCGAGAAAGCGAAAGAAATCCGTCTTGATTTATTGCAAACAAACAACTCGTATAAAATAACTACAGCAAGACAAATCGGAAGATCAGCGACAAATGTAATAGTTGAAATGGCGAGCAGAGAAGATGTTTTTCGGATTCTTCGAGCAAAGGGTAAGCTACAAAACACCGGCACAACAATTCACAAGGATTATCCAGCAGCGGCGAGAGAACGAAGAAAAAGATTAAACAATCTGAGAAGAAACATCACTTCAAATAATAGGGGCATTAAGTGTCAAATTAAAGGAGAAACCCTTTTGATTGATGAAAAAAAAAATTTTTTCGATAAAAGTGGCAAGATAATTTCGGACGCAGAAGATGGTTTGTTTACACTTAAACAGCTGGTTGGTGACACATTTGATCTGACAGCGCTGGAAGACTGGAATAATGAGAAGTCAACAGAAGACGACATCAGAGCTTCTCAAACTTCAAGTGGTGTTCACACGAGACATGTTTGATTGTAATGCCGTCTGCCATAAAAATAGTTTAATTAAAATTAGAAAAAATGAAAATGCTTTAGAATCTTTTAATTATACAATTCTTTCTTATAATGTTGCAGGATTAACCAATAAGACTTTGTTTGTAGATTTGTATGAATTTGTTAATCAATTTGATTTTGTTTTTTTATATGAGACATTTATTATGGAAAATAATTTTACGAATTTTGAAAGTAAATTTAGGAATTTTGAATTTAAATTAGTACCAGCTGTTAGAACACAATCAAGGGGAAAAGCTAGTGGAGGTTGCTTCTTCGGATTAAAAAAAAATCTTAAAAATATGTGTTGCGAATTTAAAGTATATGAAGGCGTTATTTTTGTTGAACTGTTTTACAAAGAAAAATGTTTCCGAATCCTGCCGACTTATATCAACTGCAATCAATGGAATAACGATTTTGAAAAACTAGAAGGTGTAATAACTCGAGGTAAAACATCTAACTTGCTGGTGGTGGGTGATATGAATGCGAGGACAAGGAAGACAATGAGATCCTGGGAATTGAACGAAATTCGAAGGACATTATTGTTAATGCAAGAGGACTGAAGCTTATTGAACTATGCGATACATACGGTTTAAGAATTCAAAATGGAACTAGCTTATCGGATACGAACGGAGAATTTACTTTTGTTGGAGGACAAGGTAGCTCGGTGATTGATTATAGTTTGGTAGGTAGTGAATGGAATGAACTCATTGTTGATTTGGAAATCCATAATGTACCTTACTCTGACCACTTTCCAATCGCCGTAAACTTCAAACTTAATACCAGAGAAGCACAGGAATCGAGAATTATGAATACCTTACCGAAAATAAAATGGAAATCGAAACACAAGTCAGAGTATCAATTGAGGTTAAATAATGCACTGATATGCCAAAGAACTTACGATTTACCTCAGATAGAAGAGATAATCAAAGCCGCTTACTACACAGTTAACACCAACACTCAGCAGAACTCTTCGGCACCGTGGTATGATGTCGACTGTAGAAAATACAGAAAATTATCGTTTGGCTGGTTAAGAGCGTATAGGACCTCAAATGAGGTCTATTTCAGACACCAGTATTTGATGGCTAATAAGGCGTACAAAGAAATATGTAAACAAAAAAAGGCTGTTTTCTACGAAGCTGAATCAAGACGATTAGTGCTATGCAAAAACTCAAAAGATTTTTGGAACTTGGCAAGACAGCTAAATGGCAAACGGTTTTCAATCCAAACGAACTTGAGTCCAAACCTTCTGGCAGCTCACTTTGAGAAACTGTTGAATCCAGTACATGAGACACCTTCGATGGAATACGCTATACCAGCCTATGAATGTGGGGTTGGTGATAATATCCCCCAAGATATAATCCCCAAAGGAAAATCCCCAAATCCATAATCCCCAAAACGAAATCCCCAGCAGCAAAATTCCCAAAGAGAAAATACCCAGGGCAAAAATCCCCAAGTGACTATCCCCAAAACAATTATGTTCAAGTAGTGAATCATGCGATTAAATCGCGCGCGCAATTTAATCGCATGATTCACTACTTGAACATAATTGTTTTGAATATATTAAATTTCATTTATATTGCATGAAATGCAAGCAAAAGATTTGGAAACAATAACATCATCCATTGGGGAGAGTACGATAACTTAGGCGACAAAGTTTAATGACGGATTTGTATGGAACAGTTAAAAACAAGCATTTTTTACTATGGTAAGGGGGGGTCTATCTCCCCCCGTTTAGGCGGTAGGGGCAGTTAAAAAAAATATGTACATTAAATGGAAAAAAAATAATTAAAAAATAACGGTAATACCCTCAATTAAGTGTTATACCTTTTTTTAAAGCCAACACTTTTGTCTATTAGCTTGCTTTTAAATCAAGTCAAAACTATGCATAGTTTTTGAAAAAAATTGTTTTAAAGTCAAAATTTGTGCAAAAAAAAGTTAAAAAAAAGGTTTAAAGTGTAATTTTTCAAAACTTTCAAATTATTTACTATTTTTTTTTTTAGAATTCATTGATCTTATTTGTTTTTTATCAAAAACTGAAAACTAGATGACTTTATGTCTTCTAGTTCTTCAGAAAATTGAAAATTACCAAAATAAATATTTTAATTAAATTACTTTTTCCTTGCTTAAGTATTAACGTAGTCTTATTTTGATAGTAATATTCGAATATGGATTAAGATACACCTAGGGTAAATTAATTTTTCTTAAATCCAGCTTATTTAAATGCAAAAGAAACTTTGCATGCACCCCATCTTGCACCCTCCCCACCTTGCACACACTCCAACTTGCACCCACCCCAAATCCTATAGTGTGCCCAAGCAGGGGGGTTGCAGGGGGGCAGCATGCCCCCCCTTACAGATGCCACTGTTGCATACACCCAAATTCGCGCACACCTTACTGTTGCATACACCCAAACACGCATTACGCATACGCAAATACCATTATTACTATCAAAATAAGACCACTCAAGCAAAAAAGAAGAATTAAATTAAAATAGTAGTTGTGGTTATTTTCAATTTTCTCAAAAACCAAAAGATATAAAATCATCTAGTTTTCAGTTTTTGATCAAAAACAAATAAGAGCAATAAATTCTGAAATAAAAACAATGGTAGATAATCTTGAAGTATTGAAAAAGTTACACTTTAAACCTTTTTTTAACTTTTTTTACTCAAATTTTGAGTTTAAAATTAAATTTTTATTTTCAATTTTCTCAAAAACTAAAAGACATAAAATCATCTAGTTTTCAGTTTTTGATCAAAAACAAATAAGAGTAATAAATTCTGAAATAAAAACAATTGAAGATAATCTTGAAGTATTGAAAAAGTTACACTTTAAACCTTTTTTTAACTTTTTTTACTCAAATTTTGAGTTTAAAATTAAATTTTTATTTTCAATTTTCTCAAAAACTAAAAGACATAAAATCGTCTAGTTTTCAGTTTTTGATTAAAAACAAATAAGAGTAATAAATTCTGAAATAAAAACAATGGAATATAATCTTGAAGTATTGAAAAAGTTACACTTTAAACCTTTTTTTAACTTTTTTTACTCAAATTTTGAGTTTAAAATTAAATTTTTCAAAAACTACGCATAGTTTTGACTTGATTTAAGAAATGGCTAATAGAACAGAATGTTGGCTTTAAAAAAATGTATACAACTTAATTGTAAGTATCACCGTTATTTTTTAAGAATTTTTTTCCATTTTAAGTAATAATTTTTTTAAATTGCCCCTCCTGCCTAAACGGGATGAGATAGACCCCCCCTCCCATAGTAAAAAATGCTTATTTTTAACTGTTCTAAAAAATACCTTATAATATCTTGTCGCCTAAGTTATCGTACTCTTGCCCATCCATTTCAATTTTTATTCCAAAATTAAAGAAATACTCGACACTACAAAACAACACTTAGACAGCACTAAACAAGCACTACGAATACAATGATTCTCTATCAATACTAAAGTCAGACTGAGAAGTGCATGCCTTCATAGTGATTTTTTGTTTAGAAACTGTTTATCATTATCATTTATAAATATCACAACAAGAGAATTTCATAAGAGTTTTTCTAAAAACTGCATGCATAAATGAAGATATGCACGGATACTGGGGATTTGGAGATTTCGTGGGGATAGTGGCAAAATAAATTATTTAGTTGGGGATTTTGTCCATTTGCCTTATGTCTCTGGGGATATTATCAAAATGGATTAAGACGAAATTATGATTTCATTCGATGTCGAAGCCCTGTTCCCAAGTATTCCTATCCCTGAAGCCATAACTGCCCTTCAAAAACATCTTGAAAAGTTTGAGATAGACGGAAACAAAAAACATACATATTTAAAAACAGCTAAAGTATGTATGTCTCAAAACTACTTTCAATTTAGAAACAATTTTTACATAATTGAAGCTGGAACAAGTATGGGAAACCCTTTGTCCCCACTAATAGCGGAAGTTTTTATGTCGTCTTTCGAAACAAATTTGAACGAAAGAGGATTGCTCCCTAGAATTTGGTTTCGTTACGTAGATGATGTTTTTGCAGTGATAAAAAGAGGTGAAATTGATTTGGTATTAAATACCCTAAATTCGGAGTTCGATTCCATAAACTTCACCTATGAATCTGAAGAAAACCAAAAGCTAAATTTCTTAGACTTAACCCTTCGTAGCCCAAGAACATAAAAAATCATTATTTTTTTGAAAAAGGTTCGGTTTTGGAATATAAAAAACACGTATTTCTTAGAAATGTAAAAAAATTGTTTTTCAAGGATTTATTTCACATTTTAAGGATTGTGACATAACTGTAACATTGAGATTAAGGGAAAAAAAAAATATTTATGTGGTATGAAATGATCGAAAACAATTATTTTGTTTATTGTAACATAATGCTACACCGCATTTTTCGCAAATTGTTTGCGTTACTCCTGTGCACTTAGGAAACTTGCACCGTATCCTCTTTTCTTCCCAGATGGGCCAATGGCCGATTTGATCTTGCCGTACTGCCATTGGAGGTACATGCTGCGCGGGGCCCTTATGTTTTTTTGCTTGAATTTCATTTTCAATTGATCTTCGACTCTTTATGTTAGGCTTCAGTCCAAGCTTACATAAGGTCTCACCTACCTCAAGTCGAAAATCAGCTGAAGACATTTGTTTGTCGGTGAGATTTTTTGCCTTTCTGACTCTTCGGTATAACAGCCAAGAATTCGCCATCGTGAGGTCTAATAGATGATAGAACATTCGCACTTGCCATCTTTTGCTTCTTATCATAATTTTATATCTCCCCATGATACTATCTATTAGATCTACGCCGCCCATGTGCCGATTGTATTCTCCAACAATATAAGGGCAATCAATGTGTATGTGCCTCCTATTGGACTTATCGTAGCGTCTGACTTGGGTCTTAGGCAATTCACCAGCAAAAGATGATAAAAGAGTTACAACTTTGTTGTCCTTCCATATAACATTTGACACATCGATACCATCCATGTCTGCCACATATTCAACTGAAAATCCTCGTTCTTTTTTCATTACTTCCTTGTCAGTGGGCAATTTACAATAAGGAATTCGATTGCGTCGTACTGTCCCAAGACTCATTATACCCTCTTTAGCCAAATATTCCAGTAAAGGCAGAGAAGTGAAATAGTTGTCGAAGTATAGTTGAAAATTTTGATGCCTTGGTATTCCTCGAGCCATTCTGACAACTACGTTCGATGATGCTCCCAAATCTCTTTCTCCGGGAAGCACAACATTTTCAGCTCCTGTTTCAGGTTCAATTTTATAAGCGAATCCTGAAACCCCGCTGAGAACAAATATCTTGTAGCCCCATTTGTGGGGTTTCTTTGGATTGTACCGCTTCAAATTATTCCTTGCTTTAGTGGAGCAAATTTGTTCATCCACGCAAAGATATTCTTCCATGGGAACTCCACTAAAAGTTGCGTTCAATTGGTCCACGATCGGTCTAATTTTGAAAATCCTGTCACTGTTCGGTGCATTACGTGCTGGCAAGTTAGAATTGTCATTGAAATGTATATATTGTCTAATTTTCTCAAACTTTTGTTTTGACATTGTTCCTTGTATCATAGGAGTACCAATAGACGAATTCCAATGACTGGTTACCCTCGGAAGTTGTATCAGTGACATCATATAAGTTGCTCCAATGAACTGCTGGATGTCGGTTTCAGTAACTTGAAATGATTGGTTAGGATTTTTTTGAATGATGTAGAGATTTGTTTGTTCAGCGATAAAACTGATCAATTGTTTGGGAAAAAAATAGGAAAAGAACTGAATGGGTGTATCGAGCTCCAATAAATTTGGTGGTAGACTAGAAATTCCCGTGAATCGAATTTGTTGGTTGTTTATAACCAGGTTCTTTTTTTTCCATTTCAATTCTGGCTTTCGTCGCTTTTGATTAGTCGAAACTGGTTGGCTTGTTTGCTGTTCCGGATCTTGAAATGAGGGTCCAGCAATAGGTTCACTGCGTTCAATATCTTCAATGATTGAATCTACGTCAATTCCGTTATTTTCTTCCAAACCAGGAAAGGATTCAATATCTTCCAGTTGTGGTTGATAATCGGGGTCAATAAGGCTATCATCATCGAAATCGAATCCATCTTCACTATCATATTGGTAATTTATGCCATATACCTCATCTTCCCGCAGTGATCGCGAAGCCATTCTGCAAGAAAATGAGGCAATTTAGCATCAACATCCACATACTTGACTTATGAATTGAATACAACTAAAACAACCATTGTTACTCAATGTAACAGGATTGTTACAAACATAAAAAATAACTTTTTTCCTACATGCGCGTAAAAATGCAAACAAATAACAATATAATTATCATAAATATTTACTTACCTACAGGTTTTCAGGAAAATAACACAATTTTTCACAATCTTTGTATTTTTTTATAAAATTTCAAATCTGCACGTACTCACTCTTGACACTACTTTCTGACCGAAAAATTCAAACTGATGAAAGTCCAAAAGCAACGCATACTATGATTTTTCCGGGATACTAGGTTCAAACAATAGTATGTTACAGTAATGTCACATCGATTTGAATGAACTTAATATACTTATAACGTATTTTAGAGGTATTTTTTGGGTTTGTTACAGAATTGTCACATGGGGCTATAAAGGGTTAACCCTGTCAAGAAAAAACGGACGAATTGAATTTGCCATATACAGAAAACCAACAACAACAAACAGGTACATCACTAACGACTCATACACCCCGATTCAACATAAACTCGCTGCCTTTCATTCGATGGTACATCGCCTATGTAAACTACCACTTTCAATTGCAAACTATGCCACCGAGTACAACCTATTAAAAGATATTGCTGCCATCAATGGATATTATCGATCAATTGATAAATAAACACAACAAAAAACTCAAAAAATCAGAATTAACAACTCTATATAAATAAAATAAACAACTTCACGACAACAACAACACAGAAAGAGCAGCGATGACGTATTTCCCACCCATCACAAACAAAATGCACACAAAATTAAAACAACAAAAAAATAGAATGCGTCTACTCCAGTAATGGCAAAATTAAAAACATGCTTGGCTCAACCAAAGACAAATCCACAGTTGTAAACAAATCGGGAATTTATCAAATTAAATGTGGAGACTGCAACGCTGTTTACATCGGCCAGACAAAACGAAGTATTGGTGTCCGATTCAACGAACACTCGAATCACATCAAGTACAACCAGCGTTGCCAAAATGTGCCCGATCGGGCCATTTGGCACTAAGTTTTTTATTTTGGCCCGTGGCCCGGGGCCAACATGAAATGGCCCGCATATCATATATTTTCTTTTTTCTAAAACAACAAATCCAATCTTTTTATTCCATCAACAAAAGTATCAATTATCAATGTGTTTCCTCCATATACAACTTCCCATATTGAAAATGACACTGAACTCATTCATTCAGACTGACATGAAGTTTGCTTTTCATTTGTTTTCGCCAATCGCCACTTTATTTTTTTTCACCTACCTAGTACGTATGTATCTCGTCTGTTTGTTTTGTCATATCTACAATTTCTTAAAACACAGCCCAAAAAGGCAAGAAGAACTTAAAGTTTTTCAAGAGTATCTTGATTTGAAGAACACCAAAATAAAGAAAGTTGTTGCAACGCAAACAAAAAATTTAATGTTATTTTAAAAAAAATTGTTAAAGCTGAGTACTAAGAAAGCCTAGACAATATATTTGAAGTTGAATTCGAACAGTTCTCTTTGAAACCCTTAAATGGAATATATTTTGGCTACGGATTTGATGACTTATTCAAAAATTGAATTTAATTAATTTAATTCGAAATATAATAACTTTATTTAGAAAAGATAAATTGTTATTATTTTCTTAAACAAATTTTTTCTAAGGTAGTGGGCTAGTGGCCCGCACATTTTGGAAATGGCCCTCAAAATGGCCCTTAAAATTTTTGTCTTCGCGGCAACGCTGAGTACAACAGACCCGAAAAATCCTCCGTCGCTGCACACGCCCTCGCCAACAACCATTTCAATGTGAGATTGGAAGATGTAAAGCTGATAAAACATGTTACCAACAACCGCCGACTTGATGCATATGAAAGTCTTTACATCAACAACAACAACAATGTCATGAACAGTGATAATGGCAATATTATGTCACCTTTGTTTAATTTAATCTAAATGTTCTCTTTTACTCTAATTGTTATATGTAAAGCTTTCTTCAATTTTCTTTTTCTTCTTTACTTTTTGTACTTTCTTTTTCTTACTTTTCTTTGTCAGATTAGTGTATTGCTGATGATGAACCACAATTGGTTTGAAATGCATCCAAATAAAATGTAAAAGTATCATAAAAGAAAAATCGTTTTTGTTTTGTTTTATTTTTTCTAATGTTTGCGGTCATTAAGGAGTTTTATATTCTTGCTGAACAAATTAACGCGACTGCAATAAAAGTTCAATTTTCTTTAAGAACATTGTTGGTTTTTTCCATTAAATTACAAGTGTTCCTTAAAGACTCTAATTAAATGGATTAAATTTGTTTGGGGATATTATCCCGTGGGGATTCTTTTTTTTTGGGGATTCAATACGACACCCATGAATGTGGTGTTCTTGATGCTACAATTAGTTACCAAGATGTAATATCAGCTGTAACGAAGCTTAAAGATGGAAAAGCTGCAGGTTCGAATGGCATATCAGCTGAATTTTATAAGTATGGGACACCAGAACTACTCACAAGGCTAACTTTCATATTTAACAATATCATGGAAACCGGGACTATACCACATGAATTCAAGGAATCGATTATTTTTCCGATTCACAAGAAAGGAAACATGGCCGAACCAGCTAATAACAGAGGTATATCATTCCTAAATGCTTCATACAAGATATTTACACTAATACTACACAAACGATTCAACGAATGGATTGATAGCGACAAACTACTGAAGGAGTACCAGGCAGGATTTAGAAGTGGATATTCAACGATCGATCATATTTTTACCCTTAGATGTATGGCTGAAACATTCCTTCGCAAGAAAAAGAAGCTATATGCCTTCTTCGTGGATTTTAGAGCTGCTTTCGATATGATCGATAGAAAGGCTCTATTTTATAAGCTATATAGTAATGGTATGTCATGGAAGTTTGGAAGAGTCATACAGAATCTCTACGACGACACAACAAGTAAAGTATGGAATGGTGAAGCGCTTTCGGAAGAATTCAAAACACAATCGGGAGTCAGGCAAGGTTGTACATTGAGCCCAAGCATGTTCGCCATGTTCATTGATGATCTGGTTGACATTCTGCCATGTGAAGTAGAGTACGCGGGGATGATAATAAAATTGTTGATGTTTGCAGACGATATTGTTCTGTTGGCAGCCTCTTCTGAATCATTGCAGTTGATGATTAACCGATTATTCGAATACTGTCGGGTTTGGAATCTGATAGTTAACCTTGACAAATCCAAGGTTTTAATATTCAAAAGTGGAAGAGGTCGCACCACTGACCTAGCGAGAATACAAATATTTTTTAACTTTTGTACAAAAGTACTTTTCGGCTTAGGGGAACGCACAGTGGTGCGAGAGCGGAAAAAAGTCTTTTTAAGAAGTCATATTTATCCTTTTAAATTTTATGTTTAAGTACTCTTATATAACCCGAGCGTATGATTTAAAAGTATTTTTTAACATAATATATTGTATGTTCTAATTTACAAGCCCTCAAAGTTGAAAAATAATTTTACTCAAATCGCGAACCGTATTTTCAATAAATTTTGAGATGTTTTTTTCCGAAGTTCCTTTAAATAAATTCTGTAGCTTCTTAAATAATTTAATTGGTCTATTTTCGATTATCTAAAAAAAAAATGATTATTTATAAAAGATACTTTCCATAAGTAGTCTGAAGCTTTAGTACCTACTAGGAAAAAATGCGTTTTTTTAAACTTTTTGATTTCAAAAAAAGCACCAAAAGATACCAAGAAAATAAGTATGCCAGCATATGCTCCATACATTCATGTTAAAGCACAGCAAAACTCAGCTGCAGATACGTGCAGATGTGGAAGTTATGATCAAAAATGTTTCACTGAATTGGATTTCAAAAAACTGCGTTTTGACGGTGGTGTTTACCAAAAAGTTTGATTTCTTCGGTATTAATTGTCAAAATGAACTGGTTAAGCCCATTATTTCAAGAAAAAATGTCAAACTTTAATTAAAAAATAAAACAAAATTAATACATCGACCCAGGTCTGAGAATTTCGATTTTTGCGAAACCATTTATTTTTGCCTGAAAATTTTTTTCAAAACAACACACGAAAAACAATATAGTTTCATGATATTTTAAATTATATGATAGAGCTTAATACAAAATAAAGAAAAGGATTAGGGATAGTCCTTTATTTTTTTAATTTTTCGCTAAAAGTAGGGCAGGTAGAAATAAAAAAGGTGTTATTTTTAAAGTTTTATTGCTTTGTTTTTGTTGTGTATTGCGTAAATTTGTATTACCTGGCTTATTAGAATAAATCTCTTACTTAAATCTATATATATATAAAGGATTAAATTTAAAAAAAGTCAGTATTGAGTTATTGAGCATTTGTGCAAGTTCTTTAAGAAGAAAATACTTCCAATCAGCGCAGACGCTAAAAACCTCATTTTAGCGTTATAAAATTACTACTTCATAATTGTTTTTTGTTTATTTTTTGTATGTATTTATCTATTTTTGGTAGTACCCGTGGCATGATGGTTAGTGCGTTGGACTGTCATGCGAGAGGTCTTGGGTTCAATCCCTGTCTGTGCCACCTTAATTAAAAAAAATTTTAACGGGTACTGCCTCTTGCGAGGAATTGACAAATTCTCCAAGAGTAATTCTTGTCATGGAAAAGTGCTTTCTCAAAATTAGCCGTTCGGATTCGACATATAAATTGTAGATGGAGGGGACATCCCTGACAACATTACTCGCACACAGGAATGGTTGAGAGTTGTAAGTCCCTGGTTCTCTACGGACTGTTGCGCCACCTAATTAAATTAATTTATCTATTTATTTATTTAATTTATAATATACATAGTTAGTAATAATATTTTGTTCAAAATAAAAAGTTAAGATTTTACTAAAAAAAACTTTTATTTAAATATAACATCAAAAGCCTCAAATTTTAGAAAAATGTAAATAACTTTTTTCTAATAATGTTTTCTTGACTAAATTTTGAACAAGCTTGTATAAGACTAATCTTAACATGTGTTTCAAATTTCATTAAAATTCGTTTAATATTTCAGATCTTACAGACTTTTTTTCCGCTCTCTCATACAAAAATCAAAAACCCTCAAATTTTAGAAAAATGCCAATAACTTTTTTTCTAATAATTTTTTCTTGACCAAATTTGGACCAGATATGTATAAGACTAATCCTAACATGTGTTTCAAATTTCATTAAAATTCGTTTAAAAGTTCAGATTTTACAAAATTTTTTCCGCTCTCCCATACAAAAATCAAAAACCCTCAAATTTTAGAAAAATTTCGATACCTTTGTTTATAATTTTTTTTCAACCAAATTTTAACCAAATATGTATAAGACTAATCTAAACATGTGTGCCAAATTTCATTTAAATCCGTTGTACCGTTCAGATTTTACAGACTTTTTTCCGCTCTCCCATACAAACCGAACCACTGTGGAACGTGGTCTAATCACGGTCAATGGGCAATGGCGGTCATTGCATTTTTGCCCTAACTAACGCGAAGTTAGTTGCAATTTTGATTGCATATGATAGAGAAGAATAAGGAAAATATTTTGACGTTCGAAAAGTTCAAATTCATGGCAAACTGTGATTAAAAATCAAAAATAACGAAATTCACTACTGCTGATCTTATTATCAGCCGAACAAAAATCAGTGTGCATTTGTTATTATTAAAGAAACAAACATTTTTTATTTTTTATTAAGTGCTCCATACGTTTGTGTGTAAGTTCACTAATATTTCAAAAAAAAATATTTATGCATTTTTCTGAAAAAAATTTGTTTGTGGTGACACATGATATTGGGAAATAACGGTCAAGTGACCGTCATTAAAATTATAATTTTATTTTCAATTTTTTTATTTCAGTATGACAAGAAATCGCAAAAGAACGTCCAATAAGGCTCTTTGGACAGATAACGATTTACAGAATGCCATCAGAGCCCATTCAAATGGCCTAACAATGAGGGCCGCGGCAAAAAAATACAAAATTCCCTTCTCCAGTCTGCAACAACGCATTAAAAATGGCATTTTAAAGCCACCTTCTATGGGAAGAAACCCAATTTTTACACAGCAACAAGAAAAAGAAATTGTTGACCAGGTTGTTCTTCTTGGCAAGCTGTTTTACGGCGTTAGCGCTTTGCAGCTCCGAAAACATGTTTACGAATACGCACAACAAAACAGCGTGCCAAACAATTTTAACAGTGAAGACAAATTAGCTGGAGTCGAATGGATGAGAAATTGTTTGCGTCGAAACCCAAGAGTAGCTATTCGCAAGGCTGAATCAACAAGTCTGAATCGCGTTTCAGCATTCAACAAGGTTGAGCTTTCCCTCTTTTATCAACAGCTTGAAAACTTGATGGAAAAACACAAGTTCACGCCAAACAACATTTAAAATGCGGACGAAACTGGGATAACAACGGTTGCCGATCCGGGGAAAATCTTAGCCCAAAAAGGACAAAGAAGAGTGGGTGCTGTAACGAGTGGTGAACGAGGAAAAAATATAACCGTGATGTGTGCCATGAGTGCTTCAGGAACATATGTTCCTCCAATGTTTATTTTCCCGAGAGCAAGGATGTCTCCTCTTTTGGAGAAAGGTGGTCCACCTGGTGCTCTCTACACCATCTCCAAAAACGGTTGGATAACTGAAGATATTTTCAACTACTGGCTGAAGCACTTCCGCTCATGCACTAAGCCCACCGAAGAAAACAATGTTCTCTTAATAGTTGATAACCACAGCAGCCATATATCACTTGCATCCTATAATTTTTGCAGGAATAACTTCATTGTCATGCTTTCGATTCCTCCCCACACTTCTCATCGACTTCAGCCTCTTGACGTGTCATTTTATGGTCTTCTTAAGGCTGCAGGAAGTAAATTTCTATATGAAATCAAATTTGATGGCAAGAGTCACACCATATGAAGTAGCATCCCTATTTAACAAAGCATATGGTAAGGTGGTCAACATAAATAAAGGAATTGCGGGGTTCCAAGCAACAGGAATCTATCCGTTAGATCCTCATGTTTTCAAAGAAGATGAATTTTTTGCTGGTGCTTCAGAACCGCAAGTTAATACATCAGCATTAATTACAGATCCATTAGAGATTCCGTCAACGTCAAAATCTGCTTTCGTCGAGTCATTAAAGCTCTCAAACGGTACTTATTATCTTTTTTTTTCTTTTTAAAAGAAGTTTAAATTGAAATTATTTTCAGCTGAGACTCCTCAAACCGTTCCTTGGACACCATTCTCGTCCGTGGCTTCAACACCAAAAACTGATGCAGGTCATGCAGTTTCAAGGCCTAGGCGTCTTAAACAGCACTCATCTGTTTTGACAGCAACACCAATGAAAGAAATTTTAATCATCAATGCTGTTGCCTAGTAGCTGTTGTTCTAGGCACGGTTGCCACTTGAAAAAAAGTTTGTGTCCAAATTTGAAAATAAAAATGACCACTTGTAGGTAAAAATGACCAGCATATGTAATTCAAGTCCGAAAAATTTGTAAACACAGATTAATGAATTCATCACATTTTGTTTAACATATTTTCCATATTATGCAGATGACATGTATTTTTTAATTACGTACAAATAAACTCACAAAATCCCTAACAAACTTTATTAAATTAGATTAACCCAAATAAAGATGACAAAATATAACTAGTATATGATATATATAACTAATATTATAAATGCGAAAGTAACTCTGTCTGTCTGTTACTCAATCACGCCTAAACTACTGACCCAATTTGCATCAAATTTGGTATGGAGATATTTTGATACCCGAGAAAGGACATAGACTACTTTTTACCCGGGAAAATGATGCATTCCCATGGAAAAATTCAGGTGGGTCGATCGCTTTTACGCCTAAACTACTGAACAGATTTAAATGAAATTTGGCAAGGAGGTAGTTTGAGACTTAAGAAAGGACATGAGTTACTTTTGACCTCGAGAAAACAACGCATTCCCATGGGAAAAACTACTTTCCGGGGAATCTGATCGCTTTCACTCCTGAGTTACCAAAGATTTGAATAATATTTGGATGAAATTGGTATTACGGGAAAACAACGCATTCCCAACTCTTATGAAATAAGTTGTCGAACATGTTAAACTTAACATACAAGTATTTAACGCGGGCTTCGCGCGCCACGTGCCTCAAGCCCTCAACGTTAGACGCAAACTTTGGCTCCCATCAAGTTCCAAAAATAATAATTTTAAACCTAAACTTTGCTATGCTCAACCTTTCATCGCCAAACACGAGCCATGTAGGTTCAACATATAATTCACTGGGTATGTCTTCTACTTCTGATAACTCTGTTTCGGCTGAGGCGCGGGACGTGTGCGCAGGCGGGGGTCGCACGCGGTAGACGAGGCAGGTGGCGGTGGCGGTAGTGCGGCGCGGGGGGAGGACCTCACTGAGTTGGTCTACCCGAACGGGCACACACGTGAGGACACACGCCGCCGTTGTCGGAAGCATGCAAATTACAGAGAAATCCTGCAAATATTTTATTTGTCGTGTAAAATCGGTTCATCTTTGATCATTTAATTTACCAGAAGTAGGTAGGTAGTTTTAAAGCATCTTGCACATGAGCTACGAACTGCGAACTGTGGATGTTCGCATATTTTGACTTTTCTTTCACATGAGCTTTATTTCTATTCGCAGACAGCGACGAATTGTCAACCCTTTTCTCCATATTTTCCTCAGCCATGATCTTTCACAAAAAAACAAAACAAGAGCGGTATAATTTTGAGGTTAAGTTGAGCACGAACAATTTATTCGTTGCAGTGTGGATGGTATGTAGAACGCGAATAGAGTTTGACAGTTCGTAGCAACCACACTGCAATTCGTTACTACCAAATTGTTTTTACAAAATTCTCTTGTTTTAGAGAACAAAATGCAAATTTTGTTATCCTAATATTAGTGTCAATTGGTTTCTTATAATTTAAATGTGTTTTTGTGTGGAATTGACTTTTTGAAATGTGTAAAATCACGTTTGTTCGTCCATTCGCAGTTCGCAGTTCGTTGCTCATGTGCAAGGCACTTAAGTTAGTTTCTTTAGTTCATCTAAAATCTTTACGTTCTGGCCAAGGAAGGAAAAACAAAAAACGTCGTATATAAAAATGTATTGCGCAGTAACCTATCTTCTTCTTAAAATGTATTAACCTAACCTTACCTAACCTATGACAATCACACTTAGTATGGCCTCATCCCATCTCGGCACAATTCAAACATACGTATAAAAAAGTACAGCTCAGGTTTTTTCATACTACTATCCAAAAAATCTATCTAATGCGGACGAAGTCGCGGGTAAAAGCTAGTATAATATATGTATGTATAAGATCACAGTATATAAGTTTTTACAATAATTTTATTAAAAGTTGTAGTACGGTTCGATTTTGAAAATTTGTACGGCTTGTGTAATGCGTAGATAATTCTCTATGTTCAATAAGTCCGATTCAGATCAAGAGTTTATATTTTTAAAAAAGTTATTATTTACACAAAGTTGCTTAAAAGACTTTTCCCGTTGTTGCTGTTTAGCCAAGTGAATATGTTAAAAGAACGTTTTCGTTACTCAAATTGTCGCACATGTTTTTTCGTTTCCGAAAAATATGACCAAATTGAATTAAAAATGACCATTTGACCAAGTTAAAAAATAATGACCAAATTTGGTCACAGATGACCAATGTGGAAACCGTGGTTCTAGGTTGTTGACCTTTCTCTCAAGTGAAATGATTTTTTGCTCATATTCTACATTCTTTGCAGTAAGTGCATCAATTTGTGTTTTTATAAAATCTGTTGAATCACTAGAATATCTGCATGAACCATTTCCAAAGTAAGAGCTGAATTAATATTGGCTGTTGTGCGTTTGAAATGTAGGTATATCTGAGTTTTGGACTATGGATATTGATGTTGGGCTGCTGGTAGTGGTGGTGGCAGTGGGTACATATGTTGGGACGGTAGAAGGTGGGCAGATTGTGAGGTCGATGCTAAAGAGTTTGGTGGCAATGGTAAATTACCGGAAATAGAGGCACGACGCTGAGTGCAACAGGAATTGCACCTATACGCTTTATTTGCTTTTTTCATGAAATCGATTTCATTTATTGTTAATTTTATGCATTTAGCATGAAAAAACTTATTGCAGTCACTGCACTCCACTTTCAATTCCGAACCAGTGGATTTTTTTCGACAAACTCTGCACGACATTGTATATTAGGTTGAAATTATTTTTACGATTGACTTGAATAAAAATAAGAAAATACTTGTAGAAAACTCTCGACGTGAGTGTACCCCACAGCGCCAGCGTCACGATGAGAACTGTTATAAAATAAAACCTTTGAATCTCTCGAGAACTGAAGTGAAAAGGAATTCTCGAGAACTGAAGTGAAAAGAGATTCTGCAACGTGTAATTTGTAAGTCCCACACTAAAGGTTCTTCCCAACTTACTTGTTTACCTTAATATGATTTTATTTCATTTTTAGAGGAATTATGTACTTAAATGCAAGAACCAAACATTTTCTCTCTACAATTTGTAAGTTTTATTTACTCCTTTAAGATCAAATTATTTTCAAAAAGTTCACGCAAAACACTAATTTGTAGTGTATCCACATATGCGCCGCCACTGCCCATTCAATAAATGAGTAACAAAACATGTAAACTGCAAATCGAGTATGTTAGTCATATCATAACATCAACATTCCACTCGATTTTGAATATGAAATTCAATGTATAGAAGTAAGATAGGAAATAAGTATAACAGTTAAGACAATAGTATTTAAGGAATGAATTCAATAAAAATAAAAAAGAGTCTAAAGAACATTCATATTGATCTTTTTACTTTCAACTTGACGGCGAGTAATCGCCTTTTCAATTCAGCGTAGTACGCTTTAAATACTGATAGCGTGGTACGCTTAAAATACCTAGGGACTTTTATAAAACCAAAAACACATACATATACACTACATGGCGATCCTGCAAATTTCGTTCAAAATTATTGTTTCGAAAGAAATCTTTTGATATGTTTTGAACACACAAAATTTCAGAAACTTAATATAATACATTTTGGTTGACTAAAATATTCTATTTACAAAAAAAAAATATAAAAATTTTCAAAAAAAAAAAAAAAAGCTGCAATGCATAAGTATTTAACTCATAAAAAAGTTTATAGGTATTTCAAATCATACAGAACTTTGTTGTTTCAAAAATAAACTTTCGATGTAGGCATGAAAGTAAAAATATTGCGTGTGAACGAACCTTAACTAAAATAAATGGAAAAATACTTTACATTAAAACACTGACAAAAAACAAAAAAACGCACTAATAAAAAAGTTAAAAACACTAAAGAAGCAAAATCATGGGAAAAAGCCAGACTAAAAAATTACTAGAGGACCAACTGCAAGAACACAAATTAGCTTTTGAAAAAGAAAAAGAGAAAGAAATAAACAATAAAATGGCAGACTTTGATTTAGGAATACCTATGTCGGTGTTTTATCGGAAGTTTTAATTTTCTGGGTGTAAAAATTATTTGTTGTCAGTGGTTCGTTCTCTAAATGGAAAACTTCTTGATATTTTCTAAAGATGTCAGTTAACTCCTTTTTTGCATGATCGTCTTTGCAGTCTACTTTTAGTTTTTTCATTATTTGTATAAAACGATCCTCATTGTAATTGATTTCGTTTTTATATTTCATTATGTCATAGTTATCAAGTGGTTCTGTGTCTAATAGGCTTTTCACACCAAACCCAAAACCGAGTTTTCGGCAAAAAGTTTTCGAAAACCCGAAAATCGTTCACACCGAACATTTACACGTTTTCATTTGACACCGACTGTCAAATTTTGTATTGATGGAAAAATTTGTGAGTAAAAAGTTTTGTTTTTCTCAAATTATTTTTGAAAATAAAATGAATTCTAATATTTTATGCAAGTACGTACCAGCACTTTTTGGGAACGTGAAATGTTAGTAAACGATGATGAGTATTTAAAACAACATTTCAGAACAAGCCGTAGAACTTTCGATATACTCTGCAATGAACTAAAGGATCTGGAAATGCAAGATACAAACTTTAGCCTTATGTAGGTACTTATCAAGTTTCTTTTCAGGATGACAAAGATCTATACGAGCTCCAAAAGAACGATCCCGTCATTGAGTGGTTTAATAAACGTTTTGATACAAACATGCAAAAAACTCTCAGCATATCACCACCCACCGTCTTAGATGCTGATAAAATGAAAATATCCAAGTTTTTCCCTTCACACAGTGACGATGTTCTTTATGGTATGTATTGCTTCAGTTTCCTTTTTTGAAAATTCTTGAATTGTAAACATTCCCCTAAGGATTTATCTTTGCCGTCGACACCCTGAAATCAATAATCCTTTCCTGTGCTGTGATAGAGCAGCATATCAGCGCAGACAAGGCCGTAACACTAGCCCGTCTCGAAGAAGAGTTCCAACTGAAGTTCTGGGGACGCGTGGAATGGGCTCACGACATGAACCAACAAGAACTGCAAGCTCGCTTGGCTGCAGCTATCCTCTTTGTTCATTTCAACCGGTCCGAACAATTCACCAAGGAGAAGTTAATTGTCTAGAAAATATAGCATAAAATAAACAACAAACAAAACTGTTACAACAAAAATTCATTTTATTTAAAACATTTTCTTTTTTCTTTCACAACACATTTAATCTAAAATACTGAGTTTATTACTATTGCTTCTGTTGGCCAAATGTGCCTTCAGAATAGCCATGTATTGTATCCGTCCAAGCAGCTTATAGGCGGGGTTGAGAAGATTCTAAACCATTTCGTGCAATTCCTTGTGTCCGGAGTAGAAAAGGTCAATTCCTAGTTCCAGATTCGTACCAAAACCACACTCATCAAGAGCGATCTCTGAAGCTGTAATGATAGGCTGCAATTTCTCCATGACTATCTCTTTGGCTTCTTTCTTTGAGGACTCGCCTGGCTTGTCCAAAGCACTGAGGATCTTCTTGATGTTGGCATCGCTGTCAATCAAGGTGGGATAGCCCACTGTTGTGGTTTTATTCACTGGAACAACGATTCCACATTGTGAAATTTCCTTTCATGCTTATTCTCCTCCACAAATGAACTTATCGCCTTTCTCATATCTCCCAAACCCTTGTGATTGCATGGAGTTACCGAAAAGTCTTTCTCCAGGTGAAAAGCGAAAGCGTCGATCATATTTGTAGTGACGAGTTGGAACAAAGAGCGTTTGGAACTCTGGAGGATCATAAAAGAATCGGCAGTACCGCAAACAGTCACCAGGGCTCTCGACGTTGGCAAATTGTCCATATTCTGTAAATAAAAAAAAAGCAATAATTCGTATTTCGTAAGGAAATTGTATAAATAATATTATACATACCACGACCAAATTTATTTCAAAATGAAATATTTGTTTTGACAGCAGCCATCAGCTGTTTTGTTTACATTAATTTGAGCGCTGAATGTTCCGAAAGGTTTGGTTGTTTTGTTCAACTTTGAATTCCAACTAGTTTTCGAGAGGTTTTATATAAAACTTGTGGTTTACGAAAACTTGTGGTTTAACAAAAATGTATGCGAAAACTTGAGTTTTCGATGTAGGTTTTCGGCGAAAACCAATATTTTCGCGAAAACCGGGTTTTGGGTTTGGTGTGAAAAGCCTATAAGGTAATGTCTTTTAAAATTACTTCATTGTCGTTCGTGTTGAGCAATTTGATATGCGCCATGTCAGATTTTGGAACTATTGTGTTACTTATACTATATACACCTGGCGCTATTTCTTTATTTGTAATTAGAGTGTCATGAATTAAATGAAGTTTTAGTGGTTGAATCATTTCTGTTCTTGCAGGTATTTTTATTCTTAGTGCATGTAGGGGTTTTGATTGCATTGGTAAAGTCAGGGCCGTCGAGAGAAAATCCGGGCCCGGGACGGAAAAATCTCGGGCCCCCCCTTATTTACCATTTTTTTTTTTCAAAGTTCATGCCTACTGATATGGTACGTTCTAATTTCAATTACGAATAGCATCAGCATGACATTGGTTGGAATCAACGGAAATAATAATTTTTTGTTCGCAAAGTGAACCGAAAAAAAGTGTTAATCATCAAATCAATCTCACGGGTATCGTCCAGTTTAGTTGAAATGGAAGATGGATAGAAAATAATTCTACATGCGAGTAGAACAGACAACGACAGTTAGTAACTGATAATACGGTCGATTAACTATTTAAAAAAAAATTAGCATGAAGATCTATTACCTACTATGAAAATAAAATAGAGCGAAGTAAAAGTATTTGAAATTTGTCCCTAAAAAAAACTATGTATTTTAAAAGGTTTACATTAAATATTCTTTATTGTTTTTCTTTATATTAAAATATTATCACAATGTTTTCATAAGAGTTAGTTTGCATTCAATGAAATATTTCTTTTTGCAAACGAGCTTTCTGAGCGGCAAAACAACTTATAATTGAATCGAAATTCAATTTCCTTGCCAAAGGTGCTTCGATGCATAGTGTAGCAAGTCCAGAAACACGATCTTGTGATGAGCACGAACGATGAAAATTCTTTGTTCTGGCAAGGACGCTAAATGAACGTTCGGCACTAGCTACGGTTACAGGAATTGTGGAAAACACACGGAGAGCAACACAAATGTTGGGGAAAATCGTCTCCAAGTTCTGGGAATAAATAGCATTGAGCAAACTCAATGACGGAAGTTCTGCTTCAAAATTGGCTTCATAAATGTGTTTCAGATGAATTATTTCTTCTTTCAACTCTTGAGACACATGCGAGTTATACTTTTGGATGAATCTTGTAGCGGAGTTTTTAATCTCAATTTCGTCCATTGTTGAAAACTGCCATAAAAATGAAAATGTAGCATTCAAATTCTTCATCGTATCGAACCGACGAGAAATTCCAGATAAAATTGAATCAACTATGACATAAAAGGTGTTTCTCTTGAAATTTATTTCTTCGTCTGTTTCAATTTGCTCTCCGCCTCCTCGATTTTCTCCAAAATGTCTCTTTAATTGCCTTTTTCGGTTCGATGGGAACGATTCTGGAACATCCCCCAATCCAGTAGCAACTGCTTTGCATTCAGATAAAATTTGATCCCATCCGTTTCGAATAATGTTCAATTTCGAGATCAAGTTGTCAAGATTTCGAATTTCAACGTCAATAGTCATGTTTCTGGATTGAAGAATGATACTTCTTTCATTTATAGCGCTAAGAACCTTGCACCAAATCGAAGACATCAGGACGCATTCAAATTTATGCATATATTTTAAAACGCCATTTACATCTCTTCGAGCTTCAGCAGTTAAATTAATATCACTTAAGGCTTCTAATGATGTTCTAAGGTTTTTTAGATGATTTGCAAATGGTTTCACTGCCTCAATTCTAGCTGACCATCTTGTATCGGAAAGTTTGTGAAGGGATCCGGGCACATGTTCCTTAAGAATTTCCCAACGTTGGGCACTGCTGCTAAACAAGTTGAAACACTTTTGAACAACACCAAAAAATGTGATTGCGGCAGTACAACATTCCGCTGAATCGACTCCACACAAGTTAAGGCTGTGAGCTGCACATGGTGAATACACGGCATTCGGATTTTTCTTTAAAATATGACTTTGTGCACCATTATACTGTCCTTTCATATTGCTTCCATTGTCATAGCCTTGTGCACAACAGTCTTCTAAAGGGATTTCATTCTTTGCCAATGTTTCGCAGATCAAATCAGCTATTGCGGTGCCAGTTTTTTTGTTGCAATCGACAAATTCCAAAAACCGTTCTTGGATGGAGAACACATTTTCTTCCAAGCGCAGATATCGCAAAATAAATGTGTTTTGTTCCACATGACTTGAATCGGGTGTTGCATCGACAATTATAGCGAAGTATTTGGCGTTTTCTCTCTCCTTCAAAATAGCTGAATTCACATGTTGGGCACAAATTTTAATGAACTCATTTTGAATCTCAACGGAAAGGTAGTGGACTTGCAAACGTTTGTGTTCTTGTTGTGAAATTCTTACTTTTTCCAAGTGCTCCTGAAGTAAGGGGTCATAATGACTAATTAATTCCAAAATGCCCAAAAAATTTCCATTATTTGGCTCTCCAATAAGATTACTATCGCCTCGTAGTGCTAGTCCCCTTTCGCCAAGGAAGAGAATGGTGTCCAATATTCTATATAGAATTCCTTGCCATTTTTTGGTTTCCCTAGTGATTTCGTCATTGAGAAGAGAATCAATCGAAAAGTTTTTCTTTATTCGCAGTTGTAATGAGCGCCATCGAACGTAACACTGGACATGATCGGTATTGTTTTCATGGGCAGGCAATTTGTCGTAAAGCTTTTTCCACACTTGAAGGCAAGAATATCCTTCTGGACGACACAGATTTGAACGATGTGTATTGATTTTATTTGTTGTAAACAAACGACAAGGTAGGCAATAGAATGCATTTTTAAGGTTACTCCACACTAACCAATCGCGCTTTATCAATTCGCCGTTGGGTAAGATTTTCGAAAGCAGCGAGGTCGGAAATTGCTCGTTGTTTCGATCACGTGGAAAAGAAGCAGGTAACTTCTCATGGCCTCGACGAACTACGGCATCTGCTAAGTCAGGCTGCACGAACTCGGTATGTATTGTTCCAACATCGTAATCTTTAAGAAGGTCAGTTCTAACCATTCCCTTAGTGGAGTGTAATGTGCAATCTTTTTCTTTTTCCAATCCAGAAATTGGATTCGAATCGGAAATAACTGCACTTTCGGTCACTCGATTAAGTCCTGATGAGCAACTTGGCAGACTATCATTTACATCGCTTGAGTTCAATTCCAGTATTTCATTTGATTTTATTTCTTCTTCTGGCGTTTTTGAAACGAAATCCAACAGAGTTCTTTGGGTTTTCATGCTTTCTCTTTCAAGTCTCTCGCGCTTTAAGCGTTCTTTGCGCTTTTGAGCTCCCGACTGGTGTGTGTACATGATCTGTAATTGAAACGTTCAGTTAAAAAAGTAATGAAAATATCTATTTTTAAATGTTTTTAACTAATGGAAATGTACATACCTGTATTATATTTTAATTCACCAACACTAGTCTAATATTTTTTTTCAGATTGGTAGGTATTTTACGCAGTAGTCACTAATTATGGTTCCAAAGTGTAAACTCACAAAAAACTTGTTTTTCTTTATATTTAAAAATTTGTAGCCGAAATAATTACACTTTTCTTCAATGTATGGTCTTTTGGATTTCCAAAAACGTTATGATGGAAAACTGTAAGCCAGCGATATTTATATAGATATTTGCAAATATCGGTATCCCCGCTAAAACCCTATCTGTGTCCCAATGTTTCTGAGAAACGCGATATATATATGTACATATCTCAATGACCATAGTTAGGAAGGCGGAAGAATTCTTTAAAAAACATTTAAAACAGTGCAGAAAATCTAAAACATAGAACAAAATTACGGGGAACCGAACGGGAAATTCCGGTGGACTACCTACATTATAAAAATCAAATGTTGGTAATTTTTTAATTTGAAAATCTTTAAATTGTTTACTTAAACCTTTTTTTATGATACATACTCCCAATTAACAAACAATTTGACCATATGCATTTAAAGTCCAGTATCTAATAAGCTGCATCGTCGTACAAAAATTGTATACGAGTAGGTACATAATGCATCTAGCTCTATTCAGGTACACACAGACACAGTATCTTAGAACTAACCCAATCATCCCTAAATTTTAATTACATGCTGTTATAAAATACGAAAACATATTTACCAAGAGTCATTCATTCATTTACCCTTTGGTATTCATTCATAAAAAATCTTTCCTTAAATGCACAAAAAAGCATTATCCAAACTACCTGCATATGGCTGGTTTAATATACACACTTTGAAGTGATTTGATATCCATCAAATCTTCAGTAAACAACTTATTCAAAGTATTAATTAATAAATATTAGGGAAACCACAATTGAAAAACGTTTGCGTGGGATTTTCCGGTCCCCCGAAACCGAATCAAAAATTTCGTTTACAGCAGAAACAGAAATAGAAGAAAAGAAACTTTATAAAAACAGAAACCGAAATAAATATTTGTGTTTTGTTTTAATTTGCCGGGCCCCTTAAATTGACTTTAAACATTTTTAAAATAAAATAAATTTGATAAAATAAATAAGAAAAGCCAAACAATTTATTATAACTTTCTTTGAATAGTTCAGAGTTGCCCAATTTTCCATTAAATATTAAACAAAATGTACGCCAATAATAATCAGGGGCCCAGATCGGCAAGCTTGTGACTGATAGATTGGTAGATAACATACAAACTGGGGCCCGATTGCGAAAGCATGAATGGTTTTTAAATTTTCGGGCCCCTAAAAATAAGTGGGAATAGGTATGTTGATGATGAGAGTATATTGAAAAAAACACTCTTCTCATTGCTTTCAATTTTACGGGCCCCTAAGAAATCCCGGGCCCGGGGGGTTTCCCCCCCCCCCCTTTCCCCCCCTCTCGACGGGCCTGGGTAAAGTTATTGTTTTTTCGTCGTCACTTAATGATATTGTAAATGTTTCGTAGTCTATTTTGCAAAGAAATTTGGTGAAAAAAATCTCTACCTAAAATACCATCTGTTTCGATAGGAAATTTTTTATCTACTAGTTGGAATTTCTGTAGATAGATAGTTTCACATAATTGGAGGTTTAGATCGAGTGTTCCTAAAGAGTGTATTTCCTCATTAGTTATACCAGTGAGTTTGCATTTTTGTTCTGGGTCATATTCTTTATTCTCTAGTTTACTTGTAATTTTACAGAGAGAAATGTCTGCACCCGTGTCTATCAGAAATGTCATATTTTTATTTTTATGTTTTGCAACAGTATAGGTAATTTGTGTTGCTATCCGATATTCTATACACTTTTAATTTTGGCTGGTTGGAATATTCGTGTATTCCAAGCTGTATTCGTTTCCCTCTTGTCGCTCATTATGTAATAGTCGTATTTGCTGTCTCATATTTCTGAATTGGTTTTGATTATGACCTTGGTTATTGTTTCTTTGATCATTTTGGGTTCGGTTATTGTTCCAGTTATTATGTCGATTGAAGTTATTGTTTCGGTTAGAATTTCGGTTTGGATGTTGCTGTTGTAATGAATTTGATTCATGTTTCTTTGAGATCTGTTACGGTCATTGCCGTCTTGATTAAAGTTTTGTCTGTTTTGTCGATTAATATTTTGTGGGTTATGTCTATAGTACATTAATGCGTTAGTATTTGTTTTTTCTAATTCTATTGCGAGGTTTGATGCTTCTGTTAGTAATTTAGATTGGGATGCAAAAATAGTCTGTTTAAAGTTGTTGTTAAGACCATTTTTAAAGATATTTAAACTATAAATGTCGTTCATTTTCCTTATCACATTTTTTTCTTTTTGGTAGCATTGCTGCCTAACTCTTTTATCTGGAGATTATTTAACTCTGCTATAGTGTTAAGTAATTTGTCTCTAAATGAAGTCACTGAAAGATTTCTCTGACTAAAATTAGATAAGCTATTTTGAATCTGAGGAATGGTTGTACTACTCTTATATCTTTCTTCGAGTAAAGATTTAAGAGTTTCAAAATTATTAGGGTCTGTATTTCCTAGTCCTGTTTTAACATTGACTCCTAATTTTACGTGAAAGACGAATTCTATCAATTGTTGTGTACAAGTGGTTTTTAATCCCTTGTGGATTATCTCAACTATTTTAAGAAAACTATCTAATTCTTTGAAGTTTCCTGAAAACATTGGGATTGCTTTCATAGCTATTCCTAAATCAAAGTCTGCCATTTTATTGTTTATTTCTTTCTCTTTTTCTTTTTCAAAAGCTAATTTGTGTTCTTGCAGTTGGTCCTGTAGTAATTTTTTAGTCTGACTTTTTCCCATGATTTTGCTTCTTTAGTGTTTTTAACTTTTTTATTAGTGCGTTTTTTTGTTTTTTGTCAGTGTTTTAATGTATAGTATTTTTCCATTTATTTTAGTTAAGGTTCGTTCACATGCAACATTTTTACTTTCATGCCTACATCGAAAGTTTATTTTTGAAACAACAAAGTTCTGTATGATTTGAAATATAAACCTTTTTATGAGTTAAATACTTATGCATTGCAGCTTTTTTTTTTTTTTTTTAGAAAATTTTTATATTTTTTTTTGTAAATAGAATATTTTAGTCAACCAAAATGTATTATATTAAGTTTCTGAAATCTTGTGTGTTCAAAACACATCAAAAGATTTCTTTCGAAACAATAATTTTGAACGAAATTTGCAGGATCGCCATGTAGTGTATATGTATGTATGTGTTTTTGGTTTTATAAAAGTCCCTAGGCATTTTAAGCGTACCACGCTATCAGTATTTAAAGCGTACTACGCTGAATTGAAAAGGCGATTACTCGCCGTCAAGTTGAAAGTAAAAAGATCAATATGAATGTTCTTTAGGCTCTTTTTTATTTTTATTGAATTCATTCCTTAAATACTATTGTCTTAACTGTTATACTTATTTCCTATCTTACTTCTATACATTGAATTTCATATTCAAAATTATTCTATTTTTCTATTGGCTTAATTATATTAATAAGGATCTTATTACTATTGAGTGACAATCAATGCAATCGAGTGGATCGAAATGTGTTCGAAATGTGTTTCGCGCTTTACGCAAATTTTATGCGTTTTTTTTTAAAAAAAAGTTCTCAAGCTCTTAAAAAATCACCCATTATGTATTTATTGTCCTCCATTGAAAAGAGGACATTGTTTAATATAATGGGTGATTTTTTAAGAGCTTGAGAACTTTTTTTAAAAAAAAAACGCATAAAATTTGCGTAAAGCGCGAAACACATTTCGAACCGAACACTGATTTTGGTAATAAAATTCAATGATTTGCAAGCGTTGTTCGTTAGTAAGTCTATTTATGATGAAATGTCAAAGCATACTGAGCATCTTTCTCTTTGACACCATGTCTGAAATTCCGCGTGATCTGTCAAATACTAATGCATGAAAATCCTAACCTCAAAAAAATCACCCGATATTTCGCCATCTTTATTTGGGTTAATCTAATTTAATAAAGTTTGTTAGGGATTTTGTGAGTTTATTTGTACGTTATTAAAAAATACATGTCATCTGCATAATATGGAAAATATGTTAAACAAAATGTGATGAATTCATTAATCTGTGTTTACAAATTTTTCGGACTTGAATTACATATGCTGGTCATTTTTAACTACAAGTGGTCATTTTTATTTTCAAATTTGGACACAAACTTTTTTTCAAGTGGCAACCGTCCTAGAACAACAGCTACTAGGCAACAGCATTGATGTATTTAACGTTCCAAACACGATTCCAACTATGAACAACACCGATCTCGCACTTAAAATTCTTTGTGATGGCTTGAAGGTAAATGTCACAGAGAGAAACTTAGACCAGTGCTATGTAAAAAAAATTAAACTGACCAAACAACCAGCTGATGACAATGCAACAAAAAATGTTTTGCATATAAAATTTGCATCACGCATCGTAAAAGAAGGGGTAATGAGAGCGAGTTACAAAAACAAAGTGCAGCTTAAAACATAAATGATCACCGCTGGACCAGAAGAGAAGATGTTCATCAACGAAAGCCTGACATACCTATGGCTCGCGTGAATTTATTATTGAATGCAGCAGCAGCAATCAAAGATTCAAAGAAATACAAATTCTTATGGGTAAGAAATGGGATTGTTTACATGAGGAAAAAAGAGGGTGATAATTTTATAAAAATAACTTGCACTTGTGACTTAAATAAACTATGAGTACAATTAACATTGTAAACAGCCATGTAAACAATCCTTTATGCCCTAATGAAGATGAATTTAATAATGTAAATGAATTTTATTTCGATTATGATAGTGATATGAATGAAATATTTTTAGAAGAATCTTTTTGTATTCATCAGAATATTCGTAGCCTTAGGAAAAATTTTGATAATTTTTTAGTGCACATTGAGTCATTGGTGAAATTGCCGCTAGTTATAATTTTAAGTGAAGTTTGGATATATGAGAATGAATTGAGTAATTATAATATAAATGGTTACACCTTGTATGGCAATTGTAATGAATCATATTCTGCCGGCGGTATAGTAGTTTTTGTGAAAAGTGATCTTTTGTGATTGCAACAAAATTGAATCTACGAGTGCAGATATTTTAAGTATACATTTACTCTTAAATAATAATTGGTTTACTTTAATTTGCATTTACCGATTGCAATTTATAACTTGTTGCAATTTTCTTTGCCGGTAATTATTTTTTTTGATAGGATCAAATTTAAAAAAAAACGAAATCAAAAATGAAATTCAAAGAAATAAAAAAAAAAAACAAACAAAAGAAAACACTTTAATAAATATGACCGCGGTAGAGGAAATGAAATGTGCCGATCTGTCAAAGAACAGCGGCGACGAAGCGAACAGGCAAAAATTGCAACACGCAGCAGGTTAAGTGCTGCCACCACGACAGCTCAGTAAGGGGTGGGTTCAATGCACAATTTATATAATCGAAGGGTCGATTAATTAAGTTGCTCGCGATTTATTTTGATATCACTTTGATATCAGAGAAATATAATTTAATTGAGATTGCCACAGGGGCGTTCTTACGTATAGTAAGACGAGGGCGCCAGCAATTTTTTTTCTGAAATTAAAAAAAAGGAAATTGCAAACCTTCCAAAGAAATAAAGAGAACAAAGAAAAGAAAATCCAACCACAAAAGAAAAAAATACAACAACTAAAGTTTTATCGAAATTTAACTTTGTTTTATTTTGAAAGTGCCTGAGAAACCTTACTAGCAGGATTAAAACTCAGGATCTTTTCGTTAATTTTAAGTTTTACTAAATGATTTAGAGAAAAAAAAATGGACGATGGACCGTTAAGGTCTCGGTTCCCAGAAAAGAAATTGGGATTCTCAAAGAAAATACATACAATTAATCGAAATATTTTTACTTATCTTTTTTTTTTGGTTCTTCAGCTACAAATTCCGAACTACTTTTTTTTCTTTTCACAAAACTAGTCAACCACTTTTCTTATCTTTTTCGCTCTTTTTTTTCTCAACTCTTGTTCACAAAATTATATCCTGTTCACTTGAATGCTCGAAAAAAATTGACTTCCAGATTCTTCGATCTGTCAAGTCACATCCTTCCCAACTCCCGCCATTTAGAGCTTTCAGCCAATCTGGAGTGGCGGATCTCAATTCACATCATCAACAGCCAATCGGAGATCGGCTTGTTGATCTCAACTTGTGATGAGATTCTCGCGATCCCGCTTACTCGCTCTACTCTCACAGCTAAATGCAAGTCATTCTGTAATTCGCCGCCCGCTGGATTCACTTCCAGGTCACGACGATTCCAGAAGCTGCATTCAGCCACCCCCATTTTCCACCTCGACAAAAGTTGAGAAACACAAAAGTTGCGAAAAACATAATACTTCTTGAAATCAATCATAAAACTTTACTATCAATTTTAAACAAAAAGAAAAAAGAAGGAAAAATGATGGCACGTTCGGAATCTGTAACCAATCTTGAAATAGGATTCGTCTCAGCTCTAAGTTGTTTGAAACTTAAAAGTCCAACGTCCATTAACATAATTTAAGTTACATTACTTTCGATCGAGAATAAAATTAATCATCATTAAATAATTTAAACAAAAATATTAACAAAAATATGATTAATACAAATTATTTAAATTGATATTGTTAAAGTTTTACGTTGGGCCTTAGGCCATTCTCCATTTGGAGTAACTTCCCATGCAACTTTACGCATCGATTCACCAGACCGTCCGTCTGGTTTGGTTTTACTTCTATGGAAACCATCCCATCAATTGTACCCTGAAAAGAAACTTGGTATTTTTTTCCTCACGAAAATGACAGAGAGAACCATGGTCAGAAGGACTATGGCCGTCTCGCTCTCTCTCATCCTCGTGTAGAAGGGTGTGACATTTGTCAAAACGAACGAAGTAAACAACCAGAGTGGATGCAAAATGCATCATTTTAATAAAATTAAAATTTATTGTGAAAAGACTTGTTGCGTTCAATTATAACGCAACAAATCCCACCCTTTCCTCCTTGAAAAGGTGTTTGTTCATAACACAAACAACTTGCAAATTACATTTACTTTCAATTACTAAACATGCTCTGGCAGATTTCAAAACGTTAAACAAAAGTAAATGAAAATGTGAATTATAACGGACAAAAAAAATAAAATATCAAGTTAATTATCTATTAGGGACTTAATCATTTTCTGCCAGAGAGTTAAAAGGTTTAAGGTCTTTCGTGTGCCAAGTGCCACGATCTTTACCGTTATTATCTTCAAGGACATACGTCCAAGGAGATAAGCGTTTTCGGATTTTAAATGGTCCGACATACTTTGGGGCTAACTTAGCTGCGTAGTAGTTTGCCGCATTCGACAAGTCGAAATTTCTACGCCAGACAACATCATTTGGGAGATATTGAATATCTCTCCTCCTGAGGTTGTATGTTTCCGCCGATTTCTTGGACGCTGTTCGAAGTTTGACAGCTATGTCCGCCCTAAGTTGCCTAAACCTTTCTCCTATATTTTCCTGTGATACTACGCTATTATTCTTATCTAAATCCTGATCACTAAGTTTTAGTTCCTCTCTACCACTGGTTGACATTTCTTTGCCGAAATTAGCATAATACGGTGAAACTCCTAATACCTCGTGTTGAGAAGTGCGTATAGCACAAGCTACTTTAGCTAATTGAGAATCCCAAACTCTGTGATTCTCCGAAACATAAGCTCTCAACGTAGTTTTGATAATTTGATTTATCCTCTCCGCGGGGTTAGCCTGAGGGTGATAGTGTGGGGTGAACCTAATTTTGGATGAGTATTCTTCACAAAGTACCCTAAGTTCCCTACTTTTAAATTGCGGACCGTTGTCACAAATGACAACCTTTGGAACACCAAATAATAAGAACACATTATCCTCTAACTCCTTACATACTGCCTTTGCCGTTGCAGTCCTCAATGCAAATAATAACGGAAATTTTGTAAGATAATCTACGACGGTAAGTATATACATATAACCCCTATTCGACTTGGGTAATGGACCTACTAAATCCACACTTATCATCTCCCACGGAGAAGAAACTCCTATTCGTTCCGTCATAAGACCGGCTGGCTTATCATTAATTGGTTTCACTTGTTGACATATCCTACAGTTTCTAACATAATTTGTTATATCTTTTCTCATTTTTGGCCAATAATATTTAGCCCCTACTCTAGCAAATGTTTTCCTTACCCCCATATGACCTGCTAATGGACTATCATGACATTCCTTCAAAATATTTAACCTATCTTTCTTCCCTACTACTAACTTCCATTCCTCATTGCTTTCATGAACTACTACATGTGTCGATTTAACAAACTTATATAATCTGCCACCCTCTACTCTCCAATTTGGATAATCCAACGGATTCAACTCAACTGCTGAGATCATCTTTACTACCCAAGGGTCTAAATCCTCATCCGAGATACCAGCCACTACTGGCACTCCTCGAGATAACATGTCGGAAAACGACATGATCTTTTCCCTTGCGATGAATTATCTTAAAATCGAACTGCTGAAGCCGCACTGCCCAGCGTGCTAATCTTCCTTGTGGATCCTTGAGATTACTCAACCACACAAGTGAGTAATGATCTGTAATCACCGTAAACCTAACACCCTCGAGATACGGTCTCAACTTCTCAACCGCCCACAAGACTCCTAAACATTCCTTCTCAGTAGTTGAATAATTCCTTTCACTCCTATTTATAGACCTACTCAAATAGCAAATGACCTTTTCACCGTCCTCAAAAGTTTGGGTAAGTACGGCCCCGATACCGTAATCCGACGCATCAGTTTGGACAACGAATGGAAGACTGAAATCGGGACAAGTTAAAATTGGAGCCGTGATCAAATATTCTTTCGCTTTCCTAAATGAGTCTTCACACTCTTGAGTCCATGAGAATTTTTTGCTTTTTTTTCAGCAAATCGGTTAAAGGCCTAACAATAGTTGCAAAATTTGGTACGAAGCGTCTGTACCACGAGACAGTCCCTACAAAACTCCTAACTTCTTTAACATTTTTAGGTGCAGGAATCCTAACCATACTCTCTACCTTTTCTGGGTCTACATGTAACCCGTTCCTATCGACGACATACCCTAAAAATTTAAGGGATGGCCTACAAAATATACATTTATCCCTTCCTACTTTTAATCCTGCTCCACATATTCTCTTTAAAACTTCGTCAAGAATTTCTAAATGTTTATCGAATGTATCCGTGACAACAATAATATCATCGAGATACACGAAAACGAATGGCTCCAACTCTGGTCCTAAAACGCTATCGATGAACCTCTGCCAAGTTGCAGGGGCATTGTGTAACCCAAAAGGCATCCGTTTAAATTGGAAGAAACCCCTACCTGGGACCGTGAAAGCTGTAAACTTTCGAGACTCTTAGGCCATAGGGATTTGCCAATAAGCTGACTTAATGTCAAGCGAAGTAAGAAACCTAGCATTCCTAAGCTTATCCAAGATTGCTGAAATCAATGGAAGCGGATAAGCGTCCCTCTCTGTAACCTGATTTAATTTTCTATAATCTACGCAGAACCTAAAGGTATCATCCATCTTCCTAATCAAAACTATGGGAGAAGCCCAAGGGCTATTTGATTTCTCAATCACATCCTCATCTAACATCTCCTTAAGAGATTTGTCTATGTGTGCCTGCATCGCAGGCGAAACTGGATAATACCTCTGTTTGATGGGATCTGAAGTTGTCCTAATGACATGTTCTACTCTACTAGTAACTCCTAGTCCTTCTGGCATGTTTTTGAATAAATCCTCAATCAGTGTGTTCAACCTAATCTTCTGCTCCTCAATCAAATCCGACTCTTCCACAATAGAAGTCGTTCCAACTGTAGCTAATGCTGCCTGACTCGAGAAGTCCCACATACGTGACCTAAGATCCGGGACTATTCCCGAGAGTGCCCAAAAATCTGCACCTAATATCAACGTATGGGGAAGCGAAGGTATGACTAAACACTCTATTAGAACTGACCTATCCTCAACAACTATTGGAAGATTGACTACTCCTAAGACTCCTACACCCGTCCCATCTGCAAGATGTACTTGATTTATATCAGTTGTCCCTAAACTTAACCCTAAGTCCTTAAGGACCTTCCAAACGTCCCTACATATAATAGTCCTAGATGCTCCTGAATCTAAAAGTCCTAAAAACCTAAAGCCATAAATATTTACACTCAAGTAAGGACGACTGCCGCCCCCACTTGTCTCTAATGTGAAACCTAATTGAATTCGATTTGCCAGCTGGTTGTTAGCAGGCAACCTCCCTAATTTTGACGCCGGCGCTCTTGCCCTGCTGGCCCAAGAGACCGTTGCCCGTTTCCCGACGAGCAGCGTCTACAATTTCGCTTAATTGTATTTTCTGCCCCACAGCCATAACAGCGCCTAGGAGCGGAACAAGTATTTGCAAGGTGACCTTCTTGATTACATTTGAAACAACGAAGCGCCCTACTAGGTTTGGAAAAAGGATTGACTGCCACCGTTGCCGCCTGAATGGGTCCAACATATGCAACATCAGGTTCCAGGGTTTGCCTATTGCGACCTGAAGGAGGAAGGACAAACGACTCGATATTAGTTCGAATCGTCTCCAGCCTTCTGCCTAAAGCTACCAGCTCATTGACTGATTTGATATCAGCCAATCCTAACTGAGTCTGATAGAAAGGCGTTATGTTCTTCATGAGAATAGATAATTTTCTATTCTCACTTAGAGGTTCCGTAAAACGCTTGAACAAGGTCTGCATGAGAGCGATGTACATCCCTATCGACTCATCACGACCTTGGGTACGACGCCTAACCTCATCCAGCAAAAGATCATCATAGTTGGAGGGCAAAAACTCCAACTTCAACTCCCTAACCAACTCTTTCCAAGTAGAAATTGTGTCCCTAATCGACCTAAACCATAAAAGTGCCTTCCCACCAAATAAGTCCACCGCTGATGTGAAAACCCTAGCTTCCGAAACTCCGCGTGCTTCCTTCATTTCCTCTACTCTTTCGATGAAAGAGTTCACCGATGAGCCGCAATGCTCACCTGTGAACTTCACGTTCCATTTGTCAAGTCGCTCGGGGAACCGGTCACAGGGTATATCACCCTGTAGTTGGAACCCACTAGAGCTCGCACGTTGGCCGACCGTTGCAGCTGGTAACGCACCCAAGTCTGCTGTCGACATTGATGATCGTGTTTTATCTTGAGGTTCTATCACCTCCTCTTCTGCTGACAATTTCGCCATTAAAATTAAAATTTCACCCTTCAAATCAGCAACCTCGTTGACTTCCTCTGACGACTCAGCCCTAGCCCTCGATATCCTACCTAAAGCCCATTCAATTTTGGTCAAAACCTTAAGATACTCCGAAGACTTCGGATTCTTAGGCGGAACTTTCAAAAGTTCCTTAATTTCCAAAATTTTTGCCTTAACCGCACTAGCATCCTCCTCAAAAGAATACGGATAGTGAGGACTATCCGCAGAAATTGACCCTGTTCTTTCCAACAAACGACTTGCCCTAAGCGTCATCCTCATTTCATCGACCTTAGTTCCTTCCTTCAGGCCCCTAGCCCGCAACTCATAAACAAGTTCTTCGTTGGAAAGCTTATTTATATCCATCCTGACCAAAGACAAGTATTCCCAAAAGAAAACTACAACAAAATTTTATTTAAACCCGTTGAAAAACAAAACCACCGTAGAACTGAATCAACCAACGATGACAACTATGCCCAATTAAAATATAAAAAAAAAATGTTAGAACGATCAATACTAACAAAAACTTAAGGAGAAACTCTAATTCTCAACCTCAACTAAATCCAATATCAAAAAAAAAATTAGCAATAAAAAAGTATGGTAACACCAGAAAAAAAAATAGTATTCAAATTAATTTTGAACAATAAAAAAGAATTTTAATGGTCACACCTATAAAAAAAAATCACATAAGAACACCAAAAAAAAAACAAATATGTTAACCCCAGTAAAATAAATTTTAAGAAAACCTACAAAAAAAAACAAGATGGTAATACCCGCAAAAATTATTTTAAAATCAATTTAAAAAAAAGCGAAATAAAATTTAATACCTATGGTAACACCAATAAAAATCAAATAATTTTAAGAAAACCTACAAAAGAAACCAATATGGTAATACCCGCAAAAATTATTTTAAAATTAATTTTAAGTAAACGGAACAAAAGTTAAAATGGTAACCCCAGTAAAGAAAGCAAAACAAATCAAATAAATTTAAAAAAAAACTAAAAGAAAATCAATATGAAAGCTAAAATTATTTAAAATAAATTTTAGGAAAACAAAAAAAAATTAGTATGGTAACACCAATAAGAATCAAATAAATTTTAAGAAAACCTAAAAAAAAAAATCAATATGGTAATACCCGCAAAAATTATTTTAAAATTAATTTTAAGAAAACGAAACAAAAGTTGAAATGGTAACCCCAGTAAAGAAAGCAAAAGAAATCAAATAAATTTAAAAAAAACTAAAAGAAAATCAATATGAAAGCTAAAATTATTTAAAATAAATTTTAGGAAAACAAAAAAAAATTACTATGGTAACACCAATAAAAATTATATCAAAATTAAATCAAACTCAAAACCGCACGAAAAGAAAAGAACCGTCAATAAAGAAAACTTGAAATTATTACCGCCAAAATTATGAGAATTGAATATATTTATTATGGATATATATATAGATATGTATATCGAAGAGATCAAAAGGTCACCTTCAAGATCAACCCCAAATCTCTACTATCACTCGTCAGTATAACTATATATGTATATATGTATATGTCTATATATTGTATGCTTAATCAAATTAATTTTTCAAAATTTATCAAAGAAAATACAAAAAATAAAGAAAAAAAAAACACTCATTCAATTCAATACCGAAAACCTTCAACCAAATGGGGTTAATTTTTTTTGAGAATTCCCACCGCTGTTTCAACTTCCCGTCACAAGATTTTTCCTTTATTCCACTTCACAAATATCTCAATTTAATACCGAAAACCTTCAACCAAATGGGGCTAATTTTTGAGAAATCCAACCGCGCGCTGTTTCAACTTCCCGTCACAAGATTTTTCCTTTATTCCACTTCACAAAAATATCCTATATAAAAACAAAAAGAATTAGTAAAGCTTTCAATGATAAAACAAAAGAACAAAAAGTCACAAAACTTAGCTAAAGAAAAAAAACAGACACCAAGGCACAGCACATGAGTTCCAAAACAACAAGTTAATTTTTCTTTCACAGGCCCCACGTTATGGGCGACAATTTGTTGCAATTTTCTTTACCGGTAATTATTTTTTTTTGATAGGATCAAATTTAAAAAAAAAACGAAATCAAAAATGAAATTCAAAGAAATAAAAAAAAAAAACAAACAAAAGAAAACACTTTAATAAATATGACCGCGGTAGAGGAAATGAAATGTGCCGATCTGTCAAAGAACAGCGGCGACGAAGCGAACAGGCAAAAATTGCAACACGCAGCAGGTTAAGTGCTGCCACCACGACAGCTCAGTAAGGGGTGGGTTCAATGCACAATTTAATTAATCGAAGGGTCGATTAATTAAGTTGCTCGCGATTTATTTTGATATCACTTTGATATCAGAGAAATATAATTTAATTGAGATTGCCACAGGGGCGTTCTTACGTATAGTAAGACGAGGGCGCCAGCAATTTTTTTTCTGAAATTAAAAAAAAGGAAATTGCAAACCTTCTAAAGAAATAAAGAGAACAAAGAAAAGAAAATCCAACCACAAAAGAAAAAAATACAACAACTAAAGTTTTATCGAAATTTAACTTTGTTTTATTTTGAAAGTGCCTGAGAAACCTTACTAGCAGGATTAAAACTCAGGATCTTTTCGTTAATTTTAAGTTTTACTAAATGATTTAGAGAAAAAAAAAATGGACGATGGACCGTTAAGGTCTCGGTTCCCAGAAAAGAAATTGGGATTCTCAAAGAAAATACATACAATTAATCGAAATATTTTTACTTATCTTTTTTTTTTGGTTCTTCAGCTACAAATTCCGAACTACTTTTTTTTCTTTTCACAAAACTAGTCAACCACTTTTCTTATCTTTTTCGCTCTTTTTTTTCTCAACTCTTGTTCACAAAATTATATCCTGTTCACTTGAATGCTCGAAAAGAATTGACTTCCAGATTCTTCGATCTGTCAAGTCACATCCTTCCCAACTCCCGCCATTTAGAGCTTTCAGCCAATCTGGAGTGGCGGATCTCAATTCACATCATCAACAGCCAATCGGAGATCGGCTTGTTGATCTCAACTTGTGATGAGATTCTCGCGATCCCGCTTACTCGCTCTACTCTCACAGCTAAATGCAAGTCATTCTGGAATTCGCCGCCCGCTGGATTCACTTCCAGGTCACGACGATTCCAGAAGCTGCATTCAGCCACCCCCATTTTCCACCTCGACAAAAGTTGAGAAACACAAAAGTTGCGAAAAACATAATACTTCTTGAAATCAATCATAAAACTTTACTATCAATTTTAAACAAAAAGAAAAAAGAAGGAAAAATGATGGCACGTTCGGAATCTGTAACCAATCTTGAAATAGGATTCGTCTCAGCTCTAAGTTGTTTGAAACTTAAAAGTCCAACGTCCATTAACATAATTTAAGTTACATTACTTTCGATCGAGAATAAAATTAATCATCATTAAATAATTTAAACAAAAATATTAACAAAAATATGATTAATACAAATTATTGAAATTGATATTGTTAAAGTTTTACGTTGGGCCTTAGGCCATTCTCCATTTGGAGTAACTTCCCATGCAACTTTACGCATCGATTCACCAAACCGTCCGTCTGGTTTGGTTTCACTTCTATGGAAACCATCCCATCAATTGTACCCTGAAAAGAAACTTGGTATTTTTTTCCTCACGAAAATGACAGAGAGAACCATGGTCAGAAGGACTATGGCCGTCCCGCTCTCTCTCATCCTCGTGTAGAAGGGTGTGACATTTGTCAAAACGAACGAAGTAAACAACCAGAGTGGATGCAAAATGCATCATTTTAATAAAATTAAAATTTATTGTGAAAAGACTTGTTGCGTTCAATTATAACGCAACAAACTAAAAATATTTTTCTCGATGAACTTGAAAACATATTTAAAGTAAAAAAAGATAAAAACCTTATAGCACAAGGAGATATTAATATTGATCTTTTGGATAAATGTGATAAATATGCGGAAAATTATTCACTCTTAATAGCGTTATTTGGTTTCAAAAGTGTTATAAATGAACCTACCCGTATAACAGATACTAGTGCTAGTTGTATTGACCATATGTTTGTGCGTTTCCATAAAAATAATAAATCTGTTTTTAAATGTTATGTATCCGATTACAAAATAACGGACCACCATTTTTGTGCTTTATATATGTGCAAAAAATCAAATCCTTATACCAAGAAAAGAAAAAGTTCGGACGGACTTTTGTATACTTCGGGAAAAGTTAAGGTATGAATTTTGGGAAGAAGTTTACTTTGAATATGATCCTACTAAAGCTTTTTATTTATTTAACTCAGTTTTAGATAAACACATCAAAGATTCTTCTCGATTTGTTCCTTTTAGACACACAAAAAAAATGTTAAAAGTCTGAATGACACCTCATTTATTAAAATTAATATAGATAAGAAGAAAAAATATGCTATCAAATGTAGTAAGCATCCACAAAATATAGGCTTAAAAAAATATTATAAAAAACTATGCAAACACACTAAAAGAATGGTAGATGATGTCCGTAATTCCTACTTTACTAACCGTTTTAATCGTTTCAAGGGTAATGTCAAGATGGAATGGGAAGTTGTCAATAACTTACTAGGAAAACAGCCAAAAAGCAATGAAATTAATAATGTTTTAATAAACAACAATATAGTTAATGATAACAGCGAAATAGCTAATAGTTTTAACGATTTTTTTGTTAATATTTCGGATAGCTTAAAACCATCTTTTTCAATTAACAACAGTTGCAATTGTAATATTTTATCAAACTTAAAAGAAGATAGAATGCAAGTAAATAGCTTCTGTTTCCAAGCTATCACGACCGCAGAGGTTTTTAAAATGATAAGTCGCCTGAAAAATACAAATTCTTGCACCAGTGATGGTATTTCTGGAAAAATTTTAAAAGAAATTGCATGGGAAATTGTTAATATTTTGAGTTTTATTTTTAATATTAGCGTTGATAGTGGTATATTTCCGAAGTTGTTAAAATGTGCTGAAGTAATTCCACTATTTAAAAAAGGTAATAGAAAAAATATTAGCGACTGCAGACCAATCTCGTTACTTCCTACCTTTTCAAAGCTTTTTGAAAATTAATAAAAGTGCGAATGCTTTCATTTTTAGAAAAAATTGCCATTTTTCATCCGACCAGTTTGGATTTAGATCCGGTAAACCCACTGAAGATGTTATTCTAAAAGTATGCTGTAACTTAAACAATGGTGTTGAACAAAATCAATCAAATATGGCACTTTTCGACATGGTAGACCATGATTTGCTATTAGTCAAACTTTATAATGCGGGGTTAAGGGGTTCCACTTATGAGTGGTTTAAATTTTATTTGGTAGGCAGAGAGCAAAAGGTTCGTCTAAATGGAGTTTTCAGTATACATCGGTTCTTATAAAGAATGGAGTTCCACAGGGATCTGTTCTTGGGCCATTATTATTTCTTATTTATATGAACTCCCTATTTCAACAAAGGTTTAACGGTAATCAAATAGCTTTTGCTGATGATATCACTTTCACTTATGCGGAAAAAACACCTTTCAAATGTATAGTTAGGATGAATGAGGACCTTCAAATGCTCAGAATCTGGTTTGCAGCTCACAAACTAATAATGAGTGAAAAAACTAAAATGATGCATTTTGAGACATCAGGATACACTTTTGATGACTACGAAGTTTCCTATACAATAGTAAAAAATTTAGTTTACCGCTACATATTTGTGGAAGAGACAATTTCAAAGGTTCTAATCTTTGCTCGAAAACCTGTTTTAAAATTAATTCTGTTGATTCATTTAAATATTTTAGGTTACACATCGACAAAAACCTGAACTGGAAGTGTCATATTGAAACAGTAAGAACCTACTTGACTTTAGTAACTCGAAAGATGTGTCTTTTAAAACCTTACTGTTCACGTAGTGTTTTGTCAATGATTTATTACGGACTTGTTAACTCAAAACTGCAATACGGTATAGTTAATTGGGGAGGCGTTTACATGAACACTTTTGAGTCCCTCTTGGTTGCTCAAAAACATATCGTACGAATCATATGCGGTAGAAACCGATTCACACATAGCTGGCCTCTTTTTTGTGATCTGCGCACCCTGCCTCTTAGACATCTTTATGTTTTCAAAGTTTTGAGAAATTCTTTATACAAAGCGGCAATGTACCATCTACAAATGTTCCGTATTTAACTTACGAGTAAATAATTTAGCACTCTTCAATGTTCCGTTTGCACGTAGATCACTTTTCAAAAACTTTTATCTAACCACCTCCGCCAAACTGTTCAATAAGCTTCCCTTATCTATCAGAATTAATAGTAATTTTAACTTTTTTCTTAAAAACGTCAGATCATGGCTTTTTACTATTGACCTTAATGATGTTGCGTTACTGTTTAGAGTTACTTCCTAGAACCTAATAATATACATATAAATACACACACAACAAAGATTCTTCTCGGTTCCTACAAAATACTAAATTAAAATAAAATAAATTATTTTTCATTACTGAATAAAAATAAAAAAAACTTATGAAAAGCTGATAGTACCCCATGTTAGTTATTCTCAGTGAAAAATTATATGTTAGATCAATCAACACTAACTTTATATGTAGTTATAGATTGATTTTATTGTATTCTGTTTCCATCATTTAATTAGGCATATAATTTTATATTTGTTAATTAGATATAAGTGAAATGAATGCAAAATACATAAATTGAAATTGAATTGAAAAATTGAATTGAAAATTGAATTGAATTTAATTAATAAATATGAAACGTTCATTATGTTTTTCAATTAGTTGAACGAAAGTCTCACTTATTCTGGATATTTTGGGATATTTATGTTTTTGAAATTCGTGTTTAAATTTCAGTTCTAGAGCATCCAAAGCAAATTCACTTCAATAAGTAGATTTCTTGAATTTTGTAAGATCTTAAAACCTTTTGTATTTCATAGAAATTAAAAAAAAAATTATGAAAGCCTTACATTATTTATGTGCGTCGAAAAAATATATGGATTTGAAGACGAGTTTCAGGAATTTAAATTGGTGATCTCTTATTTATGTTTTCCTCTTCTTGAGAACCTGAATATTTTCGCTTTCTCTCATAAAAGATCTTATGAAAATAATTTAAAGCAATATACTTAAATTTTTACAAATTCTAAATTGTGTGAAAACAAAAGATTTTAGTTGTTTTTGGCAGAAAACTGCATTTTGGTAAAAATCCTTAAATTACTAACACATTTTTTGATGAAATTTTTTACTCATACAACTTAACTGTATAAAGACCTCTACCACCATTGGAAAAGTGTAGATAAATGTGGTTTCCTATAAGCTTTTGATCAGTAGACAAATCAGGCCTATGCCGATCTGTAAATGTCTCAATCCCCAATCTGAACATTATCCTTACTTACTTACCGCTACTGAAAAAATCGCCAGTGAAACTTAAAACACCTTACAAAAAAAAACAAGAATCCTTGAATCATAATGTACTGTTTTATATTTTTGAAATTTGTTTTTTTTTATGATTTTCTTATATCAAATATGGTTTAGTGATGTTTCTTTTTTGTTTATATAATAAGATCTTATTGCTTCTTTCTTACACTTAATTTATATATAATGTAATATTATTTTTTTATGTGCTAACTTTAAAATTCATTTTTTTGTTTATAATTTCAATTAAGCGCTTTATAATATGTTTTTTTATTTGCAAAAACTAAAACTTAATTTTATTATTTTGTTTAATAATTTATGACATTTTTACAATTTATTGGTTTTTTTCTATTATATCCTTAAAAGTTTTAACATAAATTAAAAAGCCTATAATTAATTTTAACGGAGATTTACATTTTACATTTTACAATATAATTCGACATTTTTTTGTTGCTTTTTTTTAAATAAATGAAAGTGAAACTAGTAGTAGGATATGTGTACAAAAAAAGATTTTCTACCTAGCTATGAAAAATAAAATACCTCAGAAAAGCCTAAATTAAAATAGTAAAATTCTAGATAGACGATAAATTCAGTTTACGCTTATTTCAAAAGAAATATTAAGTGAAAAAGTTAAATTAAGTGACAAAACGCTGCACTGTGACGTTGCCTGAAGTGAGGAATTTAGTAGTTTTTTGGTTCAAAACTGTAATAATTTTTTAAGCCTTGAATGCTAGCTGTAACTCTGTTATCCCAACTGAACGATTTCGAAGTTTGGTGTGAACTTATGGTTATATTTAGGGCCATCGCAAAACCAAAAATTAAATGTTTTTACAAAAAACCACTTTTAAATTAGGATATAAAAAATGTCCACTGTCCAGTTTGATTTCAATATTAGATGCAAAATGTTATTCTTTGTAGAAACAGAACTTCCATTTTTGCCCAAGAAAAAGATCCCGAAAGGCTTCTGGATTGAGGGAAGAAGTTTGGAATGTTACAAAAAATAAAAAGTCAATACCTTTCCGTATACAAAGCAAACAAATATTCGATTTCAAATTATGAAAGGAAATCAGAATGAAGGGAATCTCGAGGCGTTTTATCCTCCAGAACAAATCGAAATTTTCCGGAGTTCTAAATGCGTTTGTTTATTTACACTATGAGAATAAATATAACAGCAACTATACATACATATGTATGTGATTACAAAAATGTTTGTAACCGGCAAAGCTAATAAACAACTTGCAATATCTTGTATCTATTCCTAACTTCCGGACTACTACTTTTCGAAATTTTTATACTGTTGCTTCTTCTAGATTATTTAATAAACTACCTTGTATGTTAAGGTCACTTATTTTACCAAATCTTTTTATGAAACATCCTAAGAGTTGGTTGTTTGAATCTGATTTCGGTGATTTGGAAAAAATTATGTTTTCATAAACTTAATGTTTTTTGTATTTTCCTTTTAATTTCTGGTGAATTTTTGGGAATTGGTTTTCTAATTTGTTGAAATTTTTGTATCTGGTCGTTCTTTTTGTAATTCCTTAATTAAGATTTTCTGGACTTTGCTTAATTATTTTTTTAATTGTGATTCTCTTTGATTTATTTTCCAATTGTACATATTTATACTTGAAGTTTAAAATTAAGGGTCACCCCACCCAATTTATTTATTTGATTTTTTGTTAATTATCGAAGTGGCATTTAATACTGTTTTATTTTCTAACAATAATGCCACTACTTATTTCAAAATTTTTATTTACATTTTAGTCATATTGAACTTGATGTATCTAAACTTATTATAAGAAATAAATGAATTTTTAAACCTAAAAAAAAAAAACCTAAAAAATAAATTTAAATTTAAAATACAAATGTTTTAATCCAAAAACTTTTGATCGTAGAGTCCTACACGCTACACAATCTATCCGACGGAAACTCTATTTTGAAGTTATCAGTTACCTTTTTTTAAGGCCTTGTTAACTCGTCAGAGAATCTATTCAAGCTTAAAAACGGGAGCAACTTAAATGCTTTTCTACCTTCTCAGACTTGGTCTAAAAAAATTGCACTGCAAAAATAAAAAATTGTAATTCCAACTTTTATAAAAGAACTCTTAAAACACTTAACAGTTTCCGCTACTCACTAAACCATATTCTAGAATTTATGCAATTCTGGGTGATGAAACCTCGTTAAATCGTTCTTAACGCACGAACTAGATTTTGTTTTTATAAAACTAACTTTTTATAACATTCCAAAAAACATTAAATAATTGACATTTTAAATTCAACCAAAACTAAACACTAAAGGACTAAGCTTAAAGCACAAATAATCATATGTTTACAACACTGGTCGACACGGTTTTCTTACTTGCAATAAGATTGCACTTTCCCAATGGGTTTTGATGGCCTAAAATTTAATCAGACTTTAAAATTAGAGATATCACTTTTCAAATTAAAAAAAAAAAAAACACTTACTATATAAGGCTTTTTGAGGTTATCTAAATTTATGAAGTAGATTTTTTTCAATAAAATCCGTGAGGGTTTTCCAAATCTATAATCCTTTTCTTCATTAATCAGTTGAATATTTATATTATTTCCTAAAATATTCGAAAAATCTTAATAAGTTCTTAGATTTTAACTGTCTTACATAAATCTGAAAGAAACGTTAAGCCAATCATGCTAAAACGGTTTTCAACAGAAAAATGCATAACGGTAGGTTTTGTTTTTGTAACGAATCTATTGTCTTAACAATTCTTTTATATCAAGTTTTTGAAATATGTATATTAAAAAATATAAAAATAATGCTGTTAAAATTAAAGTTTGGTTTCGAAATTAGCACTAACAATTAAGTCCAAAGTTCCAAATATGTATATTAAAGTAGCAAATACAAGTTTTTCTCGAAACTTCATATAGATTCAAATAAAGACTCATAAGTAATGAGAATTTACAGAAACTAAGTAAAACACTAAAATGCTTCAAATTGTATCTAAAAGAGAATGATTTGTACTTTGCAAAATCATAAAATAAGGGATATTTTGAGTTTAAATTTAGCACTAAAAACCTTGTTTTTGATTGTTTTTAGCATTTTTAAAGCGGTATATTTTAAAAATTTAAATGCGAGATTCAAATTAAGGACATTTTAATCCTTTAAAAAAGTATTCTTTTGTTTGTGCAACAGATAAAAAAACGTAGTTTTGTCGGCCAATATCATATATCATTATTTGTGCTTAAAACAAAATTGAAACCGAAATCCTTAATCCTTGAAAAGATAATTTTAATGAAAGTGTTTAAATATACATATGTATGTACGAGTATCTGACTAATGTTATTCCTCATGTCAATTTATCCATCACCATTTTTTTTTTAATGCAAACAGTCAGTTCGTATTTGACAATTCAATTTACAGTATTTAGCATCTAAGTCGCTTTTCTTTGGTCGTCAAGAAGTCATCTGATGGTTTGGATTTCTGTCTCGAAATTAGACTTTTTTTCAAATCTTTTTCATGTTAAAAACTGGACGGTCAATAAGAAAAGGAAACCCTGTCGACATAATATTTTAATTTATTTTAAATTTACTATTAGATTCAGCTGTCAGGGAAAAAGCAACTAATTACTAACGGTGGACTAAACTTTTAAGGTACATCAATAATATTGATTACTATATAAGGCTTTTTGAGGTTATCTAAATTTATGAAGTAGATTTTTTTCAATAAAATCCGTGAGGGTTTTTTAAATCTATAATCCTTTTCTTCATTAATCAGTTAAATATTTATATTATTTCCTAAAATATTCGAAAAATCTTAATAAGTTCTTAGATTTTAACTGTCTTACATAAATCTGAAAGAAACGTTAAGCCAATCATGCTAAAACGGTTTTCAACAGAAAAATGCAAAACGGTAGGTTTTGTTTTTGTAACGAATCTATTGTCTTAACAATTCTTTTATATCAAGTTTTTGAAATATGTATATTAAAAAATATAAAAATAATGCTGTTAAAATTAAAGTTTGGTTTCGAAATTAGCACTAACAATTAAGTCCAAAGTTCCAAATATGTATATTAAAGTATCAAATACAAGTTTTTCTCGAAACTTCATATAGATTCAAATAAAGACTCATAAGTAATGAGAATTTACAGAAACTAAGTAAAACACTAAAATGCTTCAAATTGTATCTAAAAGAGAAAGATTTGTACTTTGCAAAATCATAAAATAAGGGATATTTTGAGTTTAAATTTAGCACTAAAAACCTTGTTTTTGATTGTTTTTAGCATTTTTAAAGCGGTATATATTAAAAATTTAAATGCGAGATTCAAATTAAGGACATTTTAATCCTTTAAAAAAGTATTCTTTTGTTTGTGCAACAGAGAAAAAAACGTAGTTTTGTCGGCCAATATCATATATCATTATTTGTGCTTAAAACAAAATTGAAACCGAAATCCTTAATCCTTGAAAAGATAATTTTAATGAAAGTGTTTAAATATACATATGTATGTACGAGTATCTGACTAATGTTATTCCTCATGTCAATTTATCCATCACCATTTTTTTTTTAATGCAAACAGTCAGTTCGTATTTGACAATTCAATTTACAGTATTTAGCATCTAAGTCGCTTTTCTTTGGTCGTCAAGAAGTCATCTGATGGTTTGGATTTCTGTCTCGAAATGAGACTTTTTTTCAAATCTTTTTCATGTTAAAAACTGGACGGTCAATAAGAAAAGGAAACCCTGTCGACATAATATTTTAATTTATTTTAAATTTACTATTAGATTCAGCTGTCAGGGAAAAAGCAACTAATTACTAACGGTGGACTAAACTTTTAAGGTACATCAATAATATTGTGTCCATTGTATTGAACTACTTCTACTACTACTACAGTAAATGAATGCACCAACAGTCGATATTTCAGTAAATTTAAATAAAAATTGACAGTCAATGTGTAAACAATTATTTTATCTGTCAAATGAATGTCATTGTTTTTTAATAGAAAAATAAATAAATAATTATTGGCAAACAAAATTTTATGTTTATGTTATACTTAAGTTCGATTAACACTCATAGGTCTGCTGTTGTTGTTTTTGTTGTAACGTTGGTACATGGTGCTGCCCCGCAGTGTTTGATTGTTGTTTATTTGCTGAATTTTGATGCTGATGTCCAATCACTGCTGCTGCTGCCGCGGCGGCAGCTGCTGCCGGAAAAACTCCAACTACACGACGCGCTGCTGCCGCCGCCATGCATTGACTATAGTAACGCCCGAATATTCGCGGATCCATGGTTGCAGCGGCGGCAGCTGCTGCGGCCGCTGTACCAAACTCATTGGGCCAATGTTGCATTAGTCCTTGCCATTGGGCTGCAGTGGAATTTTGATTGTTATTGCTTTGAGTGTCAGCGGAGGATGTTTCGGATGTATGATTGTGGGGACTGGTCGAATTCTGTTGGTAAACAGGTCGATTGTTGAAATCCAGTTGTGGGCTAAAGGACGAAGAACCCGCATCATCTTTGGATTGATTGCTGACTTGTTGATGGTGGGAATGATGGTGACTGTTGTTGTTGTTGTTTAGGGAATGATGATGATATGATTCTTCATCAACTCGGAGGATGTGTTCCTGTTCGTCGTCAGCATCGCTAGCCACAACATCGATATCTTCGTCTTCGGTGAGTGCAATTCGCTGCTTGCTCATCAAGGGCAGGTGGTGACCTTTATATTGTGATTGTTGATGAAGATTATGATGGTGGAAATGATGGTACTGGTGATGGTCGGGAGTGTCGTCGGGCGCCAAAAGCGACGCCACATCAAATTGGCGTTTTCTGGTTTGTGAGTAAAGATTGGCTATGACTCCGGCGGCTGTTGTTGTCGTCTGAGACGTCTCACTTACTCCCCCACTTATGATAACGGATGTCAGGGGATTCGAATAACGCTGAGGATTTGAATGATGGACATTTCCGTACGGGCTATTTCCCACCAACAAAACTCCCGGATGCGTTGGTGGTGCCATTGGCGGTGGAGTTATTGCCAGCGGTGGTGGACTCGGTGAATCAGTGCCTTCATCATCGACTGCGAGACCCATATGCTTTCGAACTTTCCGCTGAGCCTTGCGCCGACGAAAATCACCCTTCCGAAAATCATCCAAATTCGCCGGATGCACTGCCCAATAGTGCCCCTTACCATTTGCACTGCGACCAGCCTTAATGAAACAATCATTCAATGATAGATTATGGCGTATCGAATTCCGCCAACCAGGACCTCGACTTCGAAAATAGGGATAGTTATCGAGAATATATTGATAGATGTCCGACAGAACTAGTTTGGACTCTGGTGAGCTGAGAATTGCCATTGCTATCAAACCAATGTAACTGTGCTGTGGTTTGGGTTCTTCGGGTTGAAACATTCGATTAGGAAATAGTCCCATTGAGAGGGCAAATCTCGTTGGGATATAAGGTCCGCTTCCAACGGGGCCTCCTGCTGAACCCGGATAGCCCGACGAATACAGTGGTCCCGGATATTGTTGTTGAGGCCCTGTACGCAATCGTTCAAAGTTCATGGCATAGCTGTAAAGCTGCAAACGATAGTGTTCAAGTGGTCCTAAAATACCCGGTGGAACCAACCCGTAGCCATTTAAAATCGATGTCATTCGGCGAGTATTTGAAAGCTGGTCGTTTGAGTTATTTCCATTTGTCGTTTGTTGCGGTGGCAGAGATGGCGACATTGAATGCTGGCCAGGCGTTGTTCCTGCCGCTGATTGCATTTCAATTGATGCTGCGATAGGCATCCTGTCTAATGGGGAGGGTGAAGATGGTGGCGGCGGAGGATGACAGTTATAAGGCGGTTCTAACTTTGGTGATATATTCAAAGTGACTTTGTTGTTACAATTTATCGATAAATTATTATTTAAATTCACAAGGCGATTTGCACTCGCTAAAGACTGAATACAATTAAAGGATGCTGGTGGTGGTGATGATGACGTTTGATAAGGCGATAAAGGTTGTCCGGTGTCGTTAATATCGTATTCTTCGGTTTTTAAAATCAATTCACCGTTTGTTTGTTGTTCATTTGAATTCATTGTTGATGGCGTTCATCAATGAAAAATTTAAATTAACTTTTACAAACCGAAATGCTATGATGGCTGTCGCCGTCGGCAAAAATCACAAATAACACAAAATGAAACATTTAAAATTCAATTCCGATATAATTTTTCTTATTAGGAATGTAGATATTTTTTATTTTTTTTATTAAAAAACAAACACAAACACAGTAAACAATTTTAAAAAACTTTGGTTCGGTAGGAAGGTTAATTATTTTTCTTTTGTTATTACTTCATGCAATCATTTTGGGGACACAAAACTTTATTTTTTTTTGTACATAGATATAAATGAACATAACATCATCGCGAACCGCTGTATTGATCAATTAATGGATGCTATCCGACTGTAAGAATAGCCCAAGTCCAACTGTGTGTGTACCGTGTGCCGTTTCAATTTGAAAGTGTTCCATAGCCAGAACCAGAGCTAGAGCCTACTCAAAATCAAAAACTCTCTCGCATATGACTCTTCAACTGAATATGAGAATTTATTAAAATACACCACATAAGAAAAACAAAACAAGTCCCATTGAAGCAACAAAAGCAAAGCAAGAAATAACACTAAACATATAAACCCTCTCAGCCTCATCAGCGGAGTGGAGTATCAGTATGTTTCCTTTCCTTATTGCAAATTTGAATGTGTTAGTGGTAGCTACAACCGAACCATGTTGTCGTGTTCAAAAGTTAAGCACAACATAGACATACCTACCTACCACCATCACCACCACCACCAACATTTGCCATTGCTATTGTCAAATTGAACAAATATTTATCATATCAACAACAACAATAATAAGTTACCCCTCGAAGGTTACCGTTTTGTTGTTCAATGCACAACATCGTCGCTCGTAACAGTAACCAATATGCAAGGACGCGACGACGGAGTTTATGGCATAAACAACATTGTGTATACCCAAACAAAAAACAAGGAACAACCAACTGTATACACACCCTACGATTGCGATTGCTATTGCTATCTGGCCGCTACGCTACTGTGCAATGGGAGGGGTGTTTTAAACATCATCCATCTACAGTTACTTTCCAGAATGTGAGAGTGAGTGTGAGCAGTGCTACCGATTGAATGAAAAAAGATGACAACGCAAAATGGGGGTTGTTACTTTAGATAGCTTCTTCTTGTCTTCTTCTCTATTCTGGCTTCTAGCTTATGCTTATGTACTTCTCTGTCTTGCCTTAGCGTTATTGCCTTCCTTCGTTTATTTGCTTATTTGCACTGAAAAATCACTTCTCTTGTTGTTTTCTTGTGTTTGTTGGTGTTTTCTCTTATTTCTTATGCTCATCGTCATCATTGGAATTCCTTATTTTGTTAATGAAAAAAGAATAATAATACAACACAGCACAGCAACGGTACCACAGAAGAAGAAGAGAAACAAAAAATACTTTTTCTGATAAAAAAGGCCGATGAAGATGAAGGTGGTGATGGTGAGTGTTGGCAAGAAAATGGAATATGTTTCTTTTTGATCTCTCTTCAGACCCCTCCCATTTTTTTATTTTTAAGTTCAAAAGATTTGCAAGTTATGTTAGCTAGTTAGATATTCTTAAAATAGTTATTGGCAACACAAAATGTCTATTCTAACTACCTACCTCTATTGTTTTTTTACTTTTTCTTTTTTGGATACACCTATGAAAACTTAAGTAACTAAGTAGAAGATAGGGCACCTACCTATAGTTAAGTTAGGAATCCTAAAAGCTTTTTAAATTGTATAAAAGACAGCTTAAAAACAGGCATACCTATCTAGGCAACATTGGCCTAGCAATTCTTATCAAAGTAAATACATTTAGGTAGGTACCTATCTATTGGACGATTTTTCCAAAATTATTGTTACGGCCTTGAAAATGATATTAAATCCAACATTTTCAAAGAATTTAAGATAAGAGGCCCGAATATTGAAGTAAGGTAAGGGCGGATCCAGGCGGTCACACACTTAACGTATAGACGAGTTTTTACTCACCGTTTAAAAATGTTCTTTAATGCTCTGTAAGGGAGGTTAATATCTTAACCTTAAATTTAAACATTTCAAGGGCTAAAGTGACAACCTTAGTTATTAGATTATTTAAGAACACTGCTTTTCAACAAGATATGGTCTAACTATTTAACTTGGACGACTCCCTACACATGAAAGCATTACAAATTCCAACAGTTATTCAAATATATGCCCTATTGAAGAGTTTAATTACAATAGTTTAAAGGGGTTCTCGTGCATTTCAAGAAGAATTGTTAGAAATTGTGTTGAAACATAGATTTTTTCCAAAAGTAATATATTCTGTTCTTGTTGGCATTTCTATAAATGCGAAGAACGCTTCAAAAATATAGATCCAGAAACCCAGAAAATAGGAAAGTTTGCCTGAAATCTGAAATGTGCTCTTTTTACGTAGAAAAATAAAAAGGAATTTTTTATGAAGAATTGTCTGGCTTTTTTTGACGTAATATTTTCGGACTCAATTTTCGGGAGTGTATTATTAGTATCGTCATGAGTCTGCTTACTTGTAGATTGGAGCTGAGGATAGAATTTAAAAAAATTAAATCTCAGTTCTAGAGCATTCTAAGCAAATTCACTTCAAAAAACAAATTTCTTCAATTTCTTAAGATCTTAAAAGTTCTTGTATGGAATAGAAAATCAATTTTGAAAGAAAAAATAATACTAAGAAAGCATTACAATATTTATGTGCGTCAAAAAAAAAAAATTAAATTGAATTGAAGCCGAGTTTCAGGAATTTAAAGGCAACCTAATATCAAATTAGCGATCTCTTATTCTTTGAAGACCCTTTTTGCGCTTTCTCTAAGAAAAGATTTGTTGAATAATTTAAATCATTTCTAAATTGTGTTAAAATAAAAAGATTAGTTGTTTTTGACTGCAAACTGCTTTTTGGTGAGTATCGTTAATTTACTAACAAATCTTTAGGTGAAATCTTTACAATACTTAGCTGGATCGTTAATTGGTCAAAAGTTAATGAATTTTTGTTGTGCGATTGAAATAGGTCTGGATCTCCCATTCATATTATGTTCTTGGCCTTGTGCTCAGTTAAAAGAAGTCTTTTTAAAAAGTAAATAAATAAAAATAAAAGGGGGGTCACATCCATTAACGCAATACGATAAGTTTTGAGTTCAAGGGAATTGCTACGAAAATTAAAAAAAAAAAAACAGAGGCTATGTACAACCCACACTTCTTGTCTCGTCTGTCGATTTGTCTTGCTTAAAACTTTAACAAAATATTCTTAACAATATTTTGTGTGAGATATATAATTTGATGTCAATATCTTTATTTGTTCTCCAAATAGGTACTTGAGTCGAAAACAATTTCGTATCAGTTTTTTGTTGTTCTTGTAGGTTTTCGTGTTTTGTTAAAGAAGTTGCCAGTTGAATTTTTCTAAAAAATTGACTGAAAATTACCAACAATATTTTGAATATGATGTGTGAAGGGATTGCACCAGCGACCACTTAACTAATTGCCGCCAAACAATTAAGAATACATTCAACCTGCTTCGATACTTGATACTCCATCGCAGATACTTTGCCCCGTCCGTCGCGTCGGTCACCGCGTCGTCGGCTATAGCTATAGAGCCGAATCATAATAAAAAAGTATTCATATTTCAATTTCAAGTGTCGTTGATTTTTGAAGCAAATGCATGGTAAGGTCAAATGCTGATTGTGCATATTGTGGAAATATCGATAGAACGTTATCGATTATCGAAGTATGGTTGGATGTATACGAAGTCAAATAATTTTGTGTATAAATAGGAATAATAAAAATATATTAAAACACTACAAACTCTGAAGCCAACGAAGTCGATTCTTTTACTTAGCAACTCGCTGGAGGTTCGATTAAGTTAAATTCAGTAGTTCAGATACCTCACAGAGCTATCCGCTTTTGGGTTAAGGTATACTTGGCTACTCGCCGGACCAAGTCTGCTCTACGGAAACAACACATATACTGAACCTCCACGACTCACAATCAGGGGTACAAACGTTACATGGCGATCTTGCCAGGAGCAGCAAAACATTGTCTATTAGATGTCCCGGCAAACCCAACTGGCCCTAGCAGCCAATTTAATTAAAGAAGCCCAGGCACTACTAATAGAACCAACAAGGCCCAAAGAAACCGAACAAATAAGAGTAGGCCCCAAACCCCTAACCATCGAAGAGTATTTGAGGCGAAATACTACCCGTGCTGCAGAACCGGCGATCGCTCGACTAATTTCTTACAATACGGTTGTGGTTTTTCTTTCTCTTTCTGAAAATGAATAATTCCAAATGCTATAAGTGTTTAAAAGTAATTACTGAATTGACTTTTGTATCGTGTGAAATATGTGGAGTGGATTCACATTTAGAATGTTCTAAAATCAGCAAAAAGGACTTTAAAGTCTCTTATAAGAATTTATTTTTTAAGTGTGAAATATGCGCGCATATTCAATTGCAAAATTGTATAAAAAAAGTAAGAGATCTTTCAATTCTATTAAATAACTCTGCCAATAATTCTCTGAGTGCACTTGCAACAACATCCATCACTAATCCATCTAATTTAAATGCAAGTCGCAATATTCGTGGCACTACTCGAGCACAGAGAATACCGATAGTTAATGATGATAAAAAACGGCTCTCCACCTCTGTTGATAGAAGAGTTGCATTGAAGGGTTCATCAACTCCTCTTGATCTCTATAAAGCATAGAAGAGTTTCTATAACCGATTGTCTTTCTTCCGAAAATTCAAATGACATCGCAAAACAGACAAAAGCATCATCATCTTCTTCTATCAAGGTTGATGGTTATCCCAATGCTTCCATTAACATGGTGTCTCCTTTACTCTCGTTGGATGGATGTGGCGATGACTCTGAAGCTAATTCTAGTAAAAGCGCTGATGTTGTGATCATTTCGAATGTTGACACCATCGAAGCTGTCGCTACTGGCTCTAATGATGTTGCTGTTGATGCCCATAATGTTGAATTTGCTAAAAATGTTGCTGCTGCTGGTAACTTTGATGACGTTGCTGCTGGTGTTGTTGTTGGTGCTGACAATTTTGCTGCTGTTGATTCCAATAGCGATAATGTTGCTGGTTCTTCTACCCAAACTACTAAAGATGCTGGCATCAATGTTGATGTTGCTGGTTTTTCTTCTCAAATTGTTTATGAACTGTCAAAGTCAACAGCTGTTCCTCCTCAGGATTCTTTGGATGCTCATAATCAAAAACACTCTATTACCAAGACCGGAATCTCAGACTGACATTTCGGTTTGTCTACAAGCTAAAAAGCACTAAATGTGAGAAAGTGTGTGTGAAATGATGCAAAAAACCAAACACATTCTCACAATTAGTGCTTTGGCCCATCAAAATGCTTCATTATAGTAATCAGCCCCATCTAAATGCTTCATTTTGAATGTTTCATGGCCTCGTTCAAAAACTAAACAATCCTTACCAACAGAATCTGAAGTGCTGACATGGTCTTAAATTGGAAGATTTGTATAGCTTTTTAATTTCAATCCAAATGCTGTTTTTTATTTACTTAAATTATTTGCGAACGCAATATGAGCAGCAACTGGTTAAGTATAATTGGAAATGGACAAAAGTGTAACTTAATACTTTGTAAAACAACAAAACCGACAATTTTTTCAGCTGTAGTTTGCTTAGAGCATTTTTTGGCGACGTTAGAAGTTCAGGTGGAAACAATAGGCGGGTGCCTCCGTATTTGTTTGTACAGAAAATGCTACGAGAAGCATACTTGTGAAGTTCCATTGCCAACTTTAGCTAGTTCAGATTCCTCAATTAGATTAGTATTTTCATCATTTAAGCAGTTCGATAATTGCAAGACCAAATTTTAGTTTTGTTTGTTGCAGAAATATTCCTGAAAATTTCTTTTAAGGGACTTTGTTAGAGTTAGAATTTTGTTTGTAGTTAGATTTTGGAATAAAAATTTGAGGGAACCATGTTTTAAAAATAAGTTGCTTTGTGTAAAGCAACTTTAAGGAATAGAAATAGGCAATATGGTTACAAACAATACCAACTAAATGAGTGAAATAAATAGATTTAAGTAACTTTTTTTATTCCAGTATGGGGAAACCGAACACCCGATAGAAAAATGGCTAAATAATGTTATCTTTCATGCTTACGCATAAAATTACGAATTTTGTAGCATATGCAAATTTCTAGACATTTTACAATCTGAACAATTAAATATGCTATGAAAAAATTGGCTGCTATTAATGTTAATTTTTTTTTCTAAAAAGTTGATGAAGGTTAGCTGAAGCGGAAATTTCTTTAATTAACATACCTAAAATATTATTGACTTTCTCAAAAATATTTTTCTATACTAACCTCTGCTTTATATCTGAAAACTATTGTTTATGTATATTTTCTTCTATGTTCTGTATTTATAAAATGTAATGTAATACCCTTCAAACAATAATAAGTAAACTTGAACTTTGGTAACTAAACATTTTTAAGGAATGAATGAAAATTATATTTTGCGTTAAACTGTGGGAATTCACTAAAAAAAAATTCTGTACGTCAACAATCAACATTCATGTCGATTACTTGATCTATTGAATGAGTTGTGCATGAATTCAGAACGATTTTAAGACGTTTTCATTTTGTGATATATGTCAAAATTTGTTTTTTATTTGCTCTGCATTTATTCAACAGGTTCGCTATAATCGTTCCGATTACTTTTTTAAAACATTGGTGTTCCTTTGATGCATAGTTTTTTTTTGATACATGTACATATGCTTCCATCAATCAAGAATGTTATGGATAAGGTATTTTTTGATTATAACTATTTTTTTTAAATATAATATTTATTAATCAAAATGGAATTCAAAAATAGTTGCAAGCTTAAATCATTAAAAACAAACTATAAATACATTTGGATTAATTAAATTGATACAGATTTTAATTACTTGCAAATAAAATATTTGGGCCGTTCATTAACGAAAATTTATTAGAATTCAATACAAAAATTGCGCTCGCACCTTAACTTGATGTATCTTCGAACGCATCTTTGATACAAAAATCCGAGGTTAATTTTGAAATTTGAAGAATTTTGTAGTGATTTTTGTAAATTAGTGAATTAATTATAATAAACTGATGTTGAACATGCTTTTTTCAAGACAAAAAGGTACATTGGTTCACTATCCACAAAATGCCTGCAAAATTAAAGCTTAAAACTGACTTCTTCATCGAAAAAAAGTAAAAAGAAAAACCTGAAAAAAACTTATTAACACCTCCATTTTGTTTTTGCTGTGCAAAATGCCGCTAGCCCACGGCATCGTTTTTTTTGTTTGTGCTCACATCTATTCATGGATTAATTGTCAAAATTACAAATACAACAATGTAAACAAACGGGTTTTGGAGAGTGAAACGTACGAAAGATTCCGGTCTTGGTAATGGAGTGTTTTTGCTCATAATTGGGATAAACAAATTCCATTTTCTCACGTTCATAACAAGAAGAGTAAACATAAACAGCTGTTTGGCAGTGGTGCTGAATGCTGATGGTAGATATAAATGCTCTCCCATCTGTACCCCGACGGCGTTTTATTTACATCTCTCGATTAAATAAGACGGTTACCGAAGAGTGTGTTATAAATTACACTGCTCGTCGACTGAACCTGCCTAAGACAAGTTTTGTTTGCTCTAAATTATTGAAAAAAGATACAGACATTTCATCTCTCCATTTTATTAATTGTAAACTGGGTGTTCCTGCTGGATCACTTAATGATGCTCTCAATACATCTATCTGGCCTGTTGGAGTCCAGATTAAGCAGTTTACAAGTCGTCTAAAAAACGAATTGCATCCGAATCAACAAAATTCTCAGACGTAAACAAAACGTGTATTGCTGCTCCTTTTGATGAATGCTTTACGATTTTTTACCATAATATTGGAGGTATGAGAACAAAATCGAATGATTTTTTTATTTCTGTTGCTGATTGTTGTTATCATATTATCGCTCTAACCGAGACATGGTTAAACGATAGTTTTCTTTCAACCGAATTTTTCACATCTGATTATAATGTTTTTCGAAAAGATCGCTGCTCCGTACAGACGGGTTTAAATAGAGGAGGGGGTGTATTATTTGCTATTCGATCTGAATATAGAAGTAGAGAAATTATTATTGAACAAATGTGTGTATGTGTAGATTTATCTATTTTATCTTATAAAAATATTCATATTTATTTTTTTGTTTCTTACATTCCTCCATTATCTCAATGTTCAGTTTATGATGCTCACATAAAAAAATATTAATGATATTGCAAAAAATGTAGATGAAAATTGTTATATTGTAATTCTTGGAGATTTTAATTTGCCTAATGTAAAATGGTTATTTTCAAATGATGAAAAACAAATTTTTCCTTATAACTTGTCTAAAGATTTTGAGTATAATTTAATAGATAGTTTAACGGCTTTGAATTTGCATCAAATTAATATAGTTTGTAATTCTTATGGGAATTCTTTGGATCTAGTTTTTATTGATAAAAATCTTGAAGCTCAATTAGATGCAGCTAGTTTTAAGTTAGCAGATGACAGCATACATCATAAAGCACTTGAGATTAAATTTAATTTTTCTGTTTTAATTGAATCCCAATTTGATTCTTATGTAGTTATTAAACATGATTTTAAAAATGCTGATTTTGTTTCTATGAATAGATATTTTGAATCAGGGAAATAATTTTAAATTGTAATAACTTAGTGATAGCTTTTACTATGTTTCGGAATATATTGGACTAAACTGGACTGACTGGATTAAAAGTTATTTGGTTGGACGAAGTCAATATGTTAAAATTGGTGATGTTTTATCAAATAAAATAATAAACTTTTCAGGTGTTCCTCAAGGGCCGGCCCCAGCCAAACTTGCGCCCTGTGCAAGATTTTTAGAAAGCGCCCCCTTTTTTATATTTTCACACATATAAACTGATACACAAGCATAAGCCTTTCCCACATTACCCAGGAGGTAGACTTTCAATGCGTTTTTTTTTATTGAGGTATCCCAGGAGGCCTAAAACATTAAACTAAAGCGCAGCGAAAAAATTAACAGAGGGGAAACTTTTAAACTTGGAAACTTACTTTTCTGGCCTTACATTTTGCAAATTCAGAAATGAGATCATCAAAGTCTAAAGAATTTAATAATTTCTTTTCAATGGACATTATAGATAAACTTACCAATCTCTCTTGAGTCATGGTTGTCCTAAGATAATTTTTAATAATTTTAAGTTTAGAAAAACTACGTTCTCCTGAAGCTACCGTGACCCGGATTGTATTAAGGATTTGGAGAGCAGTTACTAAATTCGGAGCAAAATCTTCAAGGTTTGAACTAAAAATAAAATTTAACACATCTAAACTTGAGCTTTGTGGTGTAACAAGCTGGGATATTACGGTTAACTCTTGAAACAATTCTTCTCCATCTAAATCTTTAAAACAACTTTATGTTAAAACATTCTGCAAATTAAGGCATGAAGCACATACATTTTTATTTTTTAAACATTCGCTTATGTTACTTAAAAATGAAAAATTGATACTATATACGTATCAAACCTTTCAAGTATTAAAAAAAAAAATTCAACTTTAAATCTTTGTTTCGGGTCTAATATAGTTTTAGGACATTCATCAGCATAAAGTATTTTTCTCCGTTGAGATCGCAATGATGAAGCTACAGGAAACATATTTGGTATTTCTAGGGAACTAGCAATACGCTCGGTTAATTGAACATACCTACTCATAAAATGAGCACCGAACATTAACCATTAAATTTAAGGAATTCGGGCAACATGGAACGAAAAATGCTCTTGGTTCCAGGGTTCGAATTCGATTCTGAACACCCGCTTCTTTTCCTTTCATATTCGAACCATTATCATAACTTTGGCTTTGACAGTTCTACTTATTAAAATTTCATGTACATAATTCAAGCTTGTCTAAATTCAACTGAGTCAGTCACATTACGGTCTTGTCACAAAATACGTCACTTCTATTAAAAACTGATAGCCATTTATTTAATATTAATTAACCAACAAAGCGAAAAAAAAATTGAAACAATTTGCATTCTGCACCAGACTAGATATACATACATACATACATTGCTAAAGCATTCGATCGTGTTAACCACAGAGTGCTTCTGCATAAATTGTATTCTCTCGGTTTTCACTCTAAACTTCTGAGCTGGTTAAAATCTTACCTTTCCAACAGGATTCAAATTGTTAAAATTGAAGACTATTATTCTGAAAACATTAGTATCCCATCAGGTGTTTCTCAAGGAAGTCATTTGGGACCATTGTTATTTTTATTATTCATAAATGATATTCCGTCAATTTTTGTATCTTCTCCTTGTCTCTTATTTGCCCATGACCTTAAGTTGTATCGTGGAATTAAATGTTTATCTGATTGTCATTTACTTCTTGAAGATGTACTTAGATTAACAGACTGGTGTCAGTCTAATTTCCTCCATCTTAATATTTCTAAATGCCAAGTTATGTCGTGTTTTAGACATACTACCCCTATTCTATTCAATTATGAACTTAATCATGTAACTTTAGAACGCGTTGATTGTAAAAAGGACCTTGGGGTCGTTTTAGACATTTAACTTTCATTCCTGCCACACATTGACTATACGGTTAACAAGGCTAATCAAATGCTCGGGTTTTTAAAGAGAAACACAAGAGAGTTCAAAGATCCATATTCTCTTAAGTCACTTTTCAATTCTCTGGTAAGATCTGTGTTGGAGTTTTTTAGTGTGTTTTGGAATCCTTTTTATAGAAACTCCTATAATAGAATTGAAAAAGTTCAAAGAAACTTTACTCGATATTTAATCTTTAAACTACATTGGCGAATTGAGATGCCAACCTACAAAACAAGGTGCTTATTATTCGATATCAAAACTCTGGAAAGTCGGCGTACTTGCTTCTCTGTTACGTTCATCAGAGATATTTTAACGTATCACATAAAATGTCCTAATTTATTAAATCTTATTAATCTTCGTGTTCCTCAGAGGCATGTTCGTGAATCTAACCTTTTATATGAATATTTTCATCGCACAAATTATGGCCTTAATGAGCCAATTTCTCGTTGTATCAGGGAAACTAATGCTGTATGTAATAAAATAGATATTTTTAAAAGTTGTTCAAGATATACCTTCAAATTATATGTTTTAAATGAATTAACTATTCAATCAGCTAAACTTTAATATTTTTGTTAATTGTTATTATTATTGTTGAGTTTTTGTTTTTCTCATTCATATAAATATTATATTTATTATTAATAAATTTAAGTAATTATTATTATTATTATTATTATCTTTATTTTTCCAACATATAAAGTACAAATGTTTTAATATAAAAGATTTACGAGCATGGCTTAAAAGCCGTCTGCCGATTATATCTAAAATTATTACATTAAAATTTACATTTATAAATTTTAGACACATCAAGAGAATTGAAAATGAAAAAGTGTAGAGTATTTTAACATTAGCCGCGTTTTATTATCACCATGATCTGATCCGGATCTTGAATTTACATGCATTACAACAACATCACAAGATCCTGCTTTGTGTTTGGATCTCAATTTGAGATCCAACTTTTAATTCTTTTTTTCACAACAAGGAGCGCTTTATCATTGTAATTTCACATGTAAATGTTGGTATCATTGCAAACAAATTAAATAAAACCTGTATTGCCATATAAACATTTCCATTTGACTGAAATAAAATATTTTTTAAATAGAAAGCGAGAAGCTTTATATTTATTTATTTGGTATATAATCCATGAAATAATTAGATATTTTAACAAAACTAGATATTAATTGGTGAAATTAAAATAATTAAGTCCAAAAAAATGTATATTCGACATAATTTATGGGTATTATTTTCCCCAAAAAAAAGGAACAAAAAAAAATCATTGAGCAAAATGTTCTTTGGGCAACCCTGCTTTAAATGTCAAAAAATATAAATAAAATCGAGAAAGCTGCAGCACAAATGGGAGAAAAGATGTTCAAATAAATTGTAAGTAATCTCTAAATTAAATTATTTAAGTGTCACATTTATTAAAAGGTCAAAAAGAATCTGGACTATACATGTGAGACCAAAGCGTTCCTGGATGCTTTGAGTTTGATAGTGCAATGGTGATTTGCAGAAACATTTTCAAAAGTTGTGGAGCTTCCATTTTTGGTATGTGTTTGTTTTTTTTTGCTTCAAAATGTCACTTTTGAAAGAACGAATTTGTCACTGCTACCAAACTTTAAATAATAAAAAATATGATGATCCAATGCCGTTTTATTATCATGATCTGATCCGGATCAGATCATGGTGATAATAAAACGCGGCTATTATGTAAGTATAATTTTGCCAGTTAACATAGACATATTTTAACAAATATATCATTTGAGTTTAAGACTTTATTTTAAACAAATTCAATTGAAACTAATATAAACATATTTCAAAAGTTACATTTTTTAAACAAAAGGAACAAATTTAAACTAGTGTATATAAATTTAAAAAAGTTGATAAATTAATCGATTAAAGAGTAATGGTAGATTAAGGGATTCAATATTAACTGAAAGATGGGCTTTTAGTTTAGCTAAAACAAAATAATAGATTGATTCTAAAAAAGATTTACATAAGTATTTCTGTAAGCGATAGCTTCAGTAACAAACCGGATAAGAACTTTCCAACCACACTCACCATTTAGAATTGAGTAACTCTTTTCTGCAGAAAGAAAGCTTTTCTTAAAGTATAAACGTCGAATTTCTTGGAGTATTGGACATCTTGCTAGGAAGTGATAAACGTTTTCGATTTGATTAAGGTTGCAAAGATTACAATTATGATTTATATCACCCCTATGAGGTCTGTAATTTAGCTCTAGCATTTCAGTTCGGATCTTAAATATTAAACTCATCTCGTTAAATGTGAATTCTTTTCGAAAATAATTAGATTCCGCCAAACAATGATTCAGTTTGCTGTATATCGTTCTTGACATGGACTCCTTAGCACGGTTCAGAGAATTTTGAAATATTTTTTCGTCAATTGCTGAGATGCAGTCATAGAATTCATCCTTCCATGAACCAAAGTTATTCAAGGCTAGATTCAAGGTCGTATTATATTTAGTAGCCAATTCTTGCCAATCTTTGACAGGCGAGTAACAACGCTGAAGTGCAATCATGAGTACTTTTCTTTGAAGATTATTATCACATCTTTTTAAAACTTTGACAATATAGTCCGCATTTGCCTTAAGTTTTTTTAAGAAAATTGGAAGTAGTCCAGATTCGACATATATTGCATAGTTAGGTGTGTTTAAGGGGACCTTAAAAACACGTTTGAAGAAATATCTCTGGATAATTTCAAAGTCTTCACATGCTTCGTAACCATACACTTCATTAGCATAACAGAATGAACTTTTAATTGTTGCATCAAATACTTTGAATTTTACCATCGGTTCGATACATTTGTTATTAAAAAAACTTGACCAAATGCAGTTAATGGCCGATTTCGCAACTGATGTTTTATCTTTTATATGGGGACCTATGTTTAAATTGTGTGTTATTGTAAAACCTAAGTATTTAAATTTTTTAACTATCTCTATTCTTTCACCATTAAGGTTCCAAGAACGGTCATGTCTGACATTTTGATTATGAGATCTAAAAACCATAGTTTTCGACTTTGAAGTATTTATTTGAAGATCCCAAGAGTTACAATACTGGTTAAGTTTGTTAATTTGCAGTTGTAGAGTTACCGGATTATCAGTAAGAATGACTAGGTCATCCGCATATAAAAGCACCTTAATAAACAAATCACCATAATATACACCCCCTGGAACACTGTCTCCAATGTCGTTAATAAAAAGTGAGAAGAGCAAAGGACTCAGAATGCAACATTGCGGGACACCCACTTCTGTCTTAAATTGCTGCGAAGAGATTCTACCATTAGAAACTACAGCTGTTGTATTTGAAAGAAGCTTCTCATATATTCTTAAAAATTTTGTTGATAATCCAACACCTGCTAGTTTGAAAAGTAATAGTTTTCTGTTTATAGTATCAAATGCAGCTTTAAAATCTACAAAAAAAGCATAGAGATTAGTTTTCTTATCCGAAAAACGTTTAGCGACATTAGTCAGAGTAAAAATGTGATCAACTGTAGAGAGGTTAGCTCGAAACCCAGCCTGAAAACAACTTATTTTGTTGTTTGTTTCAACCCAAGGTACAAGCCTAAGATATAGCATCTGAGTAAACAGTTTTCGTAAAGAATTGAGAACAGAGATACCTCTGTAGTTTTCGGGGAGATTAGGATCTCCTTTTTTATAGATCGCTAAAATGGATGACTCTTTGAAATTCTTTGGTATTTCTTCGTTGTTGAACACTCGGTTAAGTAAGAACAATACATGTTCTAAAAATTGTGAGCTGGCATTTTTCAAAACCTCGGCTGGGATGCCATCTAGGTAAACCCGAAGCCTTATTGTTTTTAATTTTTTTTTAAGGCAAAAAGTAGTTCTGGCATTGAGAACGGAGTGTCTAGTTCTTCGATGTAAATAAAGGGTAACGCAGAACATACGTAAGATTGGTAAGGATCTACTTTTGTAAGTTTTTCGAAATATGATCCCATGGTGTCGATACTGATTGGAAAAACATTCGATCAGTTTCGGTTACCTAAAATTCGTACATTTTTCCAGAATTCTTTAGCATCCCTGCATTGAATCATATTAAGAGCTATTTTTTGCACATATTGTTGTTTTTTATAGAGGCATAGGTTTTTATAAGTATTATTCGCCTGCAGATAAAGACATTTCAAGGCTGAGTTGTTAGTTTTCCTAAAGAGTTTCAACCATTTAAAAGATATTTCTCTGCTTTTTCTACAGGCATCATCATACCAACTGCACTTGTACAAAATGCCTCTGTTTACTGAGTAGGTGACACTTGACTCTCTTATGGTTGTAATAATAGACTTAGTTGATTCATCGATTGTATTCTCAAACGATAGTGAGAGATCGATTGAATTTTGATTCAGATTTTGCCTATAAATATCATATTTTTTTATCAATCCAGCGCAATTTTGAATAACTGGTATCGTTTTGTTCTTGAAAATTAATTGGTTTTGATTTAAACTCACAAGAGACACAAATGGGAAGATGTAATGAATAGTTAGCAGGGATAACGTTGAAATCTTTTATAATATCAAGCCAGACACCTTTGGCTAGGCAATAATCTATAACAGAGCAGCCTTGGCTGCTAATAAAAGTAAAGTTTCCTAGATTATCACTTTTTGATACTCCGTTCAAGACAACAAAGCCAAAATCCTCAATCAGCTCGGTTAAGTAATTACCATTCGAGTTTGTACAGTTATCAAATGAGTTTCTTCTGCACGAGAGATGCTCAACATTCATAAAAGGTGTGTTTTGGAACTCCCCTATCCGACCGTTTAGATCCCCGATTATTAAAATGTTTTCATTATCCTGTGTTAACAAAAAATTTTGTAAGGCTTCAAACTCGAGGTTCCACTTACCAAAATTCAAATAAATTGGGATTATTAGTAAATGTTTCGTGTTGATGAATCATAAATAAATTGGGATTATTAGTAAATGTTTCGTGTTGATGAATCTATTATAATTTTGTTTTCACTAACTTTATACTTAATTTGATTTTTTGTCGTAATATTTTTAATTCCACATAAAATTCCCCCACTAGCACGACCCTGACTATTATTTCTTATTGCTGGAATCCATTTAAGATTAAAACCCTCAAAATATTTTAGATATTGAATCTCTTTACCCTCTTCTACAAACGTTTCTAACAAAATAAATAAATCATAGTTTAAAATTAACTTAAAAAATTCTGGCATTAATAATTTGTTTTTAAGACCTGTAACATTATAACAACAAACCTTTAAATTAAACAAATTTAAGGAAATCGAATTATTGTGGCAGACGGCATCTGAATGCTAGGTTGATTTATGACGTTGAGCCAATCCTGGACCCGAACCATGTTGATCTTTGATTTTGTGACTTATAGATGGCTCCCTAAGCGTGTTGGAATTGTTTTTGACGTTTACATCAAAAAAACACATTTCATCCTCTCCGAAGGTTATTTTGATAAATGACAGTTCATCGTTTGTTGTTATTCGTAGACCTCGTAAAGAATCGTAGGAAAATACGAAATCGGATATTTTTAATTTCGATCCCCTTATTTGCATTCGGATATTCGGATTCCTCTCAAGAAGCTTCGATTTCAGTTCAAAAAGTGTTTTCCTTTTCCTCCGGTAAATAAAAGATTGTTCTCGGTGAACCACAACTCCGGTGCCTTTTAACTTAGGTGCAGCATTTAATATTTTTTGTGCAATTGCTTTGTCACTGAACTTCAATATCATTGTTGTTTTATTGTTGTGCCGGTTGATGAATTCTTGTGATTTCTCATACTTCAATTGTGTATTTACATCTAGATCGAGAAGGCTGAGACAAGTTTGTTTTGCTTGACTATCCTTGTCAGTTTTCTCATCTGGGGCCAAATGGAATACAACCATTTCTTCATGCGATTTTTCGTGTAAAAATTCCAATTGTTTTTCGAGCGTTTCACAATAGCTTTCAACAGCAGCTAAACGTCCCGTAAGGTGTTCATTTTGAGACCGCAAGAGCTGTATTTCGACGGAGATAGCACATACATATGTCATCTTTAGTTGAAATATTTTTCAAATGTTCTGTGTGGCAGCCATCAACAATAGATTTGATTTCGTTAATTTGCGATAAAGTGCTCATATTTGTGCTTTTATTGAGGTTCTTTTTTCGTGGGGTAGATTTTTTGCTTGTGGGGGGTTTAGATGGAGATATTTCCCCCAATTTTCGTTTCGATAGCATATACAATTTACTCACACAGGCAAAGAAGAAGATGGCTTCTGGTTCGTGCAAACTTAAATGAATTCTATAAATCCTACCTTTTAAAATACTTTAAAGGATTTCACTTTCGATTTTAAACTGTTTATTAGATTTAAGACTTTTTATTAGAATTGATGTAAAAAAAAAAAAAAAAAATTCACCTTGAGGTAGAGTAAAAAATTTAAACAAACAGGAGCACTTAAAACCTTCGACCTCACTCACTCACTTCAATCTTATCAAAGTAAGTAAGTAAAGTAAAGTAATTATGTATATCCTAGTCTGTAAGAGTTGATCTCTGCTTGATGATAAATAAATAAATAAATAAAAAGTAGCCGTTACAACAGTCATTAACTTAAAAAAAAAAAAAACAAACTGCCTACGCAAGAACGATTCGACTCCACATAGATTCATCCTCCTTTAATTTTTTCACTCTATGCTCCTTTTCCATTCTATTAAAACTTTCATCTCCTGTAAGCAGGCACTTAACTCTTACACAGTGTGCAATAAGAAAACCTGCACGTGCTGCCCCATATGATTCCGTATAAATAAGTTTTTTTTTGAAATATCTCCCATGTTAGTTTCGCTGTCTATACTTAGTGTGCAAAAAAGAAAACTTGCACATCCATTGACCATTTGTAGCAAAGACACCTACCTACCTAGTTTCCAAATATTTCAAATCTCAACACAAAAAAGTTCCATGCAAGAGAAAAAAAGAAAAAATCTCAACACAAAACATTTCCATGCCACCTCATATGTGCAAGATTTATTTCATGCACACCGAGTCCCAAAATTAACATAGAGAGTATGACAAAGCAAAATACTTATTCATATTGAATCGTATGGGCTAGAACGTGCAGGTTTTGTATCACGCACCGTACCTGAATGTGAGTTCTCATCTACAAAAAAAAAAAAAACAACAAAAAAACACTCCATATAAATATATGGAGTGTCTTGATTTGTAGTATAGAAGCACAGATAAGAAACTATACAGGTGTCTCATCCCCATAGAAGAAAATGTCCCATATTTTTTTCACTACTCCTTGGCTATCAACCGACAAAAAGCTTTTTGTCGGTTGATCCTCAAGCACAAAAAGCTGTTTTTGATTTCACATATTGGCTTGCCAGTATGCCTGTTCAAAGTTATGTGTCTAACTATAAAAAGTTCCAAAGTTGTTTTTTCTCTCAAGTCAATGTCCATAGAGAGAAAGAAGAACAGAAACTGTTTTGGTTTCGATGATGTTTTGGTCCCGATGATGTTACCATATTTCAGTTGCTATTTTTCAATCGATTTTATGCTATTTATGCTATTTATTATTGAATATGAAAATAAAAACCATAGTTATTAATTTTTCCATGTTATATCTTACTATATCAAATAAAACAATATACATATGTTGAAAATACATTTAAGAAAGGAAGAAAAGATAAGTTAGGTGCAAGACATTTTAAACATAATTTGTATGGATTCCTATGGTAACACTGATGCAAATGTACGTGCGCCGCCGCCGCTGGTGCGCGTATGAGGCTTAGTTTTGGTTGCCTTCCTTATTTTGATTTTTTTTTGATACATATATTGAACGCATGTGTGTATGTCATGCATCCATAGATATATCAAAAGGGTAAGTTTCAATTTCGGTCTTTTTGTTGTTTGTTGATTGTTTCTTTGTTGTCCTATGCAAAACGTAAGTTGCGTATTTTGTGAATTTAAACAGGTGTAGGTAGGTACTCATGTAAATAATTTCGATACAAAAAAGAGGCTCGGATATGACCCACACTGATAACTTACTATTGATGCCCACTTAAATTTTTCAAAATTTATTTTTTTTATTTGGAAAAATTGTATTAGTAAGTAAGTATGCTAAAATATACATTTAAACTGTTTTCTGTGGAAATAGATGTATCGAAAAGTTAAATTAATATATTTTGAAAGAAGTTTGGTTTCTCTAAAATAAACATTGTCTTATGTTACAAAACATTAACAACAATATTTCTATGGGATGAAACAACTTTAAAGTCAATATTTTTCTTTATTCAATTTAATTTATAAATTCAATTGGGTTAATTTTTTTTTTGCTTAAGGTTTTTAGTTTTCTGTAAAATAAAAAATTGTTGTTAATAACAACAATTTGCACGAGATCAAAACAATTCTTTCTTTCTTTTTTCTTTCTCCTTTACCCGATATTTCAGTTTAAGAATCAATTTCACTTTTTTTTAGGTTTAAATTAAAGGAAAAAACTATCGGTTGATTAACTTTTTATTTTAAACTATATTTTCAACATTTTTTGTTTTAAATTAAATAAGTTTGAAGTCAATATCTCTCTCTGTTTTCAAGATGCTTTAGTAGAAACTATTTTTACCAGTTTTTAGTAGTTTTCTGTAGTTTTTTTCTAAAAAAAATAGTGAATTGGGATGTTAAAATAGGTCTGTTAAGTTTTGTTTAGAAGTTTTTTTATGTTTAATATATCACTTAGCCTATTTAAGCAAAGGTGGTTTTATAAAAAGTTTAATAGACAATTTTTGGCCTTGACAAATAAAAATAAAATATCGTAAGTGTTTATAGTTATTTATTTTATTATTGATCTTTTATAAAATTACCTTTGTTTAAATAGTTTCCAGGGGTCACGAACGGGGACGTGGCAGAATATCGATCCCCACCCACCTACCACCCGCTGAATTGTACATTTATATATATGTATATGTATATGTAATTTTTTTTTATCAATATTCATGTCGTTTTCTATATTGTTATATACAGAAAATGTTCTCCCACGATTTGCCTGACGAACATACTATAAAATAGGTTTAAAATAGGAAGGTTTTGTAGATTATGTCAAAAACCAAAGATCTGATATAAGTGGTAAGTCAGCCTGCGTTTTTATGATACGTAGTTTATGCGGCAACTTTAAACAAGTTTTGTAACATGTCATTTGCCCAAGTAATATCCCTTCGCAACAACTTGAAGTAGAAGCGCAACTGTTTGGATATATGCGAAGAATTAAAATTAAATGTACGAGCTATTTGCTGCGATCAAGGGCCTACAAATAGAAGTTTGTTTAGTAAATTATGTCTAGATGACAAAAGTTGTAACTTTGTTTACAAACAACAAAAAATGTATGGTATGTATGATATTCCTCATCTTTTGAAAAGCATTAAGAATAATTTATTGAAAGATTAAATGCAACAAAAATTTGTCCAAAATTAACATAGGCACATACATTTGTATCTATTTTTTTTTTATTATTTATTTTAACACTCCTTCGTTAAATATGGATTGCTATAATAAAAGCTGCCAAGAGGGTGGTAATAATAATCCTCTATTTGCCTGTTTCGGACCCTGTGGTAATCTTTACCATGCAAAATGCGTTGGTTCAACGAACGCTTTCATTGAAAAAATAGCCAGTTCAAAATTTGCTTACTGGTACTGTCACGACTGCCGTAAGCTCTCTGTATCTCAACTAGCTTTTAAAATGTCTTCTTTTAAGGCTGACATTTTAAAACTTTCTAAAGATTTTGAAGAGCTACTGAAGTCTTTCAACACTGCAGTTTGCAAATTAAATGCATACTCTGTAACCAACATCATGGTCGATAGTTCTACTTCGATTAATGATTTGGCACAGCCTATTCCTACTACTTTCTCTTCTGCAGGTGAAGACATTCTCTCGCAATCATCAGGTTCTGCTGTTAATAACGCAGAAAGTGTATCTGTCAAACAAAAGAAAAAGTCTAAGAAAAGAAGCCGAGAAAACTCTGAACTTGCAAGAAATTCTACCCCCCCATCAAAAAGAACAAATGTCAACATCACCCCAATACCTAAAGATCCCACCGGAACTCCCCATATACCTCAAGTTGTTGAATCAAATTTAGCTTCCAATAGTGACTCCGTTACAGGAACTGTAATAAACAACTCCATCCCTATCAAAGCTGTCTCGAAACCAAAAATAATTTTTATATCTCGTCTGGACCCAGTTACAACGCCAGATGATATAACTTCCCACTTAGTATCTACCAAGAGCATACCTTCCAGCTCATCCATTAGGTGTACTAAGATCAGTAAACCTAATAGCTTTGTTTCCTCTTTTAAATTAATAACGAATCCCACTTTCTTTGATTCTATTTGCAACACAAATATATGGCCCGCTGAGACTTTAGTCAAAGAATTTACTCATAGTCAAAAACAAGGTGTTGCTTTGAAACCCAAGTCAAAAAACTTAACAGGCTTGCGCTCTTTTACCAAAACGTAAGGGGACTTCGTAGCAAGACTGCTGACATTTTTCTTAACTCCCAATCATTTCCACACGACGTATTCGTTTTGACAGAAACGTGGCTTAATTCAAGCTTTTCCGACACAGAACTTTTCAGTCAAGAGTTCGAAGTTTACAGGAACGATCGGCATGTTGGTAATGCAAAGGATTTAGGTGGAGGTGTTCTCATAGCGGTAAAAAATACATATTTCTCTTCTTCTGTATCTTTTCCATTTGAATTATCAACTGAACTGGTATGTGTAAAGATAATGATACAGACTAAAACTATTTTCATTTTAAACGTCTACATTCCTCCAAAAAGTTTGGAGTCTGTTTATAACGATCTCTCCTTGGCATTAGACTATATTATAAATTTGTCCAGCTCTGACACCAATATTTTACTTTTAGGTGATTTTAATTTACCTCACATTGACTGGATTCCATCCGAAGACGAATCCTGCCTTGAAGCCTCTCCTTATTCTTCACAATTGGAACTATCTCTTCTCGATAAAGTCCTTCTTACTGACTTACAGCAAACAAGCTGTATTAAAAACTCAAAAAATCGAATTCTCGATTTAGTCTTTTCTTCTGACGCTATTAGTACTCTTGTTCTAGAATCTAGATCAGGCATTACTAATATTGATAAATATCACCCCCCTTGGACATTTTTTTTGACTTAAGTAATCACCTTACTTAACACAGTAATTCCTTTGATTGCTTATATAATTTTGATTTTAGAAGAGCTAATTTCCAGCAGTTGTCTGAAGATTTAACCATTTCTGGAATTGCTGATACATTAGCATTTTCTAACATTGACGAAGCAGTTTCAACTTTTTATAAGATCCTTAATTATTGTTTAGAAAAAATGTACCCTTAAAGAAATCAAGAAATACAAACTTTAGCCATCCTTGGTACACGAAAGAATTGCGTTCACTGCGTAACAAAAGAAATAAGGCATGGAAAACGTATCTTAAAACTCTGTCTCCAATCAACTTCTCTTTTTATGTCCAACTCTTTAACCAATTTAAGTCTCTTTCTAATTTTTTATATGCTTGTTATGTTACTGATATGGGATCCTCTTTGAAAGAGAATCCTAAAAAATTTTGGAATTTTGTAAACTTAAAGAAAAAATCAGATGGCTTTCCAGTTAACTTCACTTACAAGAACCTTTCGTTAGATAAAACTGTTGATATCTGTAACGCTTTCGCGACAAATTTCCGTGAGTCATTTGTTAATAGCCCTCAAGAAATTGATGAAGTATATTTTCATAATCTTCACTCCTTTTCACAAACTAGCTGTAGTCACATCCCTGTGCTACAGAGTACGGTCCTTGATCTTTTATTGAATGATGACTGCTCAGCCGGCCCCGATGGTATTCCCCCGATAGTATTAAAAAAGTGTAGTAATGCTTTAGTTGAACCCCTTACGTTCTTATTTAAACTTTCTCTAAAAACAGGCAAATTTCCCAATGTATGGAAGGATCATTTCTAACACCAATTTTCAAGAAAGGTAACAAGGCGGATATAAGCAACTACAGGCCCATTGCAAAGCTTTCTTGCATTCCTAAAGTGTTTGAACAAGTTGTATGTGAAAGTGTAGCATTTTTTAGTAAGAATCTCATTTGCGAACAGCAACATGGTTTTGTGAAAAAAAGATCAACCGTTACTAATCTCCTCACATTCTCAAACATATGTTCAAACGCTTTAGAACAAGGTTATGAAGTTGACTGTATATACACTGACTTTTCCAAACCTTTTGACCAACTTAGCCACGGAATTATTTTATTTAAACTTAAAGCTCTTGGTTTTCCACCATTTTCTTAGCTTGGATCAAATCATACCTTGAAAACAGATCCTATGAGGTAAAATTTAGAAATTGTCTTTCTGAACCTTTTGTTGCTCAATCTGGTGTTCCCCAGGGAAGCCATCTTGGCCCTTTTCTGTTTATCCTGTCTATTAACGATGTATCGTCATGTCTACGCTCAAGTGAAGTACTCATTTTTGCTGACGACATGAAGATTTTTAAAATAATAAAGTCCACCCATGATCGTATTCTTTTACAAGCCGACATTGATAGTTTCACATTTTGGTGTGGGAAAAATAGCCTTTCACTCAACCCTTTAAAATGCCAGACGATAACTTTTACTAAAAAACGAATCGGTAGTGTATTTGATTATTGTATATCACAGCAAAAACTCTTTCGCGTCTCCACATTTAAAGATTTAGGTGTTCATTTCTGTTCCAACTTAGAATTTACACATCACATTAATTTGATTGTTAATAAAGCAAGTTCTATGCTTGGTTTTATAAAACGCTGGGCAAAGGAGTTCAATGATCCATATGTTACTCTTTCTTTGTATAATTGCCATGTTCGTCCTCATCTTGAATATGCTTCGCATGTATGGACTCCCTATTACGAAATTCATAGAAAACGTATCGAATCAATTCAACATAACTTCATTCGCTTTGCCCTAAAGGGTCTTCCTTGGGATGATCCTTATGATCTGCCTCCCTATGAGCATCGTATTCTGCTTCTTCAAATGCAATCTCTTCATCAAAGGCGTGTTAATAATGACTTAGTATTTTTTCATCAACTCATTAATGGTGAAATTGATGCACCTTATTTGCTATCTTGTGTACATTTGAATTACCGAGGCGGAACTCATCACCTGCGTACATTTGATTTTATACATATTGACTTCCATAGAACTAACTATGGAAAGAATAAAGCTTTAAGTCGAATGAGCATTTTATATAACTTAAACTGTTCATTGATAGATTTAAATTTGAATAAGGTGGGATTAAAATCATTGTTTAGAACCAGTGCTCCACTATCGTAAACGTTCTCATTTTATTTTTTGTTCTGTAATAGTTAAATGCTAATTATGTTTTGTATTTTGTGCGTGTGTTAGGCTATAATTGTATTATTCTTTTACTAACAACTAACACATGCACTTATGATGAGCATCTGATCGTAGTTTGACGCTTGCTATAAGCTTACTACTTTCTGAAAAATTCTGAAGTGTAAAATATTGACCCAACAGAATTTCAAAAAATGAATGTAAAGTTGGCGGCACAAGTTCTAAGTAGATCTGTAGCTTGTGGAATTGAAGCTTTATTAGGTCTAAATAAATTTCCCATAAATATAGCGCATTTTGCAAAACCAACAGCTAATTTTATAAACAAAATAAACCGACTTTTCTACCTTTTAAATAGAAAACCAGCTATTAAAAAAAATGATCAAAATCTAATATTCATAAGAGAAATGAAAACATATATTTTCAACATTCAGCCTATTAATTCAAGAAGCAAAGCGTTTTGTTTCAAAGGTTTTGCCTTAAGTATTGAGAGCATTTTGTAAATACAAAAAGCATTATATATAGACCATAATGATTTATATTATTTAATATTAACAAATTTAACCAAGATCCCTTAGAAAATTTATTTGAAAAGATAAGAGCAAGAAATGTTAATAAAAGTAATCCGAATGCTGCTGAAGTTGGCTCCCTTCTAGCAAAAGTTATAGCTATGAAATTTGTATTCAAATCCAAATGTTCAAACTGTGAAGAAGACGATACAGAATATCTTAAAGTTGATTGGAATGCTATTTTACAAACCAATGCTAAGGAACAAATGAGCCGTTTATTTTGAAAGTGGCATAAGTCACTTTTTCAAAAAAAATCGAGTTAATGGCAACACTAAATACAATTGAACGGTATCTTTTCATTTTTAAAAAATTTGCACTCAATAAGTTGAGAACTATTGAGATTTCTTCGAGACAAGTATTGGTAATTAACGGTATAACAAATATCTTAAATATCTCGACTTAAAAAAAAGTGACTTATGCCACTTTCAAAATAAACGGCTCAAATATCGATTTCGTATGAGCTACCGGAGAGTGAATCATTTGAGAATATAGTAAAGGTTCGTGTTTTATTAAACACAACTAAACAACAAAGTTTAAGTTCATGAAGTTATTTTATTAAATTTAAATTACTTTAATATTTATCGTACAAATAATACATTTTTAAAAAACATAACTTGGACGTCTTAATGAAGAGTGAGTTGGACGAGAAGTGAGCTTGGACAACCAGACCACTTAAGGTGCGTGTCCATTTGAGAGTAAACGTGCTGCGAGTCGCTCTCAAGCTGCTCTCGAGAGCGATCTCGCAAGTGGACATAGTCTGGAGAGTAGCTCGCGGAGAGTTGACTAATTACTCTCGACATTCGATCTTTTTGAAAGTCACTCGCAAGTGGACACATGTGTTTACCACTATCCGAGATAAGCTCTCGGAATACCAACACAGTTCGTATTTTGCGAGTAGCTGTCGAGAGTAAACATGGCAAAGCAGTGGAAACTATGTCTTTTTTTCATATAAATAGGATATAAATATAGGAAGTTATTGTAATGGGTCCGATTAGTCAAATTGAAAATTTTGTCATTTCTCGACGTTTCAAGATCCCTAGAGTCGAAATAAAAGATTTTTAGAAAGATGCCTGTGCGTGCGTGTGTACGTACGTTCGTACGTCCTTACGTTCGCGACGTTCTTTTCGTCGTCCATAGCTCAAGAACTAGTAAAGATATCGACTTCAAATAAATATACAAATAATAATGCAGAAAGATGCAGAAAGGGATGTCAAGAAAATTGAGTGGGTGGTTTTTTTACCATAGGAGTTTAAATAAAAGGTGAAAATGTTGGTTAACCCCAAACATCTCACGAACCAAAACCGCTAGAGAATTGAATTAAATATTATATCGCACCTCCGGTGGTACAATGACGTAAATGCAAAAAATTCGGTTCTTCGGAAAACACGATTTAACATTTTGAAAACGGGTTTTATTAAAAAAAGCATACTTTTTTTTTTATGAAAAAAAAAACTCTTTATTCAAGGGTATTTAAACACAGTTTTTGGAAGTTTAATCATTTTTGTCTGCTTCTAGCAGTGTTAATAATAATTTTAGTACAAATAAACAAAATAGTGATTTGTAATAAATAAACTTAACACTTGTGTCGATGTCTCACTGAAATATTAGGAAAATATTTAAAAAATTCAACAGAAAACTGTCATAACGTGCACTTACGACTTTGTTCGACCGAAAATAATAAAACAATTATACAAAAAGTTTTGGAACTCATACAAATAGGTCGTTGTCTGACTAATCGAAGCGTTGTTCGTTGCAGATTTGAAACATAAGTGACAGATAAGTCAATATACTTGCGATACTTTAGTTTGAAAACATTGTAACGGTACAAAGACATATCTGTCCTCTGGACACAAATAGAACAATTTCAATTAGGTCTTTGTTTTATTGGAAGCAAATACCTTTTTTAAAAGTTGTGACATACTTAACTGAGAAAATTCAAAATTTGCACTTACGTCGTTGTACCACCGGAGGTGCGATATTATATATTGTAACGTGATACCAAACAAGTATATTTTATGAAAACAATCCAATTAACGGTTTTTTTATAAATCAAAAAAAAACTGAAAAAAAATTTGTCACCTCGAAAATTGTACGAATAAAAAATGATTTTATCTCCAAAACAATGTGATGCAACGAAGAATAACGTTTTTATCATTGAATTGACAGTTTGTTTTATAAAAAATAAAAACCTAAAAAAAAACATTACTCAAAGTTGTTACAAATTGAATTTTGACTCAAATAACTTTTCAAAAATTTAAGGTTATGGCTTCCAACTTATTTTATTTTATAAGAAATATTGTTTTCAACATTCGGTAAAATTTTGAGAAAAATCGAATCGACAGTTTTTTAACAAAAAATAGAAACTTAAAAGAAAATTTAACAAAAGTTGGTAAAAATTCATTTCCGACACAAATATCTTTTTAAAAATTTAAGATTATGGCTTGCAAATAATTTAAACTTATAAGAAATATTGTTTTCAACATTCAGTTAAATTTTGAGAATAATCTAATTGACAGTATTTTTTACAAAAAATAAAAACCTAAAAAAAAAACAATACTAAAACTTTTTATACTTTTTATTTATTACTACTTTTTATTTCACAGAAAATATTGTTTTCGATATTCTGTAGTTTTTTTAAATAAAAATCCATATTTTCAAAAAAAAAAAAAAAATCTACAAAAAATAGTACGCAAATTTGGTAAAAATTGATGTTCGGTTCTCGATATCTCGTGAACAATAGAAGATATTGACTTTAAATTAGATTCATTCATCCAATTTGTATTTATTTATTGAAATAAATTTTTTTTAACAAATGTTACTAAAATTGGTAAACAAATTTTTTCGACTAAAAATCTCGTTTACAAAAACAGATTTTGAAATCAAATTATTTCATCAAATGCAAAATGTTGTTGGTAATTTTTAAATCTTTTAGAATAATTCAACTAACAATTTTTTTAACAAAACACGAAAACCTGCAGATCTTTTAAGCAAGGCAAATCGACAGACGGGATGGGAAGTTATCAGTGTGGATAAAATACATGGCCAACTGATAATATGCTAGCAGAAGAAATCTATCAAGTGGACACGATTATGAGAGTACTCTCAGCAAGAAAACTCTCAATATTCTAGCAGAGAGCTCACGATAGCAAAACTTCTAAAATTTGGTTCGCAAATGGACAGTCTCCCGAGAGTTGCTCTCGAGATTTAACTAGCAGAAGTACTCTCAAATGGACACGCACCTTTAAAAACGAGATAGATGTTCAAGATAGAACATCAACTATCATTGATCCATGGATAAGCGTCGGTTCGTTGCTAGGCTGATAAGAAGGCTTACATTAATTATTGGTTGTTCTTCAGGTACATATTCATAGAAGACGAACTGAAGAAAAAACAAATGATAATAAATACAGTGTCACACTAAAGTATTTGTCTTGCAAGTACAAAGTATGGTGAAAAGCTATTTTATAGTATGTTCGTCAGGCAAATCGTGGGAGAACATTTTCTGTATATAACAATATAGAAAACGACATGAATATTGATAAAAAAAAACAATTACATATACAAGTGATGAATGCCATACCACTTCAACACAAAACAACAACAACTGATGATAAAGGATCGCTATCGCTCTTGCAGCCAACGCCCAAATCCAAAGCGTCAATATTTTGAAGATACGTGACCAAACAAAGATAACGACCACATGTTCTCGATCCCCACAATCTCATATCCAATACGGGACCAAACGGACATCATTATCAGCAGTCATAATATACTTAGGACTTATTAATAGAACATAAGAATTAAGATTATAAATACGACTGCATGTTATTCAGTCGAGTTATTTATTAAGAGTTATCCAAAAACATAACTATTCTTTTAGCTCACTAGGAGTTCTTATCTAATAAAGAAATCTTTAACAAAATAAAAATGAAATTATCGTGTTTTATTTAAAATTTACATATATATATATAAATGTAAAATTCAGCGGGTGGTAGGTGGGTGGGGATCGATATTCTGCCACGTCCCCGTTCGTGACCCCTGGAAACTATTTAAACAAAGGTACACACAGAGAAATTAACGCAATACAATTTACAAAAACGTGCAGTAAATTTTACAAAAGGCAATTGTAGTGAAATTTATATCAAAAACTATGAAAACGTAGTACTCGTAATAAAATTCACAACAAAAACTACGAAAATGTAGCGCTTGTAGTAAAATTTAATGTGATTGTACGGAAATTTTCAGCGAAAATCATTGAAATTTACTACACTGATAATACTACAAATGCAGTCTAATGTACTTCAAAAAAAGTAGAATTTACTATCAATGTAATGAAATTTACTATAATGATTTTGTAAAATTCACTACAAACCCAGTATATCATTTACCCGCCTTTTTTGTAAACACTTTTATTGTATATACTACGAATACATTTAAGTTCACTTCACATATAATAAAATTCACTACTTAAGCGTAGTCAAATTTACTACGTCTTTTTGTAAAATTTATTGCTATTGTATTTAGCACAAGTACAGTGAAATTAACTATACATGCAATCAAAATCACTACAATATCGCAGTCAAATTTACTACAAGCTTTTGTAAAATTCATTACTATTGTGTTTAGTACAAAAACAGTCAAATTCATTACACATACAATTTAATTTATTACAAGTCTGATGAATTTTACTACCTGCTTTTGTAAAATTTACTACTATTATATTTAGTACAAATACAGTGAAATTAACTACACATACAATATAATTCGCTTCCTTGGTGTAATGAAATTCACTTCCTGATTTTGTAAAATTTGTTACGAATGCAGTATCTCTTTTTCCTGCTTTTTTGAAAACACTTTTATTGGATCTACTACAAATACAGTGAAACTCACTACACATACAATAAAATTCACTACTCTGTTGTGGTGAAATTTACTACGTGATTTTGTAAAATTTATTACAAATGCAGTAACTCCTTGCCCGCCCTTTTTGAAAATACATTTATTCTATGTACTACGAATACAGTGAAATTTACTACACATATAATAAAATTCACTACTAAAGCGTAGTCAAATTCACTACGTGATTTTGTAAAATTTATTACAAATGCAGTATATCCTTACCCGCCTTTTTGAAAACACTTTTATTGTATTCACTACGAATACAGTGAAATTCACTGCACATACAATAAAATTCACTACTAAAGCGTACTCAAATGTACTCTATTTAAGTGATTTTGTAATATTTATGTATTACAAATGCAGTTTCTCCTTGCCCGCCTTTTTTAAAAACACTTTTATTGTATTTACTTCGAATACAGTGAAATTCACTGCATATACAATAAAATTCACTACTAAAGCGTAGTCAAATTTACTACGTTATTTTATAAAATTTATTACAAATGCAGTATCCCTTGCCCGCCTTTTTGAAAACACTTTTATTGTATTTACTACGAATACAGTGAAATTCACTGCACATACAATAAAATTCACTACTAAAGCGTAGTCAAATGTACTTTATTTAAGTGATTTTGTAATATTTATGTATTACAAATGCAGTTTCTCCTTGCCCGCCTTTTTTAAAAACACTTTTACTGTATTTACTACGAATACAGTGAAATTCACTGCACATACAATAAAATTCACTACTAAAGCGTAGTGAAATTTACTACGTTATTTTATAAAATTTATTACAAATGCAGTATCCCTTGCCCGCCTTTTTGAAAACACTTCTATTGTATTTACTACGAATACAGTGAAATTCACTGCACATACAATAAAATTCACTATTAAAGCGTAGTCAAATTTACTTTATTTAAGTGATTTTGTAATATTTACGTATTACAAATGCAGTATCTCCTTGCCCGCCTTTTCTAAAAACACTTTTATTGTATTTACTACAAATACAGTCAAATTCACCAAACATACAATAAAATTTACCATTAGTGTGGTAAAATATATTACGTGGTTTTGTAAAATTTAAAACGAATGCAATATATCATTCACCCACTTTTTTATGCAAATACTCTTCTGGCAATTATTACAAATGCAGTGGATTTCACTATACGAATAATGAAATTTACTACACATACAGTGCATTTTACTATCAGTATAGTGAAATTTACGAAAAGAACAAAGAATAATAGTGCTCAAAATGAGGTCCAGAGAGGTCGTTTTTGTAAGTTTCGAGGGTGTCATTATTAGTATTAATGATCTCCCAAACCAGAGACGCAAGTCATTTGGAATGACGCAAAATATATTTACGGACCGATAAATGGGATAAGCTACACTAACACGAGTGGTTAAGCGTGTAAAATATATTGACAGTAGAAAGTTTCGTCATCGTTCCGAATGTTTCGTATTTGTTTGGTAGAACCATTACTGAGGTTTTTCTTGGCATTTTCGAAAAAAAAAATCAAGAAACAACATCAAATAATTTCAGAAACGTAAGATACAAATTAAAGATCAAATATTTCTCGGGTTAGTTAAATTGTTGATATTCAAACCTGATTGTTATTAAACCCATTATAATCGGGAACAAAGAGGTATTTCGAACGGCAAATTGTTAAGAACAAAAAATCGTTTGCATATAAAAAATAATATTAATAGCTAGATGGAAGTAATAAAAGAAATTTGTCAACGATGGAAGTACGTAGAATATTTGTTTTCCTGTAAAATCATCAACAATTGGGATAATATTGTCCCAACACCAATTCTGTTAAATATTGTTCCAAAGGACGTGTTTATTGTATTTTTGACCTTATGAGGCGACCGACACACGTATATTTTATTGAGAAAGGCTTCTTCCTAAACTATTTTAACGGGGGTTTGTAAAAAAATAAAAAGAATTTGCACTTATTCCTAAATTTTAACTTATTAAATACCAAAAATGTCATTACTGTGGCGTGTCCCAAGCTGTACTTTCCCTCATAAAATGCAAAATATTAATATTTTGAAATATTGACCCACCCGGAAAAGTCAAATTATAATCTCGGATGAAATTTAATCGAAACACATTGTCTAAGGCCTTGAAGTTGCCTATTATGTACATATTTTTTTTACTCTAAATTTTGTGATTTGTACATTTTCGTGATTTTAATTTGTATCTCGTCTTATGACGTAACTTATTTTAAAACTAAGTTCTTTTAAATATGTATATAATTTGTCGATACTATGTGGTTTTTATAATAATAACAATACAAATTGAATATATCTCATATTTTCATTCTTCCACTGAACTCTTCATTTTCTTTGCTTTTTTTGACAATTTATATAATTTCAACAAAAATTAATGAACATATTTTTGTATAAAGAAAATGAAGACCTTTTGTAATCATTAACGCGTGAAAATTATCTCCTTCATTATTAATTCAATTTGCATGTAGTCTTGTGGCAATTACTGCAAATGCAGTGGAATTTACCATAGAAATAATGAAATTTACCAAAAGTAAGGTAAAATTTACTACGTGATTTTATAAAATTCATTACGAATGTAGTATTTTATTTACCCGCCTTTTCTGAAAACACTTTTATTAAATTTACTATAAATACAGTGAAATTTACTACACATACAATAAAACTCACTATTAGTGTGGTGAAATTTACTACCTGATTTTGTAAAATTAATTACGAATGAACTACTCGTATATCATTTACCCGCCTTTTTTGCAAATATACTCTTGTGGCTACTACCCATGCCTTGTAATTTGCCTTTTACACTTTTACGATTTTGTTTTTAAACTTTTATTTAAAAATTTATTTAATTTTTGTGTACATCTGGTTATAATAATAACAACAATAATAATCATGATATAAGAACAGAATATATCTCATACTATATATTTATTCTTTTACTGAAATTTTCGTTATGTTATAGAATTTTTGATAATTTATATAATTTCAAACAATTAAATATAAACTTAATAAAAATTCTCAAAAAATGGTAGTTTATGTGTTTTTTTAACAAACATAAAATTATTTTTATTTTCGTTTCTGCTAAAAGTCACAATGACGTTTGGTTAAGTTTATCAACAAAATTGATTAATTTTCTGCAGCGAAATCCATAGGCTAGGCGCGCACTTGCAATTTTTAGTTGCCCAACTGCTTGGTTCGGCAACTAAAAAGTTTGAGTTTCGACACAAACTAAACGATTGCCTAAAATGAGTTCGCTATTTTATTGAACATATAATTATCTGTATATAAGTAACCAAACAGTTGCGCAACTAAAATTGATAGTGCGCGGCTAGCCTTAAGGTATTTTATCTACCTATAAATTGTGTAAATCATTTCTCATACAAAATTTGACAGTTCATTAACCAAGTAAACTTAAACAAATGTTAAACTTATCTTGTGTTTTACATCGGTGTATGAAAAGTTTTAGGTTTTCTTCGCCCATTAAGAACTATATCCTCTAAAATCTGCTTGTTAGTCCTTTTTGCTGACAGTCAGGCATATTTATTTGGTTTTTGAATAGTTAGATAGTGTCTTGACAGTGAACCATCATACACATATATGTGAACACTGTTAACTGTTTTTTTTGCCACAAAAATTAATTCCAGCTCACAGGAAATTTTTAGCAAGAGAATTGTTATTTTCCTGGCATGGACACGAGTGTCGTCTTAAAAGTACCTTATTGTAAATAAATTGTAAAGAAATAAAGATCTTTTGCAAAAAAAAATCTCTTAATTATCACTCCACTATACTACAAATGAGTAGCTACTGCGAAGTGTATAAGCAGCTTGATGAGACGACAGCACTGGCAACCATACCACGGACTAAATTTAAAATGGAGTTCTATTTCATTCGTCTCAGATTTCGGCGTGGCGCGGTGAGTTTAACTTTCGGCATCGGTTAATTAATCAAAAAAAGTTAAAAAAAAAGTGAAAAAAGCAAAAAACACTAAAAACTATTTGCCGGAATAAGCACTCCAATAGGTGAGTTCCAAAAGTTAATTTTTTTTAATGGTGATTCTTTTTTATTAAATTCTGATGCTCGTTTTTGAAGCATCAATTGCTGATTCCAAAAAGGTATCAACCATCGCCGTACGGCTTACGGTTGTTCAGATACACTCCAAAACGTTTTTGATTTTTCTTCATGATGGTAGAAATTAAGAAAATTGAAAAAGGTTTTGGGATGTATCTGACCGACGGTAAGCCGTACAGCGATGGTTGATACCTTTTTGGAATCAGCACTTGATGCTGTTAAAATAAACATTAAAATCTTTTACTCAAAATATGTATTGAGAAAAAAAACTCTTAAAATACACATTCAGGTTCCAATATGCGAGTTCCAAAAGTTAATTTTTATTAATGGTGATTCTTTTTTAACAAATTTTGATGCTCGTTTTTGAAGCATCAATTGCTGATTCCAAAAAGGTATCAACCATCGCCGTACGGCTTACGGTTGTTCAGATACACTCCAAAATGTTTTTGATTTTTCTTCATGATGGCAGAAATTAAGAAAATTGAAAAAGGTTTTGGGATGTATCTGACCGACGGTAAGCCGCACAGCGATGTTTGATACCTTTTTGGAATCAGCACTTGATGCTGTTAAAATAAACATTAAAATCTTTTACTCAAAATATGTATTGAGAAAAAAAACTCTTAAAATACACATTCAGGTTCCAATATGCGAGTTCCAAAAGTTAATTTTTATTAATGGTGATTCTTTTTTAACAAATTTTGATGCTCGTTTTTGAAGCATCAATTGCTGATTCCAAAAAGGTATCAACCATCGCCGTACGGCTTACGGTTGTTCAGATACACTCCAAAATGTTTTTGATTTTTCTTCATGATGGCAGAAATTAAGAAAATTGAAAAAGGTTTTGGGATGTATCTGACCGACGGTAAGCCGCACAGCGATGTTTGATACCTTTTTGGAATCAGCACTTGATGCTGTTAAAATAAACATTAAAATCTTTTACTCAAAATATGTATTGAGAAAAAAAAAACATTTATAACAAAAACAATCTTTACTATTATCTGTTGCATCCATACCACGAAGTGGAAGATAAAAACGTTTAAAAAAGTATTTTCTTGTTAAGTCTGAAATAACTTAAAAAACTGAAACCAAAAGAGCACCAGTAAGCTTTATGAAGTTCTTACTTTGTATGGTTTCTGGTATTTTATATAATACGTGTGAAATTGAGAGATTTAAATTTTTCCAATTTACAAAAAAAAACCAAAGCTGATTTCCAATGTTGTTAATTTTATTTAACCAAAATGTTTAATTAACTCAACTGAAATTTTTTTTTTTTTCATAATACGAAAAATGTACTTAGAGTCCTAAGTTTAAGTGATCTAAAGTCATCCATAATATGCACAAAAACTTATTGTTATTTTAATTCCTCAGGTTTAAATGAGAAGAATTGGCTGAAATACAACTCACAACCAATAGAGTTGGTAGTTATTAAATGGAAAAACTGCTTTCATATCAGGAGGGCAGAAATTTTAGAAAAGATCGCAGAGGAAATTTTTAATGACTGGCCACTTTTCACGCAATCTATCGGCCTTCATTTGGTATTTCTTTTTTTTTTTCATTTTGGTAATGTTTTTCATATTAATAATTCTTACAGATCGATTTAGACTTTATTTTTCTTTTCGGTGAAGAAAAATCAGTTTGTTTGAAAAAGAAATGGGATAGCTTTCAAAGAACCTTCTTGCAAAGTGTCAAGGATCAATGTGAAAGTGCAAGCAAACCTGTTAAGCATATACTCGAGCTAATAAATGGTATTGATTGTAGTCGAGGTAATAAAAAAAATGTTTAAATAACTTAAAAAGCATAAATTTTTGTCTACAATAATAATTACATTTCACCATTTTTCACTTATACTAACATATACAAATTCATTTCTTTACAGATTATAAAAACTTATTAACGTTCAAGCTGATCCATTATAAATTGCCTCCATTTCAAAAAATTTAACTTCAAAATGGGAAAAAGTGGCACGCTTCAATCCAAGACTCTATCAATAGCACTATATTAGAAGCCGAAAACCAGGCAGATATCCTTCTTAAATACCAACATATAAAAGAATCGTACAAGGGCTTTCATTTCAACATTCAACCAATGGTAGTGGCAAGTGAAAAATTATATTATGTTATATCAGATAACATATTCCATAAAACAGAAAGCTTTTTATCGGCTCTTGATTCGGCTTTTAAATTAATGTATGTATTTAATCTTAAGTATCCACTTCAAAGCCAAAACGTGTGGTTGTTTTTAGAAAACTTCTTTTATGATCTTAATTCAACTCCTCCTAGCTCTGCAACAACAGCCCTGATTAATGAGTTAAGAGATAAACAAAATTAAGTTTTTTTTTTAAAAACAACACAAATTGTAAGACGTCCTTATAAACCTTATCTAATTGCTTGATAACTTGATACGACTAAGTTTCTAAAGACTTTTTTAACATCTTTTTAAACGTTTATTAGTGCTTAAGAGGATCAAGCTGATAAACTTGATTTTGACTTTGGTACTTAAGACTTTTTAACATCCTTTTTAACAGTTTACTAGTTCGGATCAAGCTGATAAACTTGAAACGACTTAGCTTCTTAAGACTTCTTTAACATCCTTTTAAACAGTTTATTAGTGCTTTGGCAGATCAAGCTGATAAACTTGATTCTGATTTTGCTACTTAAGACTTTTTTAATATCCTTTTTAAAGTTAACTAGTTCGGATCAAGCTGATAAACTTGAAACGAGTTAGCTTCTTAAGACTTCTTTAACATCCTTTTAAACAGTTTATTAGTGCTTTGGCAGATCAAGCTGATAAACTTGATTCTGATTTTGCTACTTAAGACTTTTTTAATATCCTTTTTAAAGTTAACTAGTTCGGATCAAGCTGATAAACTTGAAACGAGTTAGCTTCTTAAGACTTCTTTAACATCCTTTAAAACAGTTTATTAGTGCTTTGGCCTTTGGCAGATCAAGCTGATAAACTTGATTTTGACTTTGCTACTTAAGACTTTTTTAACATCCTTTTTAAAGTTAACTAGTTCGGATCAAGCTGATAAACTTGAAACGACTTAGCTTCTTAAGACTTCTTTAGCATTTGACTTTGCTACTTAAGACTTTTTTAACATCCTTCTTAAAATTAAATAGTTCAGATCAAGCTAATAAAGCGCTTTCGCTAATAAACTTAATAAATTAAAATAAACATAACAAATTTTTAAGTTAAAAAAAACCGAATCAAGGGCCGATAGAATTTATTTTATATTGTGAAGTATTTTATTGCATATACTATTTACATATATAATATATCAAACTTTTGGATTAAATATTAACTGTAGTCAATCATGTTCAATTGCTTTGCTTGTGAATTAATTTTTCTAAATTTAGATGATTACTATTCACATTTAAAAGGCAAGCATAAATATGAAAAAGAAATATATTGTAAACAAGGGGATTGTCCTCAAGCATTTTCCAATCTTTTTGTCTTAAAACGGCATTTAAAGAAAGTACATTTTGATTTAAATAGCAATTCCAACACCTCTACCAATACCACAAATTCTACCACTCTCCTCCCTGCGGAAAATGTAAACAATTTGAATCAAGACTTAGGCTTAAATTCAAAGCTTTCATCTCAAAAATCAGAGACTTCATTACTTGCCGATCAAAAGTCCATTGAAAAAATTGAAGAATCGTTTATCAATAAAAAAGATGTCGACCTCTCAGAATGTGCCTTAAGATTTGTTTTAAAGTTGATGAATCACAATTCCGTTCCAAGAAATTTAGTATTCACAGTTGTGACAGAAATTCAAAATCTTTTACTTGACCCTATTGAATGTGTTATTGAATTGAACGATTCGAGCTTAGCAATTCAAAAAATAAGTCAATTTTGTGATACAGCTTTTTCTAAAAAAGAGACTGAACATAAGCTTATAAACCATTTGTCGAAAAAAAAATTACTCGAATTACCAATTAATAGTACAGTTTCATCTGAAATTTAAAATACAATTGAACGGGGTAAACCAATTTTAAAATACAAGGAAATAAAAGGAACTATTTTATCTATTCCTTTTGTAATTAAAAAATTTTTTGAAACTGAAAATTTGCTTAAAAAAACTTTGAAAGAAATGGAAGATCTTATGGCGCATTCCGATGATATAAAAAATTTTGTTTGTTGTTCTGTTTGGCGACAAATTCATTCAAAATTTTCAAACGAAAACAAAACGGTTGTCCCATATTTTCTTTATAATGATGACTTTGATCCAGATAATGTGTTAGGCTCGCACTCCGGAGTGAATTCAATTTCTGCATTCTACATAAACTTTCCAACTTTACCAGAGCATAAACGTTCCTCTTTGACCAACATTTTGCCTGCTATGCTAATAAAAGCCGAGTATTTTAAAAAGCATGAGCGCCTCGATGTTCTTCATAACCTTCTAAAAATTTTATAAGATTTAGAACTGAATGGCATAATGATTCAGATGGAAGGTGTGGAAAAAAAATTAATTTTGTTTTAGGCTTAGTTACTGGTGATAATCTTGGACTTAATAAGATTCTGGGCTTCAGATCGTCCTTTTCGGCTCTGCATTTTTGTCGAATCTGTAAGGCTTCTAAAGCAGAAACACAAATTCTTAGTTATGAGTTAAAGAACAGTTTAAGAACGGTTTCAAATTATGATTTAGATCTTTTACTTAATAACCCAAAACATACTGGAATATCGGAAGTATGTGTTTTCAATAGACTTCCGTCTTTTCATGCGGTTGTTAACGTGTCAGTTGATATCATGCATGATCTTTTCGAGGGAGTTTTGAAAAATGATATGTGTGCTATTATTTTATATTTCATTAAAACAAAGAAATATTTTTCTCTCGAAAATTTGAATGACAGAAAACAGCTTTTTAATTATGGAAGCATAGACTCGAAAAACTATTCCCTTCCTATAAAACTTGAGGCTTTACAAAACAAAAATTTGAATATGCAAGCTAGTGAAAGCCATTGCTTTGTACATTTTTTTTCGTTAATGGTTTGGGATTTTGTTCCTAAGAACGATAAATGTTGGCTTTTTTTTTTAAATCTTCAAAAACTTGTAGATCTATGTTTATGTACTTCATTTAATAAAAATGATTTAGAAGAATTGAAATCTCGAGTAGCTGATCATAATAAAACTAGAGAATTGTTTAATGAAACTCTTAAGCCGAAAGCACATTTTTTGACCCACTATCCCACTGTTATTGAAAGGGTTGGACCCTTAAAAATGATTTGGAGTATGCGAAATGAAGGCAAACACAAAGAATTAAAACAATATGCCCAGAGCATAACATCTAGGAAAAATTTATGCTACTCCGTTGGAATGAAGTTGTCTTTAAAACTAGCTAACTTTTTTTATTTAAATGAAAAAGACATTAAGATTAAAATCTTAAAAAGTAAAAATGTATGTATATCTCAAAAACCATATTTCAAAGACCTTCAAGAATTTGGCCTTGGTATTCAAATATTTTCAGAAAACATACAGTTTATGGGAACACCATACACTTCCGGTTTTTTTTTTGTTTCATAAGCAAAGTAACTTTATTTATAAAATTTCTGAAATAGTAATAAGCAACACACGTGTAATAATTGTTTCCACTAAATATATGTTTCAATACGATTTTAATATAAATGCTTTTATTATAAAAGATAATACAAATATTTTAAATTTGAAATTAATTACGGAATTTCAACATTATCCTGCTTTGCCACATAATCTTTCTAATGGTAGAATGGCACTAAGATTTAAAAATGTATAAAATTTATATTATAGTCATTTTATTGTCATTACTTTTATATAAGAGATTTTGATATTAGCTTGTATTTAATATTACCATAGTTATCAAAAATAAAATAAAAATACATATGAACATTCAAAATGATACCTGCTTTATAATTCCAGACATAGTATTCAACTAAAAAGGAAAAAAAAGAGAATTTTATTTCAGAAAGAATGGTTTTGATATAAGAAAAAAATCAGTACTCTAAATCTCTGTACAAGTACCTACGTACGTAAGTATTCCTACATACCTACATAATATTTAATTCATTACTGTTTGTATAGGACTGACAGATCTCTGTAGAAAAACTCATGGTAGATATACCATTTTTAATTGTATTACAGATTAAAATCAAATCCATTGCATGAAACAGTGAAATTTATTACATAGATATGAAGTAAAATGTATTACAGATTAAAGTTAAATTTATTGCATGAAACAATGAAATCTATTAAAAATGTAGTTAAATGTATCACATCAAATAGGGGAGAATTTACTGCAGTTGTAGTTAAATTTACTACAACTGCAGTTAAAAATCCACTATTTTATGTTAACATTTTACTACATCTGCAATAGATTTCAATGCTTCTATGTAATAAAATTTACTACCATTTTTGTATATGCAATAGATTTCAATGTTCCATGTAATGAATTTTACTACGGCTGTAGTAGGTTTTATTACAATTTTACTACAACTGCAATAGGTTTTATTGTTCCATGCAATGATTTTTACTACGGCTGTAGTCCATTTTACTACAAATGCAATAGATTTTACTGTTCCATGTAATGCATTTTACTACGGCTGTAGTAGATTTCACTACAACTGCAATGGATTTTACTTTTCCATGCAATGAATTTTACTACCACTGTAGTAGATTTTACTACAACTGCAATAGATTTAACTGTTCCATGTACTGAATTTTACTACAACTGCAATAGGTTTTATTGTTCCATGCAATGATTTTTACTACGGCTGTAGTCCATTTTACTACAAATGCAATAGATTTAACTGTTCCATGTACTGAATTTTACTACAACTGCAATAGGTTTTACTATTCTATGCAATGATTTTTACTACGGCTGTAGTACATTTTCCTACAACTGCAATAGATTTCACTGTTCTATGTAATAAATTTTACTACGGCTGTAGTACATTTTACTACAACTGCAATTATTAACTTTCCATAGGAAGTTATTGTAATGGGTCCGATTTGTCAAATTGAAAATTTTGACATTTCTCGTAGTTTCAAGGTCCCTAGAGTCAAAATAAAAGATTTTTAGAAAGATGTCTGTGCGTGCGTGTGTACGTACGTCCGTACGTCCGTACGTCTGTACGTCCGTACGTTCGCGACGTTTTTTTCGTCGTCCATAGCTCAAGAACCAGAAGAGATATCGACTTCAAATAAATTTTGTTATACAGATAATAAGGCAGAAAGATGCAGAAAGGGCTCTCAAGAAAATTGCGTGGGTGGTTTTTTTACCATAGCAGTTTAAAAAAAAGGTGAAAATTTTGGTTAACCCTAAATATCTCATGAACCAATGACTCTAGAGACTTGAATTAAATTTTATGTTATATATTGTAATGTGATACAAAACAATTATATTTTTGGAAAAAAAATTCAATTAACGGTTTTTTTTATAAATTAAAAAAACTGAAAAAAAAAAATTTGTCACTTCGAAAATTTTACGACTAAAATAAGATTTCATCTCCAAAACAATTTTGTGCAACGAAAAATAATGTTGTTGACATCTGATAAAATTTTGAGAAAAATCGAATTGACAGTTTTTTTACAAAAAATAATAACCTAAAAAAAAATAAAAAAAAAGTTGGTAAAAATTGAGTTTTGACTCAAATATCTTTTCAAGACTTTGAGATATTGGCTTTAAGCTACTTCTATCTTTCAAAAAATATTGTTTTCAACATTTAGTAAAATTTTGAAAAAAATAGAATTGACAGTTTTTTTACAAAAAATTAAAAACCGAAAAAAAAAATGTAACAAAAGTTGGTAAAAATTGATTTTCGACTTAAATATCTTTTCAAAAATTTGAGATTATGGCTTCGAACTAATTTTATCTTATAAGAAATATTGTTTTCAACATTAGGAAAAATTTTGAGAAAAATCGAATTGACAGTTTTTTTTACAAAAAATAAAAACCTAAACAAAAAAATTAATAAAAGTTGGTAAAAATTGATTTTCGGCTCAAATAGCTTTTCAAAAATTAAAAATATTGGCTTCAAACTTATTTTATTTTTTTTCATAAAAAAAATAAAATCTACAAAAAATAGAACGCAAATTTGGTAAGAATTGATACATTTAGACAAACTTTTAAGCAAGACAAATCGATAGACGGGATGGGAAGTTATCAGTGTGGGTCGCATCCCAGCCTCTTTTTTAATTTTGTAATGTAATAAATTTAACTACCACTGTAGTAGATCTTACTACAGCTGTAATAGATTTCATTGTTTAATATAATGAGTTTTGCTACCACTCTAGTAGATTTTACTACAACTGCAATAATGTTCACTGTTTTATGAAATGTATTTTACTACCAATAACGTGGATTTTACCACAACTGCAATAGATTTCACTGCGTCAGTAGTGTATAATATTACTACTGTTGTTCAAAAATTTTAGAACAACTACAATATATTTCACTGTTTATGTAATAAAATTTACTAGAACTACAATAAATTTTAATGCTCATGTAGGAAACTTTTAGTACAAATACAGCATATTTTACTGCTTCAGTAGTGAATTTTACTATCATTGCAAAACTTATTAACTTCCCATAGGAAGTTATTGTAATGGGTCCGATTTGACAAATTGAAAATTTTGACATTTCTCGACGTTTCAAGGTCCCTAGAGTCGAAATAAAAGATTTTTAGAAAGATGTCTGTGCGTGCGTGTGTACGTACGTCCGTACGTCCGTACGTCTGTACGTCCGTACGTCCGTACGTCCGTACGTTCGCGACGTTTTTTTCGTCGTCCATAGCTCAAGAACCAGAAGAGATATCGACTTCAAATAAATTTTGTTATACAGATAATAAGGCAGAAAGATGCAGAAAGGGCTCTCAAGAAAATTGCGTGGGTGGTTTTTTTACCATAGCAGTTTAAAAAAAAGGTGAACATTTTGGTTAAACCTAAATATCTCATGAAACAATGACGCTAGAGACTTGAATTAAATTTTATATTATATATTGTAACGTGATACAAAACAATTATATTTTTGGAAAAAAATCCAATTAACTGTTTTTTTTATAAATCAAAAAAACTGAAAAAAAAAATTTGTCACCTCGAAAATTTTACGACTAAAATATGATTTCATCTCCAAAACAATTTTGTGCAATGAAGAATAATGTTTTTGATATCTGATAAAATTTTGAGAAAAATCTAATTGACAGTTTTTCTTACAAAAAATAAAAACCTAAAAAAAAATTAATAAAAGTTGGTAAAAATTGATTTTCGACTCAAATATCTTTTCAAAACTTTGAGTTATTGGCTTTAAACTACTTTTATCTTTCAAAAATATTGTTGTCAACATTCAGTAAAATTTTGAAATAAATCGAATTGACAGGTTTTTTACAAAAAATTAAAAACCGAAAAAAAAATTAAAAAAAGGTTGTTAAAAATTGATTTTCGACTCAAATATCTTTTCAAAAATTTGAGATAACGGCTTCTGACTAATTTTAACTTATAAGAAATATTTATTTCAACATTCAATAAAATTTTGAGAAAAATCGAATTGACAGTTTTTTACAAAAAATAAAAACCTAAAAAAAACAATACTAAAACTTGGTAAAAATTTACTTTCGACTCAAACAGCTTTTCAAAAATTACAAATATTGGCTTCAAACTTATTTTATTTCACAGAAAATATTGTTTCCGATATTCAGTAATTTTTTTTTATAAAAATTCAACAGTCCGTTTTTCATAAAAAAATAAAATCTACAAAAAATAGTACGCAAATTTGGTAAAAATTGATACATATAGACAAACTTTTAAGCAAGACAAATCGACAGACGGGATGGGAAGTTATCAGTGTGGGTCGCATCCCAGCCTCTTTTTTTTATTACATCTTGTAGTGAATTTAACGACGTGTGTAGTAGGTTCGGATTTTACTGCTTTTATCGTAAATTTTACTACAGTTTTTCGTAGATTTTACTGATTTTTTCTCTGTGTGTAATTTTATAAAAGATCAATAATAAAATAAATAATTATAAATACTTACGATATTTTATTTTTATTTGTCAAGGCCAAACATTGTCTCTTAAACTTTTTATAAAACTACCTTTGCTTAAATAGGCTAAGTGATATATTAAACATAAAAAAACTTCTAAACAAAACTTAACAGACCTATTTTAACATCCCAATTCACTATTTTTTTTAGAAAAAAACTACAGAAAACTACTAAAAACTGGTAAAAATAGTTTCTTCTAAAGCATCTTGAAAACAGAGAAAGATATTGACTTCAAACTTATTTAATTTAAAACAAAAAATGTTGAAAATATAGTTTAAAATAAAAAGTTAATCAACCGATAGTTTTTTCCTTTAATTTAAACCTAAAAAAAAGTGAAATTGATTCTTAAACTGAAATATCGGGTAAAGGAGAAAGAAAAAAGAAAGAAAGAATTGTTTTGATCTCGTGCAAATTGTTGTTATTAACAACAATTTTTTATTTTACAGAAAACTAAAAACCTTAAGCAAAAAAAAAATTAACCCAATTGAATTTATAAATTAAATTGAATAAAGAAAGATATTGACTTTAAAGTTGTTTCATCCCATAGAAATATTGTTGTTAATGTTTTGTAACATAAGACAATGTTTATTTTAGAGAAACCAAACTTCTTTCAAAATATATTAATTTAACTTTTCGATACATCTATTTCCACAGAAAACAGCTTAAATGTATATTTTAGCATACTTACTAATACAATTTTTCCAAATAAAAAAAATAAATTTTGAAAAATTTAGGTGGGCATCAATAGTAAGTTATCAGTGTGGGTCACATCCGAGCCTCTTTTTTGTATCGAAATTATTTACATGAGTACCTACCTACACCTGTTTAAATTCACAAAATACGCAACTTACGTTTTGCATAGGACAACAAAGAAACAATCAACAAACAACAAAAAGACCGAAATTGAAACTTACCCTTTTGATATATCTATGGATACATGACATACACACATGCGTTCAATATACAGTATCAAAAAAGATCAAAATAAGGAAGGCAACCAAAACTAAGCCTCATACGCAGTGTTGCCATAATCTCAAATTTCTTAATGCTAGATTTCAAATTTTATAATGCTAGATCGTATGGGAGCTCAAAAAACAAAATGCTAGATTTTAAAATCCATATAAAACGTCCATATCGATGATTAAAAAACAAACATCTTAAAAAATGCAAAATAATATTTATTTTCACATACAAATACCTAACAAACATAGGTATAACAAAAAAAAAACAAGAACAAAACAAAATTAATTCAAAAACAACAAAACCTAAAGCTTTATATGTAAATTATAGGTATAACCAGCACAATGTTTTTAAGTATAGGAACATGTTTTATAGTTAAATATTTAATTTTAAATCATTCAGACTTATCACATTCTTATTTATAGTTTTTAAAAATAAATTTCTTATATATTTTATAATTTTAGATAAATAATGAGTTATCCCAAAGTTCTTCATTTAAATAGTCTTCTTCGCCCTTAGGTTTTGCTGAGGCTCCAACTTCATCTATAACAGTTCTTGAAACCTCAAAAGAAAAGCAGCATTTATCTTCCATTTTCAGCCCCTCGCGTATTTTGACAATGCTGTTCAATAGTTATATTCTTATTTTATTACGAATTTTTGTTTTAATTACATATATTCGTTTGACTGAACAGGCGCGCAACCTCAGCGTTTGAAATGGGAAGTGAAAGTAGTCCAATCACAAACCGACCTAATTCCTTAAACATATTTTCCCAGCTGCATCTTTAAAAGTCAGTACCTGGATCCAAAATGTATTTGTGTTCTGTGTGCCTTCTCAAAGATGTTGATTTTTATTTTTTTTTCCAAATATGATATAATCAAATCTATCTTTTGAACTCAATTTTGGCATTCAAGAATGCAAAACTTAAAAACAATAATGCCAGAAAAGCATTTAGCATTATTTTAAAATTTCATAATGCTTTCCTCTTCTCTATAATGCTAGATCTAGCATTAATAATGCCGTTATGGGAAGTCATACGCGCACCAGCGACGGCGGCGCACGTACATCTGCATCAGTGTTACCATAGGAATCCATACAAATTATTTTTAAAATGTCTTGCACCTAACTCATCTTTTCTTCCTTTCTTAAATGTATTTTCAACATATGTATATTGTTTTATTTGATATAGTAAAATATAACATGGAAAAATTAATAACTATGGTTTTTATTTTCATATTCAATAATAAATAGCATAAATAGCATAAAATCGATTGAACAATAGCAACTGAAATATGGTAACATCATCGGGACCAAAACATCATCGAAACCAAAACAGTTTCTGTTCTTCTTTGTCTCTATGGACATTGACTTGAGAGAAAAAACAACTTTAGAACTTTTTATAGTTAGACACATAACTTTGAACAGGCATACTGGCAAGCCAATATGTGAAATCAAAAACAGCTTTTTGTGCTTGACGATCAACCGACAAAAAGCTTTTTGTCGGTTGATAGCCAAGGAGTAGTGAAAAAAATATGGGACATTTTCTTCTATGGGGATGAGACATCTGTATAGTTTCTTATCTGTGCTTCTATACTACAAATCAAGACACTCCATATATATATATATATATATATATATATATATATATATTTATATGGAGTGTTTTTTTGTTGTTTTTTTTGTAGATGAGAACTCACATTCAGGTACGGTGCGTGATACAAAACCTGCACGTTCTAGCCCATACGATTCAATATGAATAAGTATTTTGCTTTGTCATACTCTCTATGTTAATTTTGGGACTCGGTGTGCATGAAATAAATCTTGCACATATGAGGTGGTATGGAAATGTTTTGTGTTGTATGGAAATGTTTTGTGTTGATCTTTTTTTCTCTTGCATGGACATTTTTTGTGTTGAGATATTTTCTTTTTTTTCTCTTGTACGAACAGGGTGAAATATTTGGAAATGAGGTAGGTAGGATTTTTAGTTCTGCGATATCTTGAATTAAATTTTTATTGAATGCAACAATGAAAGTGATGTTAGTTAGTGCGCAGGAGATAACTTAGGACAGTTGTGATGGATGTTTTTTTGAGATTATTTTAAGAATTTTTGTGGTTAAAAAAATGGCAAATAGTAGTACATATTTGTTTGCGCAAGATCAGATTACATTTTCTTGCTCCTGGTAATGCGCCCCCAGAATTCTGCGCCCTGTGCATTTGCACATCTTGCACATATGCTTTGTCCGGCCCTGGTTCCTCAAGGCAGCCACCTTGGGCCACTCCTTTTTATTCTTTTTATTAATGATTTGCCAAATTATATTTCTTATGCAAAGTGTCTCTTATATGCCGATGATCTCAAGATTTTTAGCTGTGTAAGATCTCCATTAGATGCCAGTTACTGGTGTACTATGAATGGTTTATATTTCAATATTAAAAAATGCAGTGTTGTTACATTTTTTAAGATACTAGATCAATTAATTTTCAATTACAAAATTGATAATCATCCATTACAAAGGTTAACAAGACAAACAGATCTTGGAGTTATCTTTGACTATAAAATGAGTTTTTCGCTTCATATTGACCACGTTATTTCTAGAGCTAACGCGATGTTGGGTTTTATATCTAGAAGTTCTAAGTCTTTTGAAGATCCATATACTCTAAAAACCCTTTATGTATCCCTTGTCAGACCTTTGCTGGATTATTGTTGCATTATATGGAATCCCTTTACTCAATCAGGTATCCTTAGGATTGAAAAAGTTCAGAAAAGATTTACTAAATTCGCCTTACGTAAGATTTTTCGAAACTCAGATATTCCATCTTATGAGACCAGGTGTATATTAATTAATTTAAAACCTTTAGTGCAGAGAAGAAAGCTATATTCGATACTCCTTGCTTTCGATGTTTTGAATTCTAACATAGATTGTTCTACTTTGCTATCAATGTTTAATTTTTACGTACCTTCTCGTAGTTTGCGACCTAGAGATGGACATTTTTTCCATTTTCCTTTTTATAGTACAAATTATGCCAAACACAATCCAATTCCTGTATTGCTTTTAATGAATTTGATTTTTTAATTGATTTTAACAATAGTAGGTTAGATATTAAGAGAAATTTATTAAATTTGTTATAAACTGTATTATTTTAAGTTAATTATAATGAACTCATATGTTATAAATCTTATTATTATTTGATTTAATTGTAGTCTCCATAAAGTCATGTTACTTGAAAGACGAAAATAAATAAATAAGAACCAATTCCCCAACTCCAAAGGTACGAGCGGGAAAGAGGGTGCAGCTCAAGAAACACCTAATTGAACTGTACCGGTTGGCAAACATACCTGGCCAACCCAGCGACGTGAGGCAAAAATACTTGCGCCAGATCCAGCAAGTGAAGGGAGCAATCCGCTCCAACAAAGCAGCTAAACGCAAGCAAAAGAAAGCCGAAGAGCAAGAGTTCCACAAGCTGTCCCAGTCGATAGTAACAACAGCAAAATAAATCAGCAAGAGCAAAAATTAAATTTGTTTTTATTTTTCCGTTCGCAACTTCAATTTTAAAAATTTAAATAAATTTTTATCTCTCAATTTTCAATTTCTGAATGGGTAAATCCCAGTCTAAAGTAGAAGAGGTCTTCGTTAACAATAACGGGCCTCAAATTAATAAGTCCAATGATAAATATGAATATAGAATAGATGTAGCGTCTATCGTAATTATAATTATTATTATTTTTCTCGCCAAATATATTAGAGACTTAATCGTAAGGAAATTTAATAAGGCAATTAGAAAAGAAATAGTCAAAAACAATATAACCAGAAGAATGTCTGTATAATTTTTTTTAAATAAAAAATAAACCAACAAATTTTCTTAAAATTTTTATATTGGTTAATGGATTTCTCGACTTTGGAAGAAGCTTTAGGCACACTAAAAAACTGTTATTATGTTATATTGAATTTTACCATGACACCTTAAAGAAAGATTCACAGACTATGCTAATCAAATTTTTGTTGAAATGTAAAATTCAAGGTAGGGCATTAACTGAACTAGGAGCCGCCAAGATCGAAACTTTTGAACAACTAAAAGCAAATTTAGTTTCCAAATGTGGAGACAAAGATACAATAGAAAGCATTCAGTCCAAATTAGATAGGTCGCGTCAAATAAACCGACCTATGCGAGAATTTGTTTCTGAAATAGTACAACTGATATCAAAAATGAATGAACTGGAAATAAGTATGCAAGGGGAAGAAGCTCGAGAAACACTTACTATAGCAAATGAACATAGAGGATTAGCTTTTCTCAAACAGGGAGTTAACGATATTGTAACACTTTTTTTTTCTTTAGGCACAGAATTATTCAACCGAAACCGAAACCGAATTTAATAACTTGTATATTGTTTATTTTCCTTTTTATTTATAAGAAAAATCAACGATATACGAAACGACGACGGACACGATGTTTGCCAAAATGCAAAACGTCAAACTAGAGGCGAATTAAAAAAAGAAAAGCGAAGCGAATTAAAAGTGTTACAAGACAGCAAAATAAGTGCTGCCACCAAGCTAGTTCACTAAGGGGGTGGGTTCATCAGTTGATTGATTGGACAATTAATTTTATTGAACGATCAATCAAAATAAAAATGATTTTTGATGAAATTGATTAAATGCCACAGGGGCGTACTTACTTTTGTAAGCAAAAAGGGCGCCAGCAATTTTTTCTGAAAAATAAATAAGGAAATTGCAAACCTTTTTAAGAAGAGAACAACGGTGAAGGACAATTGTAAACCACAATATAAATAAAAGAATCAAAGTATTTTTTTTGATATTAATCTTTTTATTGTCTGAGAAACCTTACGAAAAGGAGAAAAACTCAGATTCTTTTCAATGTTCAATAAAAATTGTATGGACAATGGACCGTTAAGGTCTTAATTCCCACAAGTAAAAATTTTGGGATTAAAACAAAAGAATTTAAAAAAAAACGATTTAACACCAAAACAATATTTTTACTTATCTTTTCTTTAATGCTTTTCCTGTGAAATCCCCAACTAGCTCCTTTTTTTTTCCTTCCTTTCCTTCTTCTAACAGGTTTGTATTCTTTTTTTTTTTTTATTATTTTTTCACGACACTCCTAACTTCTTATAAATTTTCTTTTCTCAATTTTTTTTTCTTAATCTTTGTTTGGTATCACCACTTGTCTCAACACTCTGAATGCTTGCCAAGAATTGACGGCCAGATTCCAAGATCTGTCCCGTCTCTTCTATTTCGTCTCCCGCCATTTTAGCTTTCAGCCAATATGGAGTGGCGGATTTCAATCACATCATCAACAGCCAATCGGAGATCGGCTTGTTGATCTCAACTTGTGATGAAATACTCGCGATCCTGCTTACTCGCCTTTTCCTCTCACAGCTAAATGCAAGTCATCCTGGAATTCGCCGCCCGCTGGATTCACTTCCAGGTCACGACGATTCCAGGCGCTGCATTCAGCCACCCCCATTTTCTACCTTGATATCGAACAGAGACCGAGAACTTAAAAATTGAGAAAATCTTTAACTTAACTTCAATTTTAACTTTAATTTTAACTTTATAACAACCGCGCGAAAAGGAAAGAAAAAAAAGTTACAATTTGGGATCTATTAACTAAACCCCGAACTAAGTTACCCGAAACTTAACCGCCCATATATCCATACAATTTGTTTCAAGTTTTACAATAATTTCATTATTCATACTATTAAGGTTACAGAAATAACAAATTAAACAAAAGAATTCCGGAAGAATATAAATTTACAATTTTTTTAAGACTTTAAGTTGGGCCGTAGGCCATTCTCCATTTGGAGTGACTTCACATGCAACTTTACACATCGACCAGACCGCCCGTCTGGTTTGGTTTCACTTAAATGGAAACCAACCTTCCTTGAAACCTGAAACGAGACTTGGTATTTTTTTCCTCACGAAAATGATAGAGAGAACCATGGTCAGAAGGACTATGGCCGTCCCGCTCTCTCTCATTCTCGTGTAAAGAGGTAGTGACATTTGTCAAATAGATTAAAATAAACAACAAAAGTAACAAGTGGATGCAAGAGGCATCGTTTTTATTAAAAATTAAAATTAAATAAAAAACTTGTTGCGTTTATTTATAACGCAACAAATCCCACCCTTTCCTCCTTGAAAAGGTGTTTGTTCATAACACAAACAAGATTACTTAAAAAGGGACTTCCAATATTTATTCGTTTTCCGAAAACGACGTAAACGGCTTCAGATCCTTTACATGCCAAGTGCCACGATCTTTGCCGTTGTTATCTTCAAGAACGTAAGTCCAGGGAGACAATCGTTTTCTGATTCTAAATGGCCCGACATACTTCGGTGCCAGCTTGGCTGCGTAATAATTCGCAGCATTAGATAGATCAAAATTTCTGCGCCAAACAACATCATTAGGAAGATATTGGATATCTCTCCTCCTGAGGTTGTAAGATTCCGCAGTTTTCTTGGATGCCGTTCGAAGTTTCGCGGCTATATCCGCCCTAAGTTTCCTAAACCTTTCTACTACATCTCCTTCCAATTCCAAATTATTTCGATCTGGGTCCCTAATTGAGTTTTCTTCTCTTCCACTTGTACACATTTCTTTGCCAAAATTGGCGTAATATGGTGAAACTCCTAATACTTCGTGTTGCGATGTACGGATGGCACATGCAACTTTCGCTAATTGAGAATCCCAAACGCGGTGATTCTCAGAAACATAGGCTCTCAAAGTAGTTTTAATTATTTGGTTAATCCTCTCCGCTGGGTTAGCCTGAGGATGATAGTGTGGAGTGAACCTAATTTTTGACGAATACTCGTCGCAAAGCGATTTCAATTCTCTACTTTTAAATTGAGGACCATTGTCACAAATGACGAACTTTGGTACTCCAAATAGCAAAAACACATTATCCTCCAACTCCTTGCAAACTGCCTTTGCAGTAGCAGACCTTAATGGGAACAACAATGGAAATTTTGTAAGATAATCTACAACTGTTAAAATATACATATAGCCCCTATTGGACTTTGGCAAAGGACCTACTAAGTCCACACTTATCATCTCCCAAGGAGAAGAAACCCCTATCCTTTCAGTCATAAGACCCGCTGGTTTATCATTTACTGGTTTCACTTGTTGACAAATTGAACATTTCCTAACATAATTTGCTATATCATTTCTCATTTTTGGCCAATAATATTTGGCCCCTACTCTCGCGAACGTTTTCCTAACCCCCATATGTCCTGCTAAAGGACTATCATGACATTCTTTCAAAATTTCTAACCTATCTCTTTTCCCCACTACTATTTTCCATTCTTCGTTATTTTCGTGAACTACTATATGTGTCGCTTTGATAAACTTATAAAGACAACCATTTTCCACCCTCCAAGCTGGAAACCCTAAAGGATTAGCCTCAACTGCCGAAATCATTTTTGTCACCCAAGGGTCCGAATCCTCACCCGAGATCCCAGCCACTACTGGAACCCCCCGAGATAACATGTCCGGAACGACATGATCTTTTCCCTTGCGATGTATGATCTCGAAATCAAACTGCTGTAGCCGTACTGCCCAGCGTGCTAATCGACCCTGCGGATCCTTTAGGTTATTCAACCATACCAATGAGTAGTGGTCGGTTATGACCGTGAATCGAACACCTTCGATGTACGGACGTAACTTTTCCACAGCCCACAAAACTCCTAAACATTCTTTTTCCGTTGTGGAATAGTTTCTTTCAGACCTATTTAATGACCTACTTAAGTAACAAATCACTTTTTCCCCATCCTCAAATTTTTGCGAAAGAACCGCACCTATTCCAAAATCCGACGCATCTGTCTGTACTACAAAGGGTAGATTAAAATCAGGGCATGTTAATATAGGGGCCGTAACAAGGCATTCTTTTGCTTTTCTAAAACTTTCCTCGCATTCCGGTGTCCACTTGAACTTCTTTGATTTTTTAAATAAGTCCGTTAAGGGCCTAACTAAATGAGCAAAATTTGGTACGAACCGTCTGTACCACGACACTGTTCCTACAAAGCTCCTAACCTCTTTAATATTTCTTGGTGTCGGTATGTTAACCATACTCTCTACCTTTTCTGGATCAACGTGTAATCCATTCCTATCCACAACATAACCTAAGAATTTAAGTGACGGCCTACAAAAGTGACATTTCTCCCGCCCAACTTTAAGTCCCGCATTTTGCAATCTATTTAAAACTTCTTTAAGGATTTCTAAGTGTTTTTCGAAAGTATCTGAAATGATAATGATATCATCCAGATACACGAAAACATATGGTTCAAGTTCAGGCCCCAAGACACTATCAATAAATCTCTGCCAGGTAGCAGGAGCATTGTGTAGGCCGAAAGGCATTCGCTTGAAATGGAAAAGACCCCTACCCGGTACCGTGAAGGCAGTAAACTTTCGAGATTCCTCCGCCATAGGAATCTGCCAATAAGCTGATTTGATATCTAAAGATGTTAAGCACTTCGCATTTCTAAGTTTATCTAAAATCGATGAGATTATCGGTAGAGGATAAGCATCCCTTTCTGTCACTTGGTTCAGTTTCCTAAAATCAACACAAAATCTAAAACTATCATCTTTTTTCCTAATCAAAACTATTGGGGAGGCCCACGGACTATTTGATTTTTCGATGACGTCTTCATCCAACATTTCCTTAAGAGCTTTATCGATGTGAACCTGCATCGCAGGTGAAACAGGGTAATATCTTTGTTTTATAGGGTCTGATGATGTCCTAATGACATGTTCTACTCGATTTGTTACTCCTAATCCCTCTGGCATGTTTTTAAATAAATCCTCAATAAGTGTATGTAGTTTAACCCTCTCATTTTCATTTAAATCCGACTCTTCTATAATCGATGTCGTGTCTATTGAAGCCACCGCTTCCTGACTTGAAAAGTTCCACATGCGTGAACGAAGATCCGGGACAATTCCAGATAGTGCCCAAAAGTCTGCACCAAGTATCATTGCATGGGGAAGTGAAGGTATCACCAAGCACTCTATAAGGACTGATTTATTTTCAACAACTATCGGTAAATCTACTACCCCCAAAACTCCTACCCCTGCCCCATCTGCTAAATGTACCTGCCTAACATTACTTTTTTCCAATCCTAAACCCAAATCTTTTAAAACTTTCCAAACGTCCCTACAAATTATTGTTCGCGAAGCTCCTGAATCTAAAAGCCCTACAAAATTAAAGCCATAAATATTAATACTCAAGTAAGGACGACTATCACCCCCACTTGTTTCCAACGTGAAACCAAGTTTTACTTTCGCCAGCTGGTCGTCAGCAGGCGACCTATTTAATTGCGACGGCGCTCTTGTCCTGCTGGCCCAAGAGACCGTTGCCCATTTCCCGAGCAACGTCTACAGTTACTCCGGGTTACACCCATTGCCCCACATCCAAAACAACGCCTAGGAGCGGAACAAGAACTCAAAAAATGACCTTCCCTGTTACAGTTAAAGCATCTGACGGACCTACGAGGTGGGGGGTTAACTGCAACCGTTGTTGTTGCTTCCTGAACGGCAGCAACATACGCAACATCCGGCTCCAACGCCTGTCTAGAACGATAGTTAGGTGGTGGCACAAAAGCCTCAACATTTGTCCTAATAGATTCCAATCTTCTACCAAACGCAACCAGTTCATTGACTGATTTGATATCAGCCAACCCCAACTGCGTCTGATAGAACGGTGCTATGTTCTTCATGAGAATAGAAAGTTTTCTACTCTCACTCAGAGGTTCCAAAAATCTCTTAAATAGGGTCTGCATGAGTGCGATGTACATACCCATCGACTCATCCCGACCCTGCGTACGCCGCTTTACTTCATCCATCAACAAATCATCATAATTAGAGGGTAAAAACTCCAACTTAACTTCCTGGACCAATTCCTTCCATGTACCTACATTGTCCCTAACCGCCCTAAACCAGAAGAGCGCCTTCCCTGTAAAAAGATCCACGGCTGACCTAAAAAGCCTTTCTTCCGACACCCCTCTCGACTCTCTCAGTTCCTCGACTCTTTCTAAAAATGAGTTAACTGATGAGCCACAACGCTCACCAGAAAACTTCACACCCCATTTTTCAATTTTTTCATGTCGCTCAGAGTTCCGGTCGCCGGTTTGAACTCGTATATCACGAGGCAAACCCTGCATTTGAAACTCTGAACTCGCACGTTGGTCGACCTGCGCAGTTGGTAACGCACCCAGGGCTGCTGTCGACTGTTGGTTGTTTTCGGTGGTTTTATTTTCGTTTTTATTGCCGTCGATATTTTTACTACCGTCCTTTGGTAGTTCCTCTACCCCTTCGTTTAATGCTGCCATCAGTAATAGTAGCTCCCCTCTAATGTCAGCCACTTCATTCACCTCTTCTGAAGATTCGGCCCTCGCCCTAACAATTCTACACAAAGACCATTCAATTTTTGTCAAAATTTTTAAATATTCCGAAGACTTAGGATTTTTAGGAGGTATTCTCAAAAGATCTTTAATTTCTAAAATTTTCGACCTAACTGCTTTTGAATCCTCAGTAAAAGAAAATGGGTAGTGAGGACTCTCCGAAGAAATCGAACCTAAACGCTCCAGATTACGAGAAGCTCTGAGGGTCATCCTCATTTCGTCGACCTTCGCGCCTTCCTTCAACCCCCGGGCAAGTAACTCATAAACGAGTTCATCCTTAGCTAGCCTATTTACATCCATCGTATCAAAAAAAGGAAAAGAAAACTCTCACTTAATAAGAAGAACCAAATTTCACCGATTAGCAATGAGATCAAAACAAAAAATTGTTGAAAGTTGTTATAAATACGGTTAAAGCAACACCCAGTTGACTTCCGTACCAAATCACAATCAAGAAGAAAGTTGAACGAATAATAAAATATATATATATATTAACCAACGTTGCAAATACACACCGACATTAAAAAAAAACTAAATCAAAAATGTAAAGAAAACCAGGTATATGGTCACACCACAAAAAAAATTCTTCCAATTCAAACTTAAAACAAACAAAATGCAATGTTCCCAAAGTTTCCTTAAAAAATATTTCTCCTCTATATTTTTTCAATTAAAACCACTAGGTACAGTCCCACTAGCAATATGGTCACACTAGTATCCAAGAATAACACACCAATCCAATAAAACAATTTCAAAAATATTCAAAAAAAACGAGCAGAAAAAAATAGAGAAAATCCAACCAAGTATATGGTCACACCAAAATTTGGGCACTACAATTTCCTTCCGAATAAAAAACAACCACCAAAAAAAATATCAAAAGATATCAAGAACAATAAAAAAAATTCTGATGGAATTATAACCACTTGAAAATTATAAACAAATCACCAAATAATTCAACACATGGAGAGAAAGAGACAAACGTATATGTTGATTTTTTGTTGTAACCACCGATATAAAATTTACCACTATGAATAAAAAACGCTCTAATGTTTACCGTAACGTAATAAAGTGAAATATGTTGAAATGAATATGTAGGAAATTATATATATGTAATTGAAAATAATAATTTGATAATTTAACTTAGAAAAAAAAACTAACCACAAAATTGAATTGAATTGTAAGAATATTTACAAAAAACTTACAGACTTCCTGGTTTATTTTCAAACCTCTGAATATGAATCCCACTGTATTTAAACTCCTTTGAAATTTTGATGACAATAACAATAACGGCACTGGTAGATGTACTTTATTTAATAGGGGTTGCACAATTTAATCCGACCAATTAAAATTGAAAACTGTTGATAAAAAGAAAATAAAACAAAGTAAAACGAAACAATCTTAGAATTTCAATAAAACTTCCCTAAAAGAAACACAACACAACACAAGAACAATTGGAGGGGTTTTCCTTCACATACAAAATTTCAATTTTTTTATCAAAGAAGCCCCACGTTCGGGTGCCAATTTGTAACACTTTTTTTTTCTTTAGGCACAGAATTATTCAACCGAAACCGAAACCGAATTTAATAACTTGTATATTGTTTATTTTCCTTTTTATTTATAAGAAAAATCAACGATATACGAAACGACGACGGACACGATGTTTGCCAAAATGCAAAACGTCAAACTAGAGGCGAATTAAAAAAAGAAAAGCGAAGCGAATTAAAAGTGTTACAAGACAGCAAAATAAGTGCTGCCACCAAGCTAGTTCACTAAGGGGGTGGGTTCATCAGTTGATTGATTGGACAATTAATTTTATTGAACGATCAATCAAAATAAAAATGATTTTTGATGAAATTGATTAAATGCCACAGGGGCGTACTTACTTTTGTAAGCAAAAAGGGCGCCAGCAATTTTTTCTGAAAAATAAATAAGGAAATTGCAAACCTTTTTAAGAAGAGAACAACGGTGAAGGACAATTGTAAACCACAATATAAATAAAAGAATCAAAGTATTTTTTTTGATATTAATCTTTTTATTGTCTGAGAAACCTTACGAAAAGGAGAAAAACTCAGATTCTTTTCAATGTTCAATAAAAATTGTATGGACAATGGACCGTTAAGGTCTTAATTCCCACAAGTAAAAATTTTGGGATTAAAACAAAAGAATTTAAAAAAAAACGATTTAACACCAAAACAATATTTTTACTTATCTTTTCTTTAATGCTTTTCCTGTGAAATCCCCAACTAGCTCCTTTTTTTTTCCTTCCTTTCCTTCTTCTAACAGGTTTGTATTCTTTTTTTTTTTTTATTATTTTTTCACGACACTCCTAACTTCTTATAAATTTTCTTTTCTCAATTTTTTTTTCTTAATCTTTGTTTGGTATCACCACTTGTCTCAACACTCTGAATGCTTGCCAAGAATTGACGGCCAGATTCCAAGATCTGTCCCGTCTCTTCTATTTCGTCTCCCGCCATTTTAGCTTTCAGCCAATATGGAGTGGCGGATTTCAATCACATCATCAACAGCCAATCGGAGATCGGCTTGTTGATCTCAACTTGTGATGAAATACTCGCGATCCTGCTTACTCGCCTTTTCCTCTCACAGCTAAATGCAAGTCATCCTGGAATTCGCCGCCCGCTGGATTCACTTCCAGGTCACGACGATTCCAGGCGCTGCATTCAGCCACCCCCATTTTCTACCTTGATATCGAACAGAGACCGAGAACTTAAAAATTGAGAAAATCTTTAACTTAACTTCAATTTTAACTTTAATTTTAACTTTATAACAACCGCGCGAAAAGGAAAGAAAAAAAAGTTACAATTTGGGATCTATTAACTAAACCCCGAACTAAGTTACCCGAAACTTAACCGCCCATATATCCATACAATTTGTTTCAAGTTTTACAATAATTTCATTATTCATACTATTAAGGTTACAGAAATAACAAATTAAACAAAAGAATTCCGGAAGAATATAAATTTACAATTTTTTTAAGACTTTAAGTTGGGCCGTAGGCCATTCTCCATTTGGAGTGACTTCACATGCAACTTTACACATCGACCAGACCGCCCGTCTGGTTTGGTTTCACTTAAATGGAAACCAACCTTCCTTGAAACCTGAAACGAGACTTGGTATTTTTTTCCTCACGAAAATGATAGAGAGAACCATGGTCAGAAGGACTATGGCCGTCCCGCTCTCTCTCATTCTCGTGTAAAGAGGTAGTGACATTTGTCAAATAGATTAAAATAAACAACAAAAGTAACAAGTGGATGCAAGAGGCATCGTTTTTATTAAAAATTAAAATTAAATAAAAAACTTGTTGCGTTTATTTATAACGCAACAATATATATAGAATCATTCTCGATAGTGCAAGACATACTAAAATGCAAGATGCTATAACCCATTTGCTAGAGCTAGCTCCCAGTACTGTACCAATAACGGAAACAGTCAGGTATGCCCACAATACCAATTATTCCCAACACCACAATCGAAACCAAAACCGAGGGTATTTTCATAATTCCTATCAGTCAGGTTATTATAATACTAACTATCCGAACAAAAATTTTACGAGACAGAATTATTTTCGTAGTAATAACTACTCTCCCAATTCCCCAAGACAAAATAATTTTAACAATAACTATAATCAAGAATTTTCTCAATCACATCACGGAAATCCGTCATTGCAAGCTAATAACAATCGTCTTAACACAAACCGTCCTAATGACAATAGAAGTATACAAAGTAATAATAGGAATAATGTTAATACGAGGACTAATTTTTCCCGAGACAGAAACCCCAGTAGAAATAACACACTTGCCGGGACTAACAATAATGGTCACAGAGTATTAGCATTGAGAAACGATCTACCCACCGAGGGGGAAGCCGACCCACCGGAGGGGAATTAAATAATCCACCAATGCCAAATGTCATTTGCACTGCTGGAATATCAAACGGCATTTACGTTCATTTAAAACTAGACTACGATCAACATATAAGATTTTTATTAGACACAGGAGCTTCAATTTGTGTAGTAAAAAACAGTTCAGTAAATACAAACATACCCATATACAAAAAAAAAAAACACAACAATTCTAGGCATTTCAGGAGATTTATACAAACAATAGGAACATGTAATATTCAAATCCATTTAGAACATTTTATAGTTCCATACGAATTTCACGTAGTACCTACCCGATAATTTCCCAATTCCGGTTGAATGTATTATAGGGGCTAACTTTCTGTTAGAGTTTAACGCAATACTTGACTTAGAGAAATTCCTATTAACAACCAAAAAGGGAAGTAACATTATTCATCTGCCCATATGCTCCCATGCAATGGCGGATCCAGGGGGGGGGGGGGTCGTAGGGGTCATGACCCCCACCCCCCTGGGAGATAATTTGTTTGCTTTTCGTAGGAATTCCCTTCAATGCGAAACTAATCGTATTGCGTTAATGGATATGACCCCCATTATATTTTGAATTATTTATTTTTTGTATATGAAAACAACACTTGTATTTTACTTCCTTAAACTTTGTTGGTAAAAGTACTAATTTTGACTGAAGATTGGACCAAGAACATAATATGAATCGGATATTCAGCCCTATTCCAAAAACACAGCACAAATTCATCAACTTTTGACCAATGGACGATCCAGATCATTCAGACTTATCACATTCTTATTTATAGTTTTTAAAAATAAATTTCTTATATATTTTATAATTTTAGATAAATAATGAGTTATCCCAAAGTTCTTCATTTAAATAGTCTTCTTCGCCCTTAGGTTTTGCTGAGGCTCCAACTTCATCTATAACAGTTCTTGAAACCTCAAAAGAAAAGCAGCATTTATCTTCCATTTTCAGCCCCTCGCGTATTTTGACAATGCTGTTCAATAGTTATATTCTTATTTTATTACGAATTTTTGTTTTAATTACATATATTCGTTTGACTGAACAGGCGCGCAACCTCAGCGTTTGAAATGGGAAGTGAAAGTAGTCCAATCACAAACCGACCTAATTCCTTAAACATATTTTCCCAGCTGCATCTTTAAAAGTCAGTACCTGGATCCAAAATGTATTTGTGTTCTGTGTGCCTTCTCAAAGATGTTGATTTTTATTTTTTTTTCCAAATATGATATAATCAAATCTATCTTTTGAACTCAATTTTGGCATTCAAGAATGCAAAACTTAAAAACAATAATGCCAGAAAAGCATTTAGCATTATTTTAAAATTTCATAATGCTTTCCTCTTCTCTATAATGCTAGATCTAGCATTAATAATGCCGTTATGGGAAGTCATACGCGCACCAGCGACGGCGGCGCACGTACATTTGCATCAGTGTTACCATAGGAATCCATACAAATTATTTTTAAAATGTCTTGCACCTAACTCATCTTTTCTTCCTTTCTTAAATGTATTTTCAACATATGTATATTGTTTTATTTGATATAGTAAAATATAACATGGAAAAATTAATAACTATGGTTTTTATTTTCATATTCAATAATAAATAGCATAAATAGCATAAAATCGATTGAACAATAGCAACTGAAATATGGTAACATCATCGGGACCAAAACATCATCGAAACCAAAACAGTTTCTGTTCTTCTTTGTCTCTATGGACATTGACTTGAGAGAAAAAACAACTTTAGAACTTTTTATAGTTAGACACATAACTTTGAACAGGCATACTGGCAAGCCAATATGTGAAATCAAAAACAGCTTTTTGTGCTTGACGATCAACCGACAAAAAGCTTTTTGTCGGTTGATAGCCAAGGAGTAGTTGAAAAAATATGGGACATTTTCTTCTATGGGGATGAGACATCTGTATAGTTTCTTATCTGTGCTTCTATACTACAAATCAAGACACTCCATATATATATATATATATATATATATATATATATATATATATTTATATGGAGTGTTTTTTTGTTGTTTTTTTTGTAGATGAGAACTCACATTCAGGTACGGTGCGTGATACAAAACCTGCACGTTCTAGCCCATACGATTCAATATGAATAAGTATTTTGCTTTGTCATACTCTCTATGTTAATTTTGGGACTCGGTGTGCATGAAATAAATCTTGCACATATGAGGTGGTATGGAAATGTTTTGTGTTGTATGGAAATGTTTTGTGTTGATCTTTTTTTCTCTTGCATGGACATTTTTTGTGTTGAGATATTTTCTTTTTTTTCTCTTGTACGAACAGGGTGAAATATTTGGAAATGAGGTAGGTAGGATTTTTAGTTCTGCGATATCTTGAATTAAATTTTTATTGAATGCAACAATGAAAGTGATGTTAGTTAGTGCGCAGGAGATAACTTAGGACAGTTGTGATGGATGTTTTTTTGAGATTATTTTAAGAATTTTTGTGGTTAAAAAAATGGCAAATAGTAGTACATATTTGTTTGCGCAAGATCAGATTACATTTTCTTGCTCCTGGTAATGCGCCCCCAGAATTCTGCGCCCTGTGCATTTGCACATCTTGCACATATGCTTTGTCCGGCCCTGGTTCCTCAAGGCAGCCACCTTGGGCCACTCCTTTTTATTCTTTTTATTAATGATTTGCCAAATTATATTTCTTATGCAAAGTGTCTCTTATATGCCGATGATCTCAAGATTTTTAGCTGTGTAAGATCTCCATTAGATGCCAGTTACTGGTGTACTATGAATGGTTTATATTTCAATATTAAAAAATGCAGTGTTGTTACATTTTTTAAGATACTAGATCAATTAATTTTCAATTACAAAATTGATAATCATCCATTACAAAGGTTAACAAGACAAACAGATCTTGGAGTTATCTTTGACTATAAAATGAGTTTTTCGCTTCATATTGACCACGTTATTTCTAGAGCTAACGCGATGTTGGGTTTTATATCTAGAAGTTCTAAGTCTTTTGAAGATCCATATACTCTAAAAACCCTTTATGTATCCCTTGTCAGACCTTTGCTGGATTATTGTTGCATTATATGGAATCCCTTTACTCAATCAGGTATCCTTAGGATTGAAAAAGTTCAGAAAAGATTTACTAAATTCGCCTTACGTAAGATTTTTCGAAACTCAGATATTCCATCTTATGAGACCAGGTGTATATTAATTAATTTAAAACCTTTAGTGCAGAGAAGAAAGCTATATTCGATACTCCTTGCTTTCGATGTTTTGAATTCTAACATAGATTGTTCTACTTTGCTATCAATGTTTAATTTTTACGTACCTTCTCGTAGTTTGCGACCTAGAGATGGAAATTTTTTCCATTTTCCTTTTTATAGTACAAATTATGCCAAACACAATCCAATTCCTGTATTGCTTTTAATGAATTTGATTTTTTAATTGATTTTAACAATAGTAGGTTAGATATTAAGAGAAATTTATTAAATTTGTTATAAACTGTATTATTTTAAGTTAATTATAATGAACTCATATGTTATAAATCTTATTATTATTTGATTTAATTGTAGTCTCCATAAAGTCATGTTACTTGAAAGACGAAAATAAATAAATAAGAACCAATTCCCCAACTCCAAAGGTACGAGCGGGAAAGAGGGTGCAGCTCAAGAAACACCTAATTGAACTGTACCGGTTGGCAAACATACCTGGCCAACCCAGCGACGTGAGGCAAAAATACTTGCGCCAGATCCAGCAAGTGAAGGGAGCAATCCGCTCCAACAAAGCAGCTAAACGCAAGCAAAAGAAAGCCGAAGAGCAAGAGTTCCACAAGCTGTCCCAGTCGATAGTAACAACAGCAAAATAAATCAGCAAGAGCAAAAATTAAATTTGTTTTTATTTTTCCGTTCGCAACTTCAATTTTAAAAATTTAAATAAATTTTTATCTCTCAATTTTCAATTTCTGAATGGGTAAATCCCAGTCTAAAGTAGAAGAGGTCTTCGTTAACAATAACGGGCCTCAAATTAATAAGTCCAATGATAAATATGAATATAGAATAGATGTAGCGTCTATCGTAATTATAATTATTATTATTTTTCTCGCCAAATATATTAGAGACTTAATCGTAAGGAAATTTAATAAGGCAATTAGAAAAGAAATAGTCAAAAACAATATAACCAGAAGAATGTCTGTATAATTTTTTTTAAATAAAAAATAAACCAACAAATTTTCTTAAAATTTTTATATTGGTTAATGGATTTCTCGACTTTGGAAGAAGCTTTAGGCACACTAAAAAACTGTTATTATGTTATATTGAATTTTACCATGACACCTTAAAGAAAGATTCACAGACTATGCTAATCAAATTTTTGTTGAAATGTAAAATTCAAGGTAGGGCATTAACTGAACTAGGAGCCGCCAAGATCGAAACTTTTGAACAACTAAAAGCAAATTTAGTTTCCAAATGTGGAGACAAAGATACAATAGAAAGCATTCAGTCCAAATTAGATAGGTCGCGTCAAATAAACCGACCTATGCGAGAATTTGTTTCTGAAATAGTACAACTGATATCAAAAATGAATGAACTGGAAATAAGTATGCAAGGGGAAGAAGCTCGAGAAACACTTACTATAGCAAATGAACATAGAGGATTAGCTTTTCTCAAACAGGGAGTTAACGATATATATAGAATCATTCTCGATAGTGCAAGACATACTAAAATGCAAGATGCTATAACCCATTTGCTAGAGCTAGCTCCCAGTACTGTACCAATAACGGAAACAGTCAGGTATGCCCACAATACCAATTATTCCCAACACCACAATCGAAACCAAAACCGAGGGTATTTTCATAATTCCTATCAGTCAGGTTATTATAATACTAACTATCCGAACAAAAATTTTACGAGACAGAATTATTTTCGTAGTAATAACTACTCTCCCAATTCCCCAAGACAAAATAATTTTAACAATAACTATAATCAAGAATTTTCTCAATCACATCACGGAAATCCGTCATTGCAAGCTAATAACAATCGTCTTAACACAAACCGTCCTAATGACAATAGAAGTATACAAAGTAATAATAGGAATAATGTTAATACGAGGACTAATTTTTCCCGAGACAGAAACCCCAGTAGAAATAACACACTTGCCGGGACTAACAATAATGGTCACAGAGTATTAGCATTGAGAAACGATCTACCCACCGAGGGGGAAGCCGACCCACCGGAGGGGAATTAAATAATCCACCAATGCCAAATGTCATTTGCACTGCTGGAATATCAAACGGCATTTACGTTCATTTAAAACTAGACTACGATCAACATATAAGATTTTTATTAGACACAGGAGCTTCAATTTGTGTAGTAAAAAACAGTTCAGTAAATACAAACATACCCATATACAAAAAAAAAAAACACAACAATTCTAGGCATTTCAGGAGATTTATACAAACAATAGGAACATGTAATATTCAAATCCATTTAGAACATTTTATAGTTCCATACGAATTTCACGTAGTACCTACCCGATAATTTCCCAATTCCGGTTGAATGTATTATAGGGGCTAACTTTCTGTTAGAGTTTAACGCAATACTTGACTTAGAGAAATTCCTATTAACAACCAAAAAGGGAAGTAACATTATTCATCTGCCCATATGCTCCCATGCAATGGCGGATCCAGGGGGGGGGGGGGGTCGTAGGGGTCATGACCCCCACCCCCCTGGGAGATAATTTGTTTGCTTTTCGTAGGAATTCCCTTCAATGCGAAACTAATCGTATTGCGTTAATGGATATGACCCCCATTATATTTTGAATTATTTATTTTTTGTATATGAAAACAACACTTGTATTTTACTTCCTTAAACTTTGTTGGTAAAAGTACTAATTTTGACTGAAGATTGGACCAAGAACATAATATGAATCGGATATTCAGCCCTATTCCAAAAACACAGCACAAATTCATCAACTTTTGACCAATGGACGATCCAGGGGGGGTCATATGAGCCATAAAGCTTATACAGTTAAGTTGATAAGTAAAGATTTCATCTAAAGATTTATTAGTAATTTAACGACATTCAGCAAAAAGTGGTTTGCTGTCAAAAACAACTAAAATTTTTGTTTTCACTCAATTTAGAATTTGAAAAAAAACTTTAGTAAAGCTTTTAATTATTTTCATAAAAATTGTTTCTAAGAAAAGAGCAAATATTCAGGTTCGTAAGAAGAACCTTGCATAAGAGATCATCAATTTTATATTGTTGCCTTTAAATTCCTTACTAGCATTCAATTTTATTATTACATTTTTTTACACACATAAATAGTGATTATTGAAGTGATTTTTACTTGCGAACTACATATATAGCAAGTTTTGCATTAGTAAACAATTTCAAACTAGAGCTTTTAATCAAATATGACATTATGACGGTAGAGATCTCTAAAAAAAATGGGTACCCCGATTCCTTCCGTCTGTCTTTTCTGGCCCCTACAGACCAAACAATTGTGTTGATTGAAATTAAGATTTTCAGCCGATTAGTGTAAGGCGTTTTTTCATTTTATTAATACGAAAAATAACAGCAGTCCCCATACAAATTTGTTGGTTCAAACATGTGATTTTTCTAAAACTTTCTCTAAATTTTGTGTTCTTAATTTGGCTTCTTTCTACAAGAAAAACATATTTTCGTATTGCTCCAGAAGGGTACCCCTCAAACCACCTTTATATTGTTTTTAAGTTTTCTCAAGAACTAATGGACAGATTTCAAAATTCTTCTCTTTTCTTTGCAAGATCTTGTCAATGATCAAATGATCAAATTGATGATGATTTTTTATGATCAAAATGATGATTTTTTATGATTTAAAAAGATTTTCGAAAAAAAAAAATAAGTTAATCTAGATTTTTTGGCAAATAAAATGGCATTTAAATTTTTGAGAAAAACTTATTTTGCAGGTACATTTTTAAATCTTAAAATATGGGAAATATTTTTAAACAGACTTTTTGGAAGAAATTAGTAAGTTCTAGCGACCCAGTCGTGCATTTTATTTCTTTCAAAATTGGTTTTCTGTTGAATACAAAAGATCTTAAAAGATCTTAAAAAATTAAATAAATCTACTTTTGAAGTATATTTGCTTTGGATGCTCTAGAACTGAGATTTAAACACGAATTTCAATAATACAAATGTCCCAAAAAAATCAAATGACACTTTTGTTAAACTAATGGCTAAGTTAAAAACATAATAAACGTTTCATACACTCAAAAAAAAAAAAAAAAGCATTGTTGTCCGAAGAATTTTCCATTATTGTAACACTGTAATTTAAAAATTGTTGGCTCAACAAATAGTTGTTGAAGCAAGAACTCATTTTTGATTTTTCTAGAATCAAAAAGTCAATTTAAAAATAAAATTCTTGAAAAAACTATTTAAACATTTTTAAGTATTTTCAAAAATGGAAAATTGTTAGTCTAAGAATAAAATTTTTGTTTTAAATATTTTTTCATGCAAAATATTCTATTAAGAATCAAATTTTTGAGCCAACAATTCGTTCTTCAGCTAACAATTATTATCAAGAATGGAAAAAGTTGGAATAACAATAAAAGTTGTTGGCACAAGAACTGCATACTTGAATCGTTTTTTGTGTATTATAATTGCAACTGTTTATTTAACAATCAATTCTTGAGATTTAAGTATAAATTGTTAATTTTCCAACAACTAGTTCTTGGCACAAGAATTTGTTCTTGGAATAACAATTAGTTCTTGGAACAACAATTTATTCTTAAACTCTTGCAAACCTAACTGTAAAATTGTCTCGTAGAAGAAATGCAAAAAGCAATGGAAATCATTGTCTTGTGAAATGCCATCGGTACAACATTAAATAAATTAAAGGAAAAAAATTAAACAAATAAAAGTGCGATCGGCGGCGTGTGCAAGAGTGTTATAAGTGGAAAACAAGTAAATTAAAAATTTAAAATAGCCGAAAAAGAACAAGTAGTGATAAATTATATCGAAGTTGAAATCCTGGAACTTTTTTTAAGTTGGGGATTATCCTGCGCCGGGATATCTGCACTAGAGGAGTGCCGCATAGCTTCTTTTGATGTTATTAAAATTCTTAATGGACATGACATTGAAAATGTGTTCCAAAAAAGAGAGCTTATGGCGGACCGAATTAAATTTAGGTACGGTCTAAATAAATGGAGGGAAGCTAATCATGTAAGTACAAACTCATATTTTGAAATAATAAAGGTAACTATGCAATACTTTAGGTCGACGTAATACCATGCTGCCAGAGTGACAAAACACTTTCCATGGTATCACATTGGCTTTCATCGGATACATTACATGCCAGCTCTTCAACGTCTTCTCAAAATTTCTTCGAATTTCGAGAAAAAACAAATACAAATATCGAATTTAATATTAAAGAAATATTGCAAAAAACTGTTTCTGGAGACGATATGATTAAAGCATACCAACAAATGCCAAACCTATCTAGCACTGATCAAACCATCATATCTAGATGCATTGTCGACCATTTTCATCACAATGGTCTAAAAATGTTTCCAAATCCATAAAAAGTGTAGCTAAGGAAATAGTAAAATTATTTCCAAATGAAGACGAACGTACGTATTACGTTCCGCGGGAAAATGGAAAGCAACCATCGGGAAAAATTTTTGACAGGTACTTTGACGTCGCATACAATCGGAAGAGAAAAGCTGACTCGTCAGTAGCAGAAAAAAATATTGATATTGAAGCTTTGAAACGTGTAATTTGTGAGTGCTACAAAAACTTTTCTTCCCAACTTATTTGTTCATCTACCTTACTTTGTTTTAATTTAATTTAATTTCCAATATCAAGAACCAAACCTTTTTATCTCTACAATTTGTAGGTTTTGTTGACGCCTTTAAGATCTAAATACGAGTAAGCAGATTGATAACGATAGTAATAAGAGACTCCCGAAAATTGAGTTCGAAAAAACTACGTCAAAAAAGCCCGATATTTCTACATATCAGATCCTCTCTCATTTTCTGGATTTTTGAATTTTTGCAGCGTTCTTCGCTTTAATAGAAATAGAAACTAGAAGAGTGTATTTTATTTTTGGAAAAAAAGCAACGTTTCAAAACAATTTCCTACATTTCTGCGCGAAATGCACCAAAAACCCTCTAAACTATTGTGTTTTAGCTCTTAAATATGGCATATTTAGAAAACTGTTGGAATCTTGGAATGCTTTCATATGTAGGGAGTCATCCAAATTAAATAGTTAGACCATACCTTGCTGGACAACAGTGTTCTAAAATAATTTGATAACTAAAGTTGTCATTTTAGCAATTATTAAAACTCATCTAAGTGTGTGACCCCCCCCCCCCCTCTGATGAAAAGTCTTGATCCGCCCTTGCTCCCATGAGAATATTAATACCATCTCAATAGCCCCACGATGCGAAGCCACATATTGGCTAAACACAAAACACACCGAAGCTCGATTATTTTACCCACAGCAATTATGCGAAAACGTTTTTATGGCAGGATCATTATCCACTGCCATAAACGGAAAAATAATAAGAATAAGAATTTTAAATGCACGGGATACAACAGTAACTCTCCAATGGGCTGAACCATTGTCCTCCCCAGCTTCAGAGCACTACATTTTACGTTACAATCATACAGATAAATCAATAAACGCTCGAGTTAATAAAATAATTAACGAAATAAATTTTGACACATTAAATAGCGAAGAAAAAGCAGAAATTGAAGCCATATGTACCAAATACCAAGACATCTTTCACGTTGACGGTGACAAACTCACGTATACACATATTGGCAAAGCGGATATCTCGCTTAAAAAGGATATATCACCAAAATATTCAAAACCATATCGTCTCTCACACACACAGAAACAGGATATAAAAGAAGAAATACGAAAGATGTTAGAAAACGACATTATAGAACCATCTGTTTCGCCTTGGAACTCTCCAATACTAATATGTAGTACCTAAAAAGAAAGACCCTGTTACCGGTCTAATATAATTCCGTATGGTGATCGACTATCGTCACGTGAACGAGCGAATTGAAGATGATAAATTTCCACCACCCAACATAACCGACATCTACGATATGGTAGGAGGAGCAGCTTACTTCTCATGTATAGATTTAAGCCAGGGGTACTACCAAATGGAGTTGGATGCCAATAGTAGACCAATCACAGCGTTCTCAATAGAAGATAGTCACTACCAGTTAAAACGACTACCCATGGGCTTGAAGATCTCACCCAGCAAATTTTCCTGAATGATGTCCATAGCGATGTGAGGGTCTACAAAAAAGATGGGGCCGAGGCACAAAACCCTTCCCCCTTCCCCACCCATACAAGCGGAAACGGCTGCTGAGGAACCTGGTGCATCGATCACATTTCCTTAATTGGAAGACGATGCATCCCAGGCATCCCCAGTAGCAGTAGAAGCTCCTACCACCGACCAAGGTTTGTCCGCAATGGAGGCCGAGGTCTACGACAGCGGAGATGAGGACAATCTTTTAGAATCGTCCTCTGATATAGAGGACTCCGACATTACTGTGTTGGAGGCTGATCGGGAGAACGGTAGCGAAAATGCTGCGGTTACTCCAGATTAACCTCCAACACTCCATAAAGGCTTCGGCCTCCCTTCTTCTTCGCTTATCCAGCAGCGAAGAAGATATTGTCCTGATTCAAGAACCCTGGATTGCTAAATCCATTGTTCGAGGAATCAGGACTCCCAATTACTACGTGCTTTACGCATCAGGTGAGGATGAACCCAGATCTTGCATATTAGCAAAACGTAGCCTAAATGTATATTTACTCCCTAATTTCAGCGATCGAGATATCACAGCCGTAAGACTGGAAACAGCCAGAAGAACATTCTGGCTGGCGTCGGCGTATCTCGGCCACGACCACCGTGGCCCTCTAACGGGTGACACCCTGGAGAGATTAATAGCTGAAGCACAAAGGCTCAACATCGACCTCATCATTGGAAGTGATGCTAACGCCCACCATACAGTATGGGGTAGCACGGATATAAACGACAGGGGTGAGTCTCTTTTCGACTATATTCTAAACACTAACCTACTCATAAGTAACGTTGGTAAAGAGCCAACCTTTACTACTAAAAAATCGACAAGAAGTTTTAGATATAACTCTTGTCTCCGACTTCATTAATAATAATATTTTGAACTGGAAGGTATCTAAAGATCACTCCTTTTCTGATCATAGATACATCCAATTTAACTTTATAAATGAACCACCAATGAACCATGGGCCAAAATACAAGAGAACGTTAAATAGTTTAGTAAAACCTGAACTCTTTAATACCCCCTCCAACACTGAAGATCTTGACGACAAAGTCAATAATCTTACATTAGCCCTAAACAAAGCTCTAGATACTGCATGTCCTCTTATACAAGTAAGAGGTAAAAAGAAACCACACTGGTGGAACTCAGGGCTGGATCCACTTCGAAAAGAATGCAGAAAACTCTTTAACAGAGCGAAAGCTTCTAGAGACATGTCTGACTGGGATTCATAAAAAGAACTGAGGAAAACCAAACGATCGTCCTGGAGAAACTTCTGCAGCAACGTGAAAGATTGCTCCGAAGCATCCAGGTTGCGCAAAATCCTCTCCAAAAATCCAATCATGCCAAGCTGCTTGAAAAACGCCTCTGGCCTCTGGACCAATTCAAGCGAAGAATCGCTCAACTTGCTACTAGACGTTCACTTTCCTGGTAGCTCTAATATTATTAATAACATTGCACCTAATAATTGTGGCAATACATTACATCCCTCACAAGGTCTAGTCACTGGGGAAAAACTCTAATGGGCTATTAACAGCTTTAAGCCATATAAATCTGCAGGTACGGATGGTATAATTCCAGCTGAACTGCAAGAAAATGCAAGTTTTCTAATACCCATCCTAGAAAACATCTTCAAGGGATGCCTTAAATTGGCATACATACATCCCGATGTCTTGGAGACAAGTTAAAGTTGTTTTTATTCCAAAAGCTGGAAAATCCAGCCACGTTAACCCTAAAGATCTAAGACCTATCAGCTTATCATCATTTCTTCTAAAAACTTTTGAACGTTTGATCGATATCCACTTAAGGGCAAGTATTGATAAGTCCCTCCTTTCAAAGGCTCAACACGCCTACAACAAAGGGAAATCAGTTGAAACGGCTCTACACAGTATAGTACGTACAATCGAATATTCCCTCCATCATAAAGAGTACACCTTAGTTGCCTTCTTAGACATAGAAGGTGCATTTAACAATGTCGACACATCTGCAATTGCACGTGTATTGACATCTCTGAAGGTAGATAAGTCGATCAGCGAGTTGATTAATCAGATGCTGATAAGCAGGATTATCAATTCAAAACTGGGCGATTTTACTGCACAAAGGGGTGTCAGCAGAGGTACGCCACAAGGTGGTGTCCTATCCCCTCTCCTCTGGAACTTAGTAATAAATGAATTACTAATTACTCTAGAAAGAGAGGGATACAAAGTATTTGCCTATGCGGACGATGTTGCTATTGCAGTAACGGGTAAACATCCCAATATACTAAAAGAACTCATACAAAACGCTTTAAATAAGCTCACCAGATGGGCAAATCGGTGTGGACTAGACGTTAACCCACAAAAAACCGACCTTGTCCTCTTCACAAGGAAATACAAAGTCCCACACATTGACCCTCCCCTCATAAACGGTGTACAACTTAATTTCTCTGAACAAGCAAAATACTTGGGTCTCATTTTGGATAAGAAATTAAGTTGGAAACCTAACATTCAAGAGAGAATAAACAAGGCCACAGTAGCCCTGTTCTCCTGTAAAAAGGCCATTGGTAATAAATGGGGCCTACAGCCCCGCATTACACACTGGCTATATATCTCGGTCATAAGGCCGATCCTTACTTCTGGAGTAGCGGTATGGTGGACGGCACTAGATATAGCGACAAATCGCGATAAACTCAGCAAAGTCCAACGAACAGCCTGCCTGTGTATGGGAGGAGCACTTCGCTCTACCCCCTCCGCCTCACTTGATGTTCTGTACCATCTAATACCGCTGTGGATCAATAATGGAATTGCCCACACCACTATTTTGAACTCGTTCAGAACTATAAACAGTAATATTGACTACACCATACCCCATCCACAGTTTAATAACTATAACTTCAAAGTGACTATACTTCCCAGGTCTTCTTGGGAGAATACATCATTTTTGAACGATAGTCCTATAAACTTTTATACAGACGTATCAAAAACGGAGGATGGGGTTGGTGGACGCGTACACTCAGATAGACTAAACTTAAGTCTCTCCTTTCGTCTACCCGATCATTGTAGCGTGTTCCAAGCTGAAATCCTGGCTATAAAAGAAGTCCTATCCTTGCTTAGAGAAAACGTTATATCAACTAATGATATACGCATCTTCTCGGATAGCCAAGTTGCGTTAAAGTCCCTAGACTCCGGAGATGGCTACACAGTTCAACATTCACCTTTTCTGGGTGCCGGGCCATAGAGATATTCCAGGAAATTGCAAAGCTGACGAACTTGCAAAAAGCGGAACAACTTTACCTCTGCTGGCTCACAATGCTAGCATAGGTGTCCCCCTAGCTACATGTAAACTCATGCTAAAGCAAGATACCATAGAGAAAACAAACTTCAGGTGGAATAACACCACCACCTTGGCAACAAAACTTATTTGTCCTAATCTTAGCGCCAGGCGCTCAAAACAATTAATCTATCTGAGTAGATTGCACATTAGATACGTTATAGGTGTCCTGACTGGGCACTGCTTAATAGGAAGGCATGCTATTCGACTTGGAGCTCCTGCAAATGATTTTTGTAGGAGTTGCATGGATGAAGAAGAAGAAGAGACAATCTCTTATCTTCTGTGCACATGCCCTGCCTTATCACAAAGACGTAGAATCCACCTTGGAGACTACTCGTACTTCTTCAACGATACCAGCGATCTAAAAAATTCTGACATTATTTGTCTCCTACGCTTCATTCGAAGCTCCAATTGGTTCAACGAGTTAAGCTGATCAACTGATCCATGTGGTATCACAACGGACCATACTTTGGTCTAAGTGTGTTGGACTTCCCAACCAACAGCCACTTTAACCTAACCTAACCATAGCGATGTCAGGACTAACATATTCACGATGTTTTGTATATCTCGACGATCTCATAGTCTTTGGTAGAAGTTTAATAGACCACAATAAAAACTTAGTACAGGTGTTTGACCGGTTAAGAAAAGTAAACCTAAAAATACATCCTGGAAAATGCTCTTTCTTGCGAAAGGAAGTGTTATACCAAGGACACGTTATTTCCGATAATGGCATCCTACCCGATCCCACTAAATCCTCCGCAATGAAAAGCTACCCAAACCCACCAACGCTGATGAAGTAAGAAGGTTCGTTGCATTTGCCAACTATTATCGTAAATTTATCCCTAATTTCGCTACCATTTCCATCCCACTAAACCGATTGCTGAAAAAAGATGTCGAATTTAATTTTAATAAAGATTGTGAAAAATCTTTTGAATTGCTTAAAGAAATCCTAACTAGTCCTAAAATTTTACAATTCCCAAACTTTAACGAAGAATTTATTTTACGTACAGATGCCTCAGGTTTCGCTCTAGGAGCTGTTTTATCCAATTTCGACGACAAACCAATGGCCTATGCAAGCAAAACTCTTAATAAAACAGAGAAGAACTATAGTACAATTGAGAAAGAATTACTTGCTATTGTATGGGCAGTTAAGCACTATCGTCCCTACCTATTCGGAAGAAAATTCAAAATTTTAACAGACCATAGACTCAGGGCCGGCCCCAGCCAAACTTGCGCCCTGTGCAAGATTTGTAGAAAGCGCCCCCTTTTTTATATTTTCACACATAAACTGATACCCAAGCATAAGCCTTTCCCACATTACCCAGGAGGTAGACTTTCAATGCGTTTTTTTATTGAGGTATGCCCAGTAGGCCTAAACCATAAACTTAAACGCAGTGAAGAAATGAGCAGAGGGAAAACGTTTAAACTTGGAAACTTACTTTTCTGGCCTTACATTTTGCAAATTCAGAAATAAGATCATCAAAGTCAAAAGAATTTAATAATTCCTTTTCAATGGACATTATAGATAAACCTACCAATCTCTCTTGAGTCATGGTTGTCCTAAGATATTTTTTAATAATTTAAAGTTTAGAAAAACTACGTTCTCTTGAAGCTACCGTGACCGGGATTGTATTAAAGATTTGAAGAACAATTACTAAATTCGGAGCAAAATCTTCAAGGTTTGAACTAAAAATAAAATTTAACACATCTAAACTTGAGCTTTGTGGTGTAACAAGCTGGGATATTACGGTTAACTCTTGAAACAATTCTTCTCCATCTAAATCTTTAAAACAACTTTATGTTAAAACATTCTGCAAATTAAGGCATGAAGCACGTACATTTTTATTGTTTAAACATTCGCTTATGTTACAAAAATGAAAAATTGATACTATACGTATCAAACCTTTCAAGTATTTAAAAAAAAATTCAACTTTAAATCTTTGTTTCGGGCCTAATATAGTTTCAGGACATTCATTAGCATAAAGTATTTTTCTCCGTTGAGATCGCAATGATGAAGCTACAGAAAACATATTTGGTATTTCTAGGGAACTAGCAATACGCTCGGTTAATTGAACATACCTACTCATTAAATTTTTCATCGGGACGCATTAAAATCAAACTGTTTTTTGTATTTTAAACTGTTATGCCAGTTGACAGATTAACGGACGGACTTTGCAAATATTTACTAGTTTAATTTATATTTTCTAAAATATGAAACCAAATTAGCAGGCAGCAAATAAATGTAAAATCAAAAATTTTATTTCCTAACGATTCTGCAATGTTTTTTGCCTCTAGATTTCTTAAAATTTTTTTTTGTAAATGAGAACTCACATTCAGGTACGGAATACGGTGCGTGATACAAAACCTGCACGTACTAGCCCATACGATTCGATATGAATAAGTATTTTGCTTCGTCATACTCTCTATGTTAATTTTGGGACTCGGTGTGCATGAAATAAATCTTGCACATACATATGTATGAGATGGCATGGAACTTTTTTGTGTTGAGATTTTTTCTTTTTTTCTCTTGCATGGAACTTTTTTGTGTTGAGATTTTTTCTTTTTTTCTCTTGTACGAACAGGGTGAAATATTTGGAAATTAGGTATGTAGGATTTTTAGTTCTGCGATATCTTGAGTTAAATTTTTATTGAATGCAACAATGAAAGTGATGTTAGTTAGTGCGCAAGAGATAACTTAGGACAGTTGTGATGAATGTTTTTTTGAGATTATTTAAAGAATGTTTGTGGTTAAAAAAATGGCAAATAGTAGTACATATTTGTTTGCGCAAGATCAGATTACATTTTCTTGCTCCTGGTAATGCGCCCCCAGAATTCTGCGCCCTGTGCATTTGCACATCTTGCACATATGCTTTGTGCGGCTCTGCATAGACCTTTAGTGTACTTGTTCTCACTTAAAGAACCTAGTAGCAGACTAACCAAATTTAGACTACTACTAGAAGAATATAATTTTTACATATAGAATATTCTCCAGGTAAGGATAATTGTATAGCCGACGACCGCGACGCACTGAGCCGCATAAAAATAGACTCCGAGGATTTGAGATAATTGTGCATATTTATTGTAACAAGAGCTCAGTCAAAAATGGAAAATAAAAATCATAAACAAAAACAAATAAATGTAAGGGATACGAAAACTGACGAACAACTCATAACCGAACTGCTTAAATTACCAGAAAATGGACTTAAAGTCATAGAGCTGAAGATTGTTGACAACTTCGAGGAAGATTTAGTTAATTTCAAGGATACGGAACGGACATTATCATAGGTCACAACAAGGTTTTGGCGTATATCCTAAAAGAAAATTGTTTACTCCTAAAGAAGTCCAAAGACAGCACTACAACCCAATCGACGGTATTTGGCAAAATATTGTCGAGGGATGTGCAGAAACTCTGCGGATTGAACTGTATTAAAAAGATATATATTACTAAAAATGAACCGAAGAAGCTCGTATGCGGCCGCAAAGAGAGCAATATTAATGAATTAAAAAAATTATTAGGAGAAATATTTTAAGAAAGTAACATTAAAGTGCACATTAAAAATATCGAAATAACTGATCCTTGTAAAAAGAAATTAATACTTAATGACTACCACATTCTTCCAACCAGTGGACATGCAAGAATAAACCGCATGCTACAAAATATAAAGAAAAAATAATTTTGGACAGGTATGCAAAACGATGTGACGACATTCGTAAAGCATTTCCCAATTTGTCAACGAAATAAATATATTCAGCCAAAAAAGCAACCAATGACTATCACATCAACAGCCGAATCGGGTTTTGACAAACTATTTTTAGATCTCGTAGGACCCTTAGAAGAATCAGAAGATTCAAGTATATCTTAACTATACAAGATGAACTAACCAAATTCACGGAAGCAGTACCCATTTCAAACAAAGAAGCAAGTACAGTGGCAAAAGCTCTAGTAGAAGGTTTTATTTTAAGATACGGAGTACCACACACAGTAGCCTAAGATCAGGGAACTGAATTTCTGAACCAAGTTTTCCAAAAAATATGTAAATTATTAAAAATAGAACAGTTGCAATCCACAGCGTATCACCATGAAAGCATAGGAGCTTTAGAGAACTCCCATAAAGTCTTAGGAGCATATCTGAGAAGCTACGTTTCAGAAAAGCATACCGATTGGAGCACATGGCTACCATACTACGTTTTCTGTTATAATACCTACATCAGTACACTCAGAAACCGGATATACACCTTTCGAACTAATATTCGGAAGACAGTGTAACTTACCATCAAATTTGGTTAAGCAGGTAGAACCTGTGTATAACTATGATGATTATGTGATTGAGTTAAAAAATAAATTACAAATCGCTCATAAAGATGCTCGAGAAACTCTGATAGGCAAAAAGATAGCAAGAAAAAATAGATTTGATCTAGAGGAGCGAACAAAAAGCTCAAATTTTGAAATAGGAAGTTTAGTTTTACTTAGAAACTAAAATAGAAAGAAACTTGATCCAATCTACATAGGTCCATACGAAGTTTTGTCCCAAAAAGGTGTGAATTGCGATATAAAATATGAAAACAAAAGGATAACAGTTCATAAAAATAGACTAAAGCCATTTTATATATATTTAACTCTTATCTAAATATTAAAAAAATGGCAAGAAACTTTCTAGACTCAGATGAATTCCATTAACTAATAATAAAAATCAGGTTTTGGTCACCGAGGAAATCCCAGAACAATGGAAGAAATCCGAAATAATCCTCATCCACAAAAAGGCAAGACGGACGACATAAACAACTATAGGCCCATTAGTATAATATCTTGCGTTTATAAAGTATTTGCGAAATGCCTTTTCAATAGAATGAAAACAAGCCTAGAATTCAATCAACCTTTTGAGCAAGCTGGGTTCAGATCTGGATTCTCAACAATGGACCATCTTCAAACAATGAGCCAAATCATAGAAAAGAGCAAGGAATATAATATAACGCTATATATTGCATTTATTGATTTCGCCAAAGCGTTCGATACAGTTGAGCAAATATTTATCTGGCAAGCGCTAATTAAACAAGGTGTGGAACCGAAAATTGTTCCTGTTCTTCAAAACATGTACAAGGATAATGTTGCGCGCATTAAAACAGAAAGTACTGCACCAATATTTCAGACGACACGTGGAGTACGGCAAGGTGATCCACTTTCACCAGCACTTTTTTCCGCAACTTGGAATGGGAAAACAAGGGATTGAATATAAACGGTAGATTTCTATCAAATCTTAAATTTGCAGATGATATTGTTTTAATCGCCACGTCAAAACATGAATTACAAACTATGCTAAACGAGCTTTGTATAGAATGCAAAAAAGTCGGTTTATCCACTAATCGACAAAAAACCAAAATAATGTCAAATGGCAACCATTCCATAATAAAAATTGATGATATCGCTTTAGAATACGTAGAAGACTACAATTATTTGGGTCAAAATATATCATTCATCGATAAAGACGTTAAAAATGTTAACCATAGAATAGCAAGCGCTTGGAGACAATTTTGGAATGTGAAGAATCTGCTGGATCTTAATATCTCAACCCAAACAAAAAAATGTGTTTTCGACTCGACGGTTCTTCCAGTCTTGACATATGGTTGCCAAACATGGCAATCTACGAAAGCCCTCGAAAATAAGCTCCAATCTTGCCAAAGAGCGATGGAAAGATCGATTCTTAAAGTGAGGTTATCCCAACGGATTAACCACGAAAACATAAGAAACCAAACGAAATTTGAAGATGTTCTTCAAAGAACAAGAAGAATTAAATGGGATTGGGCTGGACACATATTCCGAACCTCAGATGATCGATGGACCAAAATAACAATAGAGTGGACCCCGCGAGACAAGAAAAGAAATGTAGGAAGACAACTCAAAAGGTGGAGAAACGAAATACAGCATTTTTGCCCAAACTATTGGAGAGAAGCTTTAGACCGACAATTGTGGAAGACGAAGGGGGAGGCCTATACTCATCAAACTTATTGAATAAAAATGTAAAAAATGTAAAAAAAAAAAAAAAAAAAAATTGTATACTTTTAAGAGTAAATAAAGCATGAATAATAATGAATAATAATAATAATAAAAACAAAAAACTTATAAAAACTTGTAAACACGATTGTATAAATTAAAAAAAAAAAAAAAGGGGCGGGAAGGTCTTCCGTAAATACCAAAATATACGAACAAAAAAGAAAAAATAATATTAATATGATATCATGTATAGATAAACTTGTAAATATAGATAAACATAAACTTAGGTGCACCTAGAGAAAGAATAAAAAAAAAAAAAAACAATAAACCTAGAACAGAATAAAAAAAAAGAAAAAAATCTATAATAGGTACTATATCTTTAAAATGTAAAAAGCTAAAATAATTTAAACATAACTATTGATAAGCAATTTGAAACGAAATTAAAAAAAAAGAAAAAAAAAACATACAATATTCAAGGTTGAAAATCATAAACAAAATAAATCGAAATCCCCATTGTACAAGTGTCGCATAAAAAGAAGAAATCATAATATGCAATGACTTCTCCTTTTTCTCCCTGGAAGGGTGGTGTGAAGGGATCGCACCAGAGACCACTTAACTAATTGCCGCCAAACAATTAAGAATACGTTCAACCTGCTTCGATACTTTATACTCGGTTTCCCGTACATATCCATCGCAGATACTTTGTCCCGTCCGTCGCGTCGGTCACCGCGTCGGCTATAGCTATAGCTATAGAGCCGAATCATAATAAAAAAGTATTCATATTTCAATTTCAAGTGTCGTTGATTTTTGAAGCAAATGCATGGTAAGGTCAAATGCTGATTGTGCATATTGTGGAAATATCGATAGAACGTTATCGATTATCGAAGTATGGTTGGATGTATACGAAGTCGAATAATTTTGTGTAGCCAACCAAGTCGATTCTTTTACTTAGCAACTCGCTGGAGGTTCGATTAAGTTAAATTCAGTGGCATTGTTGTCAGGTCATCAATGTGAATGTTTTGTGTTGTATCACCTGATAGTTTTAGTCGCTAAAGTGCATTGTTTTACCTACTGCATTGTAAGGTGTTTAATTTTTGTATTAAATTTAACTGATTGCTATTTGGTAAAATTTAAAACGGTCTGTATTAAATAATGTAATTAGTAGATAAGATATGTTGTAATTTAAAGTAATGGTTTAATATTTCTATGATCGCAAAGATTTATTTCAATTAATCGCATAACAATATAGAAAAAAGCAAAGAGGTAAGCTCGGTTTTAAGGTTATAAAGGAAGTGACGAAATATAATTAGATGACAGTAAAATGAATAACAATCTAAAAAGGCAAACACTGCTGCCAACAAATTATTTAAAGGTGTTATTACATCACTCCCTCAGACTTTATTTGGAAAAAAGACTGGTTTTTTCCTTATCCTTCCCGTACGTCTGAGTGTAGGCGTAGCTGTGGATTCAGTCATCTACGCGGTTGTTTTCTGCTGATCAGTTTGAAGTCCTGGTATTGGACTGCCCGATGCCATGGGGCTGGACCCACTTCTTACTTCGTTGTCTAATCGAACATCGCTGTATGAAGAGCTGTCGGGTGACGATAATGGATCTGTACGCAAATGCAAGTCGATGTCGAGTTCGTCAGTGTTAACTTCGTCTCCGTTTTCTGTATTTTTTCGTGCTCGCAGTTGATTTTGGTGACGTTTGACGTCTCCTCTAGATGTTTGTACGATGAACATCATCCGACTGACCACCTTGGTTATCAGTCCAGCGATCCAACGATTACCTCTGTTATAATATCTTGCGTACACTTTTTGGCCGATTTCAAATTTAGTAAACGGATGCTGACTAAGGTGATTTTCTGGAAATATGGCTGAAAATATGGTGCGAGGTTGGCGGCCGTGCAAGAGTTCCGATGGTGATTTTTTTGATGATTAGATTGGCGTCGCTCGAAATGTGATGAGATATTTATATAAAGCCTTCTCTCGGTCATTCTCCTCCTGCATTATTTTTTTGAAAGATTCCTTGAATGTCCGGACAGCGCGTTCAGCTAAGCCGTCTGACGCTGGGTGAAATGGTGATGTTCTGACATGTTCAATGGAATTTAGCTTGCAGAACATTTTGAATTTGGCTGATGAGAACTGCGGGCCATTGTCGCTAACGATTGTGCTTGGCAGTCCCTCGATTGCAAACATTTTTTGTAATGCATAAATTGTAGATTCTGCTGTTGTCGATGACAGCTCAAAAATAAATGGAAAACTGGAAAAAGAATCTATAACAATTAGCCACATTCGAAAGAAAAAAGGACCTGCGAAATCGATGTGAATTCTTTCCCACGGACCAGCTGCCGCAGGCCAGGATGAATATTGTTGCTTCGGTTGACTTGCATGTAGACCACAGTTTGAACAAGCTTCTGAACAATTTTTAATCGCTTAATCAATGTTCGGGAACCATATATACCTGCGCGCTAGTTGTTTCATACGGGTTTGACCCCAATGACCCTCGTGAAGCATTTTGAGAACCTGGTCTTTGAGCGATTTCGGTATAACGACGCGACGCGAGTATGCTCTGTTTGCAGAAGCAGTACACCACTCTGCAGAGAAAGAGCGAACTTTCGATGAAAATATGGAATTAAATTTACCTGTGATTTAGATAGATTGAAGTGGAAAATCAAACACTTTCAAACCCTGTTGAAATTGCAAATGCATTCAATACATTTTTTGTATCTATTGCAACTGAATCAAAACCATGCTCTCCGCAAAACAATTGTATATGTGATATGTTTTCAGATTTGGCTTGTGAGGGTTTTCAATGTAATAGTTTTGTTTTTGAACCTTGTTCGTCACATGAAGTTTTCAAATGTATAATGTCGCTTGATAACAAACACTCAAGTACCGATGGTATAACCAATAGTCTTTTAAAAAAGATTGCTTTTTATGTTGCTGACATTTTAGCCTACTTGTTTAACAAGAGTATTACTTGTGGTATTTTTCCAAAATCCTTAAAAGTTGCGGAAGTTATACCATTGTTTAAGAAAGGCAGCAGAAAATGTTTAAGCCAATATAGACCCATTTCCATACTTCCTACTTTCTCCAAGGTATTTGAAAAGCTTTTGAAGTTGCGAATGGGAACATTTTTAAATAAAACAGGTTTTTTGAGTGATTGTCAATTTGGATTTCGTGAAGGTCGCTCAACAGAAGATGCAATATTAAAATTATGCAGCGAAATATGCGAGGGTTTTAACAAAAAAAGTAATACCATAGCTTTATTTATTGACATGACCAAAGCATTTGATATGGTCAATCATGATATTCTTTTGAACAAACTTTATAAAGCTGGTTTTAGAGGTGAAATCCATAACTGGTTTGCTTCCTATTTAAGCCACAGGACTCAAAAAGTAAAACTTGGAAATGTCTTTAGCGAGGTCATGAATATTAGTATTGGTGTGCCGCAAGGTTCTGTATTGGGCCCGGTTTTGTTTTTAATATATGTGAATTCCATATTCAAGCAACATTTTAGTAGTAGTGTAACGGCTTTTGCTGATGATCTGGCCTTTACTTACGAAAGCAGTAACTTATTTGAATCATTAGTTAAACTACAAAAAGACTTGCAAGTTTTAAGACAATGGTTTTCAAAACATGAGCTATTAGTAAGCGAAAAAACAAAGCTTATGATTTGCAGCTTACAAAATGTAAAAGCAATTGATTGCGACATTTATTTTCACTCTGCAGAATGTAAGAAAATTTGCATGTCGACCCACACATGTAATAGTAAAAACTACACCGAAAATGTTGTCTGTTCATCTACTTGTTTTAAAATAGAGTCGGTTGAGAGTTTCAAATATCTAGGTATTTTAATTGATACAAATCTGAACTGGAAAGCCCACACATCACAATTAAAACAGTACATGTTATCTGTTACTCGAAACATTTTTATATTAAGACCATTTTGCTCAAAATCCTTGTTGTTAACAATATACTACGGACTCGTTCACTCGAAGCTGCAATATGGTATATCTTGTTGGGGAGGTACTTATTGCAATACACTTGAACCTCTTGTTTTGTCTCAAAAGCATTTAATAAGAATTATCTGCAAGAAGAATAGATTTATCAGCACTTGGCCTTTATTGAAAAATCTTAATATCTTACCGCTAAAACATCTTTATTTTTATAAAGTACTTACAATTTTCTTTATGCGTAGTGGTTTTACTTCCGCAATTCGAAACTCAAATTTGTACAACTTGAGGATAAATAACAAATTTTTAGTTAAAGTTCCAGCCTCTAACAAAACCCACTACTCGAATTTTTTCAATGTCATAGCACCTAAACTTTTTAATAAACTGCCTCACAATATTCGAATTTTAAACGAACTGAACCTCTTTTTGGAAAAGTCAAATTATGGCTCTTTACAATGGATAGCTCAGAAATCAAAAATTTATTGATAAATGTAGTTTAATAAACTTTGTATTTTTTTCAATATTCTTTATGTTTTTAAAATTTTTATAATTATATTCTTCTCATAAATTAACATTATTTATTACATTTGGCATCTTAATTCTTCTAGCATTTGTTAATTTTATTTATATACAAATTATTCTTTAAATAAAACGTGACCCCACACGTAATACATACTTAAGTTTCTTTTTTAAAGGGTCATTCGTCACTAGCCTTAAATGGTTACAGAATGACTTTTTTTATCTTTTCCTTTTTTTACAATACACTTTAGAGTATGTAATTTAAAAATATTATTTTGTAAATTATTGTAAAAATGAAAAAGAAAAAGATAAATAAATAAAAAAAAAAAAAAAAAAGATAGCTTCTGTGGCCACCCGTTTTGAATGTAATGTATAACGCGACTGAGAGTTTCGTCTGTTTTAGTATGTGCTGCAATGATTTCTGCGCTTATTGGAAAATCTGAGATAACTGACTCATAAATCTGGTCAACTGTAAACATTTTTTCTCTCTGTTATCAAATTCAATGTCATCTCCCAAGGGTAGGCGTGATAAGACGTCAGCATTTGCATGATTCTTAGTGTTGCGGTAGTGAATCGTATAACTATAGGCCTGGAGAATAATTGCCCAACGTTGAAGCCGATGAAGAGTCATAACCGGTAGTTTTTTTGATGGGTGGAAAAGAGTGACAAGTGGCTTGATGATCGGTGAGCAAAATGAACTGCCTGCCATAGAGGTACTAATGGTATCTCGTAACGCCGAAGATAATTGATAAGGCTTCTCTTTCAATTTGAGAGTATTTTGCCTGATGCTCGTTCAAGGTTTTCGATTCGAAAGAGATTGGCTTTTCTGTGCCGTTTGGATAGCGGTGTGAAAGAACAGCTCCTATTCCCGTTTTTGACGCATCAGTTGCTAACACGAGAGGAACATTTTCGTCGAAGTGAATTAATTGAACCGCATTGATGATATCGTTCTTCAATAAATTAAAAGCTGTACTTTGTTCTGTGCCCCACACGAATTTCTTGTCGTGTCGTCTAAGTTGATTCAAGGCTGAGGCCTTTGACGAAAAATTTTGAATAAACTTGTTATAATAATTTATTTTGCCAATAAATGATTCTAATTCCGTTCTGTTTTTTGGTTCTGGCATTAACTTTTTTGCTTCTATTCTTTTTTCAGTTGGTCTAATACCTTTTGCATCGATTTCGTGGCCCACATACTCTAATTTGTCTTGCGCAAGGTGACACTTTTCTTGTCTACATTTGAGGTTATGTGCGGAGAGCCTGTTTAAGAGTGTTTCGACATTATTTCGGTGTTCTTCATTATTCTTACCAGTGACAATGACATCATCGAGGTATACTGCGCATCCAGGTATACCAGCTACTACACCTTCCATGATTCTTTGAAAGATGCCAGGTGCGCTCGCAATTCCGAACGGCAATCGTTCAAATTGGAAAAGGCCAAAAGGAGTGTTTATAACCATTAGCTTTTTTGAAGACTCTGTGAGTTCTATCTGAAGATAAGCATCACTCAGATCAATTTTAGTGAATAACTGGCCACCGCTTAGTTTATGAAACAACTCCTCGATTCGTGGAATCGGATATCGATCGATTTCAATTTGTGGATTTACAGTGACTTTAAAATCAGCACAAATTCTTATCTTGCCATTCTGTTTTTGTACTACCACAATTGGTGCGGCCCATTCACTCGAGTTCACTGGCTTGATGATATTGTGGGATACTAATTTGTAAAACTTTGGTTGAGCATTTGGTTTTAATACTATGTTAGCCTTATACGTGGAACAGAGTCCTAGTTCGGATGAGAATGTGGACTGAAATTTAATTTTAAGGGATTTTTGGTCTACTTTGAAACATTGAGGGGTTGAAGAACTGCACTCGTTCATGTTCTTTGGCATTTGTATGCCGAATTCCAGTTTTTGAAACCAATCCATGCCTAGGGTGTTGGTTGCACTGGGACTGTCAACGACTGTTAAACTCAAACTTTCATGATGTGACGCTAAGGCTACGTCGACTAATATTGTGCCTTTCAATGGTAAGATGTTGCCACCGTATGTTTTTAAAATCTTTGTTGTGGGTAAACACAAGGGATTGTTCAGTTGCTTCAATCCTTCAAGACCAATAAGTGAACACGACGCATCTGTATCTATTTGGAACTTAAGAATTTTCTCATTGACGCTTACATCTACGAATAGTTTATCTGAATGTATAGGGCTATGATTGACTTCGATTTGTGACACAAGTGAATCAAATAGATCAACAGTACTCACGGTTTCAAAGGGTTTAATCTGATTTATACTTTCATGATTTTTGCTCTGCCACTTTGGGACCTCTGGTTTCCGATTGTTTGACTGGGATGATCGATTATGATGAGACGAATCTGGGACTTTTGATGACATGCATACGGCTGCAATGTGTCCGACTCTTTTACATTTCTTACATATCGATTTGTTTTTATAGTGGAAGCACTCCGATCGTTGATGAGAGATGTCGCATCCCGGGCACGACTTATTACTTTGTCTAACTACACTCTTACTCCCAGTACAATCGTTACCTACCCGCTTACCTCTTGATCGTTGATGTGTTGATCGGTGCACAGCATTCACCTCTGCTTCACTTTTCTGCTCACCCTTAAGCTCACTGCATGTTTTCATAGTTTCCTCGTAGAGTTGTGCAATTTGAATAACCTCTTCCAGTGTTGGATTTTCTTTTTGTAGAGCAGTTGACCGAACCTTATCATGTGGAGTATATAGGATAATCATATCCCTAATCTTCCAGTCTACGTATGATTCTCCACATCCTGCTTTTTCACAGACAAACATGCATTCTTTTGCTGTTCCACGCAATTCTGCAACCCAATCCGAATACGTTTGGTTAGGTTGCATGAACGTCCTATAGAATTTGAATTTGAATAGATGCAAGCATATGAGGCTTTTTTCAAAATGATTAGTGAGTTTTTCAATTTATTGACCGAAAGATACTTGACGAATTCTTGATTGGAGTCCTGAAGCCTCTTGAGTATAATTTCGAGAGTTGTAGCGTCCATACTCGTGGGGTTCGTTCTTTTCCTCGTCGCCAATGTTGTAATTAAAAGTAATGGTTTAATACTTCTACGATCGCAAAGATTTATTTCAATTAATCGTATAACAAAATAGAAAAAAGCAAAGAGGTAAGCTCGGGTTTATGGTTATAAAGGAAGTGACGAAATATAATTAGATGACAGTAAAATGAATAACAATCAAAAAAGGCAAACACTGCTGCCAACAAATTATTTAAAAGTGTTATTACATCAAGATATATAAATTAAAAATAAATAAGCTCATTAATTCTCTACTTAAACCGTTTTAATTCTCAAATATTTTATATTTTTTCTTAACTCGCCAAAAACAGTTGCCAAGTTGTCAAAATGTGCTATTATGACAAAAAGATATGCCATTTCGTGATCAAAACTTTAAATAACATTAAAAAGAAGCAAGAAGATAGATGACTACGATTTCTTAATTGCTTTATATCTTACTTAATCGACTTTTGTATACTAAAATGTTTTGCGCATTTTTGTATATCTAGTTTTTTTTCATTAAGCTGAAAATTTTGATGTTCTTTTGTAGTCAATAAAATACTTTTTTTTTTAATTATAAGAACCTGAATATTTAAATGCTTAATATTAAATATAATTAAGAACACTCAATTTGAGTTGGGATCGAATTTTGAATATTACATGTCAAAATACTGTATTACATTCTGTCCGTGAAAAATACTGTAAATACAAATTCTGGATCTCACAATTCTGGTTGGTCAAAATTCAGTATTTTAAAGTTCTAAAAAAAAAACAGTAAAATTGGTTAGATAATGTATGTTTGAAGAATATTTGAAAATGAATATATTTTGTGAGAAAGGTTTTAAACAATGTTTTATGATTTGATTTATTTTCTATTAAATACAACATCAAATATTTTATTAAAAATGTGAAGGATCAGGGAGGAGCTATGCAAACACATAATTATTAAGGATACAGTATTTTTTCTTAAGGAATATACAATGCATATTCACATATGCAATATTGTTAAATGCAGTGATCAGTGTTATGAAAACAGCATCCAGAATTTATAGTGTTTTGAAATACATACTCTTAGACATTTAAATTATGAACAAGAAGTATCACGGACTTATGCATAACTAATCACATTTGTAGACCTCGCATAAAGGAAATGTGTTTCGCGCTTTACGCAAATTTTATGCGTTTTTTTTTTTTTTTAAAATTCTCAAGCTCTTAAAAAATCACCCATTATATTAAACAATGTCCTCTTTTCAATGGAGGACAATAAATACATAATGGGTGATTTTTTAAGAGCTTGAGAACTTTTTTTTAAAAAAAAACGCATAAAATTTGCGTAAAGCGCGAAACACATTTCGAACCGAACACTGATTTTGGTAATAAAATTCAATGATTTGCAAGCGTTGCTCGTTAGTAAGTCTATTCATGATGAAATGTCAAAGCATACTGAGCATCTTTCTCTTTGACACCATGTCTGAAATCCCGCGTGATCTGTCAAATACTAATGCATGAAAATCCTAACCTCAAAAAAATCACCCGATATTAATAAAAAAAAAAAACCGTCAGCCCTGCGGGTCTCTTCTACTGCTAAGCTCTTAGGTATCCTTTTTTCGCAACTGAAAATAGCAACAATATTTACTTTTATTATTTTGTTATGGAAGAATAAAAGAATCCTTTTGAGTTCCTTTTCCTTGCGTTTTCTTTTCTTCCAAGTTTTGTTTTTGTTTTATTCTTTTCTTTTATTATTTTGTATTATTGTGGTTTCGCGTTAAGTGTGTTTATTTAAGGAGAACACTCATTCACACTTGAAAACTAAGGAGACACACAAAAAATTTCAAGTAGGTATTTTATATCTACATCTATTATGGGCAAATGGTCGTCCTTTAGTCGGTCGTTACATATACATTTATACGTTATATGTAGGTACAAATATGCCCATGGATTGGACTTAGCTTAGATTAATGTATTATTCCGAAGATGAGGTGCCACACAAGAACAATTCCGAGAACTAAAGCAACTCCAGAATATCTTCAGAAGCACATATAAGAAGAAGAAAAGGATCTTTGTGGTTCAAGTTGTTGTGTTTTTCTCGCACATACAATTTATAAAATCACACTTATAGAGACCGAAATATTTTATAGGAAATTAGGTTATATTAAGGGACCATTATCAGAATCACAAGCGAAGATGAAGAAATTGGAAATACAATTTTCATTCTCTTTGTCCGCTGATCATGAAGAAAAGTGGATGAAAAAACCTCTTCAAATTAACTTCGGTTTACTATTCCATTAAGAGTAAATGTTAAGTCTGGTGTTAGAATTGAGATTATAGATTATACCTTTCACGTACACATGTGTGTGCTAATAAAAAAGGAAATACCTATAGCAAATTGGAGAATCCCTGGATGAAAAAGGAAGAGGAGGTCTCGAAAATTAATTGGTTTATTAATTCAAATCCTTTGTTAGTGAAGTGCTATAAGGGATTTTATTGAATGCAATTTGAGATGAGATAAAATTATCAAGATTTTAACACTTATAAGTTTTTTTTTGTAACTATCGGGTGATTTTTTTGAGGTTAGGATTTTCATGCATTAGTATTTGACAGATCACGCGGGATTTCAGACATGGTGTCAAAGAGGAAGATGCTCAGTATGCTTTGACATTTCATCATGAATAGACTTACTAACGAGCAACGCTTGCAAATCATTGAATTTTATTACCAAAATCAGTGTTCGGTTCGAAATGTGTTTCGCGCTTACGCAAATTTTATGCGTTTTTTTTTAAAAAAAAGTTCTCAAGCTCTTAAAAAATCACCAATTATGTATTTATTGTCCTCCATTGAAAAGAGGACATTGTTTAATTAGTAGAAGTGCAATAACATTTAAGCTTCTCAACAACATTTTAGTTTTAGATAATATTATATTTGCTATAAAAAGGATATGCAACCCAGGTTGACAATTATAGAGGAATTTCTATTCTCAATTTACTGAAAAAGATTTTATCCACAATTTTATATGGAAGACTTTCAACTTGGATTGAAAACAACAACAATCCCAGCAATCAATCCCACATCATATTTTTTCTATAACTAATATTGCTAGAAAACATATCGAGAAGAATTAGAAGCTGTATCTAGCTACATTCGAGAGTTAATAGGCATGCATTGGTTTATAAACTGACATCGATCGGAGTTTCAACAAAATTTTTAATGCTGTACATTCCATTTTTGGCGTTACCAAGTGTAGCTGTATGGGTAGCGGCGGCGCGGCGCTAGACTTCGCGTGGACGGACGTCGAGATTATGTTAGCAAGGCCCCCTTCAAGAAAACGATAAATTTCACACCTAATCCAAATTAAAGTAAAACTAGAGTATGAGTAAACGATGTTTATTGCTATGAAAACAAATTTCACAACTAAAACATTAAAATAGACGAACTTTTCGACCTTTGGCCTCACTGAACTTTTGATGTTGTGGCTCAGATAATGTTGAGTAAGTTGCTTTTTATTAATACGTCGCTTCCGTAGTGTTGGATCATATTTGGACAACAATTTAAACAAATCTATAAAATTGCCACTGAGTCTGCTTTCATTCAAATTAAGGGATTCTCGATAAGTTTTGAATGCGAAATTTTGGGAGGCTAGGTAGTTTATTATATCAATCATTCTTTTAAAGAAATTACACCAATACTTATTGATCTCTCGTAATCTTTATCTACTGTTTTTCCGTGTTTGATTCCTTTGTAGAGTTCCATCCATTTAATCATGCATTCCATGAGTTCTTGATTTTGTTCGTGTCTCTGCAAAATCCGACTCAAATCTTTCCAGTCACAACATCCTGCGTTTGCAAATTTGAAAAAAGTCTACATGGAAAAATGGAGAGCAATAAACTTAACTTTATCTCGAAATATAGACTTAATTTTCGAGTGAAATAAAATTTAGACAAATTTGTTTTACATATTTTCATCTTTTGGGTAACTTTCATCACATTTTTCTAGGTCTTGATTGGGTCAATAATTAAATGGGGTTGTTTTTTTGTCGAGCGACAAGAAAACGTTTTCTTGGCTTCGCCGCTTCGGTGTGGGTTTGGCCATAGGGTAAGTTACAAAGTTTTATCTTTGTATTTTAAAAAAATAATTTTTATTGGTTACTTCGTCACAATCTGCTTAACACTCAGATACAATTTCCTTACTCACTAATATTTATTGAAAACTTAACCTATGAGAACATTTACAAAATTATGTTCTCAGACATAATTTGATACTATAATGCATTGCAGTATATTAATGCATAATCAGCACACGCGCCGAAATACTGTTAGAGTATTGCTTGTGCTGATTTTGCTTACATTTGAATTTCTCACGTTCTTACTGCGTGATAACTCTTCACTCCTTAAAGTCATTTACCTGGGGTAGAATGACAGGAAGTTTAATTTCAATTTGCTTTGATTTTCTATTTTTACATTTTTTATAAATTAAAACAATACAAATTAAAGATGCAAATATATACAATATAAAATTGGAAAATATAGATATTTCTTTAAAATTTTCAAAAATGTTAAGTTTTTTTATGTTTTCTAAATGTAAATCATGTAAATATTCCAAATCTAATTTTAAACTTTTTTCTGACAAATTTCCTTTTAATATTGGGGGTAGAATCTGAAAACTAGTAACTTATGTATTAGAGTAATTTTTTCCATCTATATTAATTTAATCATTATTGAATTGAACCAGATATGTATAACCATTTAAGACTATTGTTTTTTCATTATGTTTGAGATTTCCTCTAAAATTTGAAATAAAAACGATATTATCTGTTATTAATTCTATAATGGGTTTCTTATAAGACTGAAAGTCACAAGAAGCATTTAATTGTTTTTTAAGCTGGTTTAGGCAATGGTCAGGTGTTAATTTTTGAAGTTGTTTTTCTGTACATATGGTAGTTTCTCTTATTTTGTCACACTTTTCCATAATGGAGAATGTCTCGTCGTGAGCTGTTATAATTTCATTACTTTCTAAATGTATCCTTTTATTCTCAATTACAGTAGCTCGTATTATGACATGATTATAAACTTTATTTGAAGTTTTTGGGAGTGATATTATATCTGGCAAAATAGAATCCTTTTGAATTATGAACGGTTCTGCGTATTCCATAGCTTCTATTTCATTTTCATAGGGAAGTGTTTCTATTTCAGAAACTATTTTCTGTATTTCAGTTATATCTAATAGGTTTGTGTTGATAATTCCTGTTTTTGCCAAATGGTTCGCTGATATAATTTCTTTAAGTTCCTGTTTGAAGATAATTAATTTGTTGAATAGCATTTGCTCGTATTTATCTATACTTGTTCTATCTTCTCGTCGAATGATTTTATTGTAATTTTCTATTAAATCTTGAGTAACTGATTTTAGTTCATTGTTAATTTTATATTGGTTGTTGTTATTTTCAATGATTTCATTTTGTGATTTCAATATGCTATCCCAGTCTGTGGCATCCGGGTTTCCGGCGATCCACTTCCATGCCGCGCCTATCCAATCTATGGATCTTTTGTCTCCATTCCTTATTTGTAGCTTTTGCAATAAGTTCTCTGAATCTGTAAGTTGGTTAAGAAGTTGTGGGTAGAGGATACTACTTTTGTCTATTTCTTTCTCGATGGTGGGCTTTATATTCAGTATAAGGTCTTCGTATTTTGTTAGGTTAATAACATGTATCATTTTGAAGTGGCCATGTATTATTTTCCCATTTCCTTGTTTTACTTCAATTAAAGGAGTGTTGTATTCATATACATTGAACTCAGCTGATGTTAAATATAAAAGTAACCTAGAAAAAAAGAGAATAACTTTATGGAGACGTATTTTTAAGCTGAGATTTGTGGATCTTTCTTCCACTTTCGGTTAGAATTGTAACCCTGTTATCATTTGCTACGACTTCTTTTGAGAAAAGAGGCTTTTGTTTGCCATCCCTACGTTTAATTGCGGCGTAAACTGTATCTCCTACTTGATAAGTTTTAGGTCGGTGTTCGACGCATCCGTTGTTAAAATGAATGATTTCTCGAAGTCGGGGAAAATTAAAATTTCAGATGAGGTATAATAGTTCTTTTAAGTTTCTAAACGCTTTTAGTTCTACTTCAGTTAGTTGAATCTTGATTTTACTTGATTGGTTGGCTCTTATTTGAGCCTTCTCCCCTCTAGTGAGATTCGTTAATGGTTTTGCAATTTTAGCAAAATCCTTAATGAATCTACGGTAATATGAAGTTAAGCCAAGGAATCCTTTAAGTTCTTTTAGGTTTTCTGGAGGTTTCATTTTTTGAATTGCCTCAACTTTTTTAGGGTCAGGTTTAATTCCTTTGTTTGTTATCAGATAACCCAAAAATTCGACTTCTTCTTTAAGAAATTCACTTTTGTCTAAATTTACTTTAAAATTGGCTTGTTTTAGTTTCTGTAGTATGAGTTCTAGATTTTTAAAATGTTCCTCAATTGACGATCCAAAAATGATAATGTCGTCTATATAGACGAAACATATTTTCCCAATATACTCTCTTAAAACGTCATCAATTATTCTTTGAAAAATAGCTGGTGCGTTTCGTAACCCAAATGTCGAGTATATTCCCATTTTCCGTTCATTGTAAAAATTGTTTTTTGGATATCACTTTCTTTAATTTTAATTTGATGGAACCCGGACGTTAAGTCTATTGTTGTAAAATATTTCGCTCTTAATAGGCTTGCAATTGTTGTCTGAATGTCTGGTATAGGATAGGTGTCAGGAATTGTGACACTGTTTAATCTGCGATAATCCTGGACTAATCTGAATTTTCTTTTTCCACTCGCGTCCGATTTTTTCGGCACAACCCACAATGGAGAGTTGTACGGACTTCTCGAGGGCCTTATTATTCCATCCTTCAGGAGCTTCCGTATTTGAGTGTCAACTTCTTCTCTCATATGAATCGGATATGGATAGGATTTCGTATATATTGCATCGTCGGTTGATGTTTTAATTTCTGCTCTAATGTTTGTGTCAATTGTATCTTCATCATTTACAGGACCAAATACATTTTTATATTTTTCTAAAATTGTTCTAAGCTGTATCTTTATATTCTCTGGTAAATGTGTGTCTCTTATTTCAATGTTATTTACTTGCTTAGATTCTTTCTGTCTTAATGGAATTTTAATATCAGGTTTGATTTTCAAAAAGTTTTCTTTCCTGTCTATAACCGCCTCAAGCTCTTTCAATGTATCATCGCCGATGATACCGTCAAAAGTTCTGAGTCCTGGTAATAAGTAAAATTCTAAAATTGTATCGTTTCCAATACTTTTAAAGAATTTTGCAGAAATTTTTTTGTTTATTTTAATTGATCCTCCAGCTGATTGTACTGAAAAAGGCTCATTTGTTGGGAGTGCTTTTGTAGCCAGTTCAGGTTTGATGAAGTTTTTATTCGCACCTGTGTCGATTAAAAACTTCAGTGTTTTATTATTTTTTGTTAAATATTCTATGTAGGGGATGCTTGACTTCCCTCTATCATAAAATTTATTTGTCCTTCTTCGAAATTTTCTTCTATGTCTTCATCCACGGCAAGGAGCGGTTCCTCATCGAATTCTTCTGTATATTTTTGAAGATATTCTTCTTCGTCAAGGACGTCAGTGTGGTAAAGGCTTTGGCGTTTTTGAGGAAGATTTTCGGAATTTGGGGTATTGTTTCCAGAGTTATGATTAAAATTTTGATTATTATAAGGTCTGTTCATGTAATTGACCTGTCTAGAGTTTATTGACTTATCAACTTCCATAGGGATTGGAGGTTTTGGTTGAGTTGGCCTTGGCGGTGGAGGATGTCTATTAGGGTTAGGTTAGGTTAGGTTAAAGTGGCTGTTGGTTTGGGACGACCAACACACTTAGACCAAAGTATGGTCCGTTGTGATACCACATGGATCAGTTAATCAGCTTAACTCGTTGATCCAATTGGAGCTTCGAATGAAGCGTAGGAGACAACTAATGTCTGAATTTTGTAGATCGCTGGTATCGTTAAAGTAGTAGTCTCCAAGGTGGATTCTACGTCTTTGTGATAAGGCAGGGCATGTGCACAGAAGATGAGAGATTGTCTCCTCTTCTTCTTCGTCCATGCAACTCCTACAAAAATCATTTGCAGGGGTTCCAAGTCGAATAGCATGCCTTCCTATTAAGCAGTGCCCAGTCAGGATACCTATAACGTAGCTAATGTGCAATCTACTCAGAGAGATTAATTGTTTTGAGCGCTTGGTGCTAAGATTAGGCCAAATTCGTTTAGTCGCTACACAGGTGGTGGTGTTATTCCACCTGAAGTTTGTTTTCTCTATGGTATCTTGCTTTAGCATGAGTTTACATGTATCTAAGGGGATACCTACGCTAGCATTATGAGCCAGCAGAGGTAAAGTTGTTCCGCTTTTTGCAAGTTCGTCAGCTTTGCAATTTCCTGGAATGTCTCTATGGCCCGGCACCCAGAAAAGGTGAATTTTGAACTGTGTAGCCATCTCCGTAAGAGATGATCGACAATTTAGGGCTGTTAGTGAATTTGTAGAGACAGAGTCTAAGGATTTTAACGCAGCTTGGCTATCCGAGAAGATGCGTATATCATTAGTTGATATAACGTTTTCTCTAAGCCAGGATAGGACTTCTTTTATAGCCAGGATTTCAGCTTGGAACACGCTACAATGATCGGGTAGACGAAAGGAGAGACTTAAGTTAAGTCTATCTGAGTATACGCCACCACCAACCCCATCCTCCGTTTTTGATCCGTCTGTATAAAAGTTTATAGGACCATCGTTCAAAAATGATGTATTCTCCCAAGAAGATCTGGGAGGTATAGTCACCTTGAAGCTATAGTTATTAAACTGAGGATGGGATATGGTGTAGTCAATATTACTACTTACAGTTCTGAACGAGTTCAAAATAGTGGTGTGGCCAATTCCATTATTGATCCACAGAGAGGAGGCTTGAAGCCGTATGGCAGTGTTAGCGGCCGTTTGCTTGCTGAAAAAGTCCAGCGGTATTAGTTGGAACAGAACATCTAGTGAAGCGGAGGGGGTGGAGCGAAGTGCTCCTCCCATACACAGGCAGGCTGTTCGTTGGACTTTGCTGAGTTTATCGCGGTTTGTCGCTGTATCTAGCGCCGTCCACCATACCGCTACTCCATAAGTAAGGATCGGTCTTATGACCGACATGTATAGCCAGTGTGTAATGCGGGGCTGTAGGCCCCATTTATTACCAATGGCCTTTTTACAGGAGTGTCTATTAGGGAGTCTAGGAGCATTATTACGTTGATAATTAATATTGTGTTGGATATTATAGGCCATGTTTCTATTTGGAAGATTGAGTTGTGAAGGATTATTATAATGCGGTTTTACAGGTCTAGGTTGATTCTTGAATTGTGACATTATCTGGTTGACTGGGTCACAGTATTAGAGCCTGCTTTTGAGTGTAAGGACATATTCCTAAAATTGAGGTTTTGTACTTCAAGGCACGATGCATATGCCTCAGGCAAGTTTTGTGGTTTTTGAATCATTAATATTTTCGAAAGATCGCCGTTAAGGCCGCGTATGAAAACGTCAAGAGCACGATTTCTATAGCTCTCGTTGAGTGCGTTTATAGTTTCTGAACTATAGTCTTCCGTTTTTATTTTATTAATGATTAGGGAAAATTGATGGTTTACAGTTGCGTAGAACTCATCAATACTTGAAGAACCTTGAGTGAGGCTATTTAATTGGTGTTCTAAGGTACGAATATCCCTCTTGTCTGCATAGTGCAGAGAGAGACATTTTTTGATTGACAACCAATCATTGTCGAAAATATTATACGACACCAAAGCTGTATCTGCACCGCCTCTTATTTTTTGTTTTGTACTTTGAAGTATAGACCTATAAATTGGTTTATTTTTTACAATTTCATAATCCTTTAAAATTGATTCGACATTATGAATCCATGAGATGTATTGGACGGGATTACCGTCAAAGACATGTAATTCCTTCACGCAATCGTGAAGTGAGTGTCGTGGGGTGCGCATCTCATTGTTACTTGATCGATATTATCAGGGAAGTTAAAACTATTCGAATTTAATAATGATCTATTGTAAAGTTTTCACGCTTCTTGTGTTAAAGTTCTGAAGGAGGACATTGATTACTTTAAATCAAGTGGTGTACCATACCGTTGCGACAAATGCAGAGCTATTTGGCGTTCATCGATGATTGCGGCTCCATCTAAATTAACCAGCAACAACAACGAACAACAACGTGCCAACGAAAGTAATTCCAAAACACAACAAACATCAAGTGTACGAATAGCTTCACCACCACCAATTCCGGGGGAGAGTGAAGAGTTCTCTCTACGTGTGGTTTGCCAAAAACTTACAAACCTTGAACAAATGATGGGAAACATGCTTCAGACAATTAGTGACTTGCGGACAGAAAATACAGAACTGAAGACCAGAGTTCAATCACTTGAAAGCAAGTTAAATTGGCAACAACAACATCAACTTAACAACTGCATTGAAATTACCGGTGTACCCAACATCATTGACGCAAATGCGAAAGGCTTAGCACAGAATTTATTGTTTAATGGCTGAATCACATACACGCTTCAGCTTCGGCTTCGGCTTCGTCTGCGTTACGTTGGGCATGCTTCAAAGTTGCTTTCAATGACATTTCTATTATTTCATCCATCCAAAGAGCAAATATTTTGTTTGACATTTTTTTACAGATGTTGAGCTGTCAGACAAAGCAAATGTTCAGATAATTGAACTAGAGCTTCCGTTTGGAGTCACATTACGTTACATTACGTTCTTTTCCTTACGATTGTCAAACGAAACGTGAGGTCGAAGCTCCATTGTGATAGCATGCATTGAATTCCTATGGCTGAACTAGTAAACGTCAGGCAAAGCCGAAGCTGAAGCGTGTATGTGATTCAGCCATAATGCATTGGCCATAGAAGTTCCTGATGATAAGATAGTCAAATGCTATGTGAAGAAAGTGTTGAGAAAGAAGAATGCAAAAGACGACAAAGCCCCTTGCTCTTCATCATCACACTCGTCTGTCATTTGTTTGACTCTTTCGGATTCATCTCTAAAACAAAATATAATGAGAACTAAGTCAAAGAAAAAAAAATAGACTTAACTCAAACATTCTCGGTGGAAGCGGTGTAGTCGGCAGCAGTGGTAGCAGTGGCAGTATCGGGGATGGCGGTGGCGGTGGCAGCAGCGGTGGTAGCGGAACAAAAAAGTGTATCTAATCCTAATGATATTTACATCAATGATGCTCTCACGAGTTATAATGGGTGATTTTTTTGAGGTTAGGATTTTCATGCATTAGTATTTGACAGATCACGCGGGATTTCAGACATGGTGTCAAAGAGAAAGATGCTCAGTATGCTTTGACATTTCATCATGAATAGACTTACTAACGAGCAACGCTTGCAAATCATTGAATTTTATTACCAAAATCAGTGTTCGGTTCGAAATGTGTTTCGCGCTTTTTTATCGACAAATTTTGTTCAGCGATGAGGCTCATTTCTGGTTGAATGGCTACGTAAATAAGCAAAATTGCCGCATTTGGAGTGAAGAGCAACCAGAAGCCGTTCAAGAACTGCCCATGCATCCCGAAAAATGCACTGTTTGTTGTGGTTTGTACGCTGGTGGAATCATTGGACCGTATTTTTTCAAAGATGCTGTTGGACGCAACGTTACGGTGAATGGCGATCGCTATCGTTCAATGCTAACAAACTTTTTGTTGCCAAAAATGGAAGAACTGAACTTGGTTGACATGTGGTTTCAACAAGATGGCGCTACATGCCACACAGCTCGCGATTCTATGGCCATTTTGAGGGAAAACTTCGGAGAACAATTCATCTCAAGGAATGGACCGGTAAGTTGGCCACCAAGATCATGCGATTTGACGCCTTTAGACTATTTTTTGTGGGGCTACGTCAAGTCTAAACAAATAAGCCAGCAACTATTCCAGCTTTGGAAGACAACATTTCCGAAGAAATTCGGGCTATTCCGGCCGAAATGCTCGAAAAAGTTACCCAAAATTGGACTTTCCGAAAGGACCACCTAAGACGCAGCCGCGGTCAACATTTAAATGAAATTATCTTCAAAAAGTAAATGTCATGGGCCAATCTAACGTTTCAAATAAAGAATCGATGAGTTTTTGCAAATTTTATGCGTTTTTTTTTTAAAAAAAGTTCTCAAGCTCTTAAAAAATCACCCGATACAAGAGCTTTGTTTATGAAAGCAAAAGAGATTAAAAAACAAAAGGGGCAGTGATGGAAATCGACTTTTTTCGATTGTACTGAAAGCTGAAACAAAAAAGTACTGAAAAAGACCAAATAGTACTGAGCTCTTTTAAATGGATTAAAGTAAACGAACACACAAATTCAAAAACAAAATGTAGGTATTTATTAACGAGAACAAAAACAAAAACAATTCATTTGTTATTACATATTTAATATTAAATGAACATAAATAAGAAAAAAGGAACTTCATTATTAATAGCTAGATAAATATCGAACGGATCCCCATATCACAGTTAGGAGTTTTCATTGAAACTCATCATTGAATATTTGTATTTTGTTAGTTTCAATGATTTTTATAACTGATGACTTACATATGTAGATAATTTTTTACTCTAAAAGTTCTTCTTTTTGAAGTGGTTTGTTTGTAATATTTTTACTCACAAGATTTTTATTAATTATGAAGCTGTGACAACATTCATTTTTTATCAGATTTTTCGTTTCTATAATTGCAGAGCATATAATTATGTTTTGGTATGAAAATATTCTTTCGACATTTGCCGAAGAGTGAGGAACACAAAAGGCACCCTGAACAATGCGATGAATATTTTCAAACATTAACTCATTGCATTCATTTTTAAGAAGACCAATTTTTGCCCAAAACTCTGATATGGAAACATTTCTCATTTTTTTTTTTAAATATTCGCAGTCAGCTAGAGCTCTATATTCATTGTTTATCAGTTCAATATTTTTGTGTTCATTGGAAAAAAACTTGAAAATAAATTGAACGATAGAGTTAACTCGACCATAAAACACTGCACTTTGGGACAAATTTTGAATTCCGTTTAAGAAATCGTCATTGAAATCAAATCTTTTTCTAATGTCTTGCAGAAATGTAATGTAAAACAATTTAGTATGATTTTTAAAGCTTTGAATATCTGTTTCCCTTAATTTGTTTGAATTGTATAGGATTTCAGATTCGGTGCCGCAATATATTTCCATAATAGGTAAGTGGTTTTCTAAAAGATTAATTGAGTTTATCGGTTTATCATCAAATGCTTCCCTTTTCATAAAATTTCTGCAGAGTTGTTTAAAAATAGATTTCAATCTTGGAATTAAGACGTGCACTCTTACATCTTCGGATTGCATTTCCAAGTTAATATCATTAATTAGTTTTAAGATATAAGATAAAAAAGTGAAATATAACTTAACATTTAAGTCCTTAAGGCTGGAAGATATGAAGTTGAGGTTTTGTTTCTCATAATTGGATTCAAATTCACCAAGTTCAAAGTAATAACACAAAGGGTCCCATTGCTCTAAGATGCGGTCAAGTGCTGCCTATTACAACAACAAAATTAGCATAAGCTCAATTTTGAAATGCGTTCATTCAAGTACCTGACGGGAAATCCATCGCGTAGCACAATATTTTAAAATTGTGTGTAAATTAGTTCCAAAATGTTCTTGGAACTCTTGTTCCAACCTTCTGCCTGAGCTGTTACAAAAATGGTGATTTATTTCCTTTATTAGCTTATCGACTACGTCTGGAAATTGTTCTGCTGCAGCCTTCGATGAAAGATTTAAATTATGACATACGCAGCCATTTACAATGAGACTGGGGACGACTTCCTTTAATTTTGCCTGAACACCGTTTGTTTTGCCCATCATAACAGGGCAATTATCTGCGGTAAATCCAACCATGTTTTTGAATGAAATATTTTTTTTTCAAAAATATTTTTAATTGTGTTAAAAATTCCGGAAGCCTTTCCGTCAGGAACTTCAGTAAGTGTCAAAAACATATCATGGCACTTTTCGTCGTATATTCGAATAACCACCGCCAAACTTTTTTTATAGTTATATCGGTACTTTCATCTACAACTAATGAAAAATATTGGCAGTTTGTTATTTCGGAAATAATTTTGGAATTTTCCGGAGCCATTATTTCTTTGATAAAAATTTGTTGGCCTTTGTGTCGATTCATGACCATTTTTTTGACCACTTCTGAGTCAGATAGGGTTTTTTTAAAAAGAATATTTAAATGATCCAATACTGCAAAGAGCAAAGGGTAAATTATGTTCTGCGATGAGATGAGACTTAGGGATATTTCTAATTTTTTGGCATTTTCCGATGTTTTTATGTTTTTCTTTGACACGATTTGATCAATTTTTACACTGTTTTTGGCTGCATGGTGTGCTTTTTGGTGTGTGGCTGTTTTTGTATGCCTTTCGATGTGGAAGTGTCCTCCAATAATATATTTGCAACATAAAAGGCATTGCTTCGTCTTTTTCTCAGGGTCTTTTTGCAACCATTCAAATTTTAAGTTTACGATCACGTCGTAAATGAAAATATAGTAGGTAAGCGTGAAAAATTTTGTATGAAGGTATTATGAGATTTTATATATCAAAATTTGACATGAACAAATATTTCAATAATACACAACATTTTTATTTATTTTTTTCAAACGCTTCATTAAATCCACCGAAATTGTTCACCATTTCATTTATAACAATTAATGCAATTTTATAATTTTTATATAAAGATGCGTTCATGAAACTTTTGTCGGAATCTTTACGATTTTACGACGTCGCGTCGGAAAGTTTCCGACGTTTCATGAATACCCTTATTTGGTAATTGTGATTTGGGTATGTTCGGTTCGCATCGCACATAATTTTTTGTAAATGAAGTTGTGAAGATAAAAGAAAATTTAGTAAAGGAATTAATCAATTTTGTACAAACAATTCAAAATAGTACTGAAAATGGCAAAGATGTACTTACGTACTGAGAAAATCAAATAGTACTGAATTCAGTACAATAGTAAGCCTTTTTCCAACGGTGAAAAGGGGTATAAATATGTGTGGTATAGAGATAACAAAATTTTAATGCGAATGGTTGAAGGTGGAAAAATTAATGTAATAAGATCTTTTAATGATCCTGTACTAATATAGTTAGTGCATTTTTTATTATTTATTTTTTTTATTTAATTTTTCAATATGAATTTGCTAAACGATTTTAATTTTAATTTTTCTACCTTCGATCTTTTTGATACTAATTGCGAAGAAATTTTTTATAACAAAACTTACTCTTTTAAAAAATTATTTGTTATTCATCAAAACATCAGAAGTTTAAGAGAGAATTTCGCGAGTCTTGTTTCCCATGTAGATTCTTTTATGTGTATTTCAGACATTGTTGTTGTCTCAGAAATTTGGATTTATGATTGTGAGAAAAATGATTATGGGCTGCCAGGTTATGATTTCTATCTGAATGCAAATGAGAATTATGCAGCCGGAGGTGTTGGTTGTTTTGTAAATCAAGCTTTTGATGTTATTGAAGTTTTGAAATTAGATTTTCAAAGTGCGGATGTTTTGAAAATTACCGTCAAAATTAATAAACAAATCTTTAATATATTATGTATTTATAGACTTCATATATTTAACAGTACAGTTTTTATGGAAGAATTTTCAACTTTCTTGGATAGTGATCAAATAATTTGTTAATTGTGGGTGATTTGAATATCGATACTTTAGAAAGTAGTGAGTTCGTGGCAACTTATTTTGATTTGTTAGCTTCTCATGGACTTGTTTCGTTTATTAAAGAGATAACAAGACCGAGATCTGGAACTTGTCTTGATCATATTTATGGCCGATTCGCTCCTTCAATCAGTTCCTGTGAAAAGTGTGTTTTTGACCTCAGAATAACTGAACATGCCATGACTGGAATTCTTATTGATATAGGGAAAGAAAGTATTTGCTCTAATTCTAGTCCCCGAAAGTTGATTAAAAATATCGATTTTAGTAGGCTTAAAACTAATTTGTCTTTTGAGTTTTGGGAAGAAGTTTTTGCCGAAAGTGATCCTTCCAAATCGTATGACATATTTATTGATATCATTTGTAGATACATTTCTGATGCTTCTTTTGATATCGTTCCGAAAAAGTCTAAAGCTAGCATCACACTACCAGTGAATTCACTGACAACTGACAGGCTGTGACGTAAAAATTACGTCACAAAGTCGTCAGTGTGGTTGCGCGTAGTGTGATAGCCAGTTTTGGGACGTCAGTGAAGTATGTCAGTGCACTGACGTGTTCACTGACAAGCCGAAATTGCGTCAGTAACTGACACGAAAAATGGCAAGTGTGATAAGTAGTCACTGACACATGGGACAACTGGCAGACTTTTTTGACAAGAGCGTCAGTACACTGACAGTGTCCCATCACTGACAACCCATGAAATTTCATGTGCTGTCAGTGTTGAAATCCTGTCAGTGAACTGGCAGGTTTTTTTTGACATTTGCATGTTTTCTGCAGGAGTTTTTTGTTATTTTTTTTTGAAGAAGAAGAAATAATAAAAGTTGAGTTTTAATAATTAAAAAAAAAATTTTTAGTTTTTTTATATTTTGGAAACGGCTAAATTGAATTATTTATATAAAATGAGTGGAGGTAATAACGTGGCTGATTCCGGAGCATCGATTAAAGCCAAGAAGCTGGCTAAGCGTGAGAGGGCTATGAATTATAAGTGGATGTTTGAGCAGGAGACGTGTCTGATAGAGTATGTGGAAAAGCGACCACCGCTTTGGAACTATATTAGACGCTAGAGTATTGCCAATTGAGTTCTCCTTCCCCAGTGAAATAATGCATCAATTCCTCTTGTATCTTTTTCGCATTGTCTGATGACCCTACAATCGGTTGCAGTGCATGCATCGATGCGGTTGGTGCTTCAGCACGCCAAACAAAACCCTTCCTTTTCCTGCGCTTCAACCATTTCTTCTGCCAAACACTACGCTTTCTCCTGTCGTCATCATCGTCGCTGATGCTTTCCAACACACACCCCGCCATATAAACCATCGTTGCAGTTTCTGCCATCTCCAACAATTCTTCTTCCAACATTTTTAAAGCAGCCACAGTGTTCCACCGTTTAAAAAAGAGATTATTTTTTTTTTGATTTAATTTATTTATGCGTCCACACAAGACCACTGACAACATAATATAAACAAAAACAAGAAACTGACAGCCACTGGCTGTTGATATTCAGTGCTGCCAGTGTAGTGTGATAGCAAAACTGCTCACTGACCCAATTTCATGTAAATTTCACTGACGCCACTTGCCAGTGTTATGTGCCAGTGAATCATGTGTCAGTGTAGTGTCATAGTCAGTTTTTTAGGCGTCAGTTCACTGACCGACTCGGAAAAAAATTCACTGACTAGCATCAGGTGTCAGTGAGTTTTGGGACACACTGGCACGGGCCTGCCAGTAAGTGTAATAACCTTTTTTGCTCAACTGACCACTGACAAGCAATTGCTTCACTGGCGTTAAAACCACGTCAGTTTTTGTGACGTCACTGCCTGTCAGTGAATTCACTGGTAGTGTGATGCTAGCTTAATAAGCGTTTAAAGCCGTGGATTACGTATAGTTTGCTTAAAAAAGTGAAGTATAAAAACAAATTAAGAAAAAAGTGTTTAAAACGCAACAGCAGTCAGAATTTAAAAACTAAACATAAAAAAATTTGTGTTGAATTAAAGAAGGAAATTCCTATTTGTCGTGATAACTATTTTAAAAACGAAAATAGATTTAAGAAAATATTTTTAAATTATGTGCTTGTCTGGGTACCTGCAGTAAAAACATCACTATTTGGCAGAGGAAGTGGAGGAACTTTATTTGGATACCGTGAAAATCTTGATGGTATTTGTGTTAATTTTAACAAAAGGGGTGAATTTCATACTTTGGATATAAAAACAAGCAATCATGACGTCGTCGTCTTAATACATATCTATTTAAACTGCAACAATTGGCAACGTGACTATGACAGATTGTGTGACTCACTTCAATTTTTAGATACGAATGATATATAATGCTTGTTGGTGATTTTAATGGTCGAATAGGGTGCTCACAAAATAATTTTGTGACTGGTTATGTTATGATGGTGCTTATATGAACAAAAATCGTAAATCTAAGGACTCAGTTTGCGACTGTAAAGGCTCAAAAATAATACAACTTGCTGATGCGTATGACTGCCGTGTTTTGAATGGGAGCTGTGCATTTAGAGGGAGAGCTTACATTTATTCGAGGATCATCTTGTTCGGTTATTGATTATTGCTTTATAGCTGGAAAATGGAATCATCTGTTGGAAGACTTTAAAGTTGGAGCGGAGATTTTTTCTGATCATATGCCATTGGAAGTCACATTTTCTGTTACTGCAAGTGTAAACCAGGAGAACATAAGGCGATTAGGACTTTTACCGAAACTTGTTTGGAAGGAAGGAATTCGCGAAAGCTATCAGCACAACCTAAATGCAAATCTTGAAAATCTGAAAATGCTAAATAGCCCAGTTGATACTGAAACCTTAACGGAAATTATAAAGAAAGCTATCCCGCCTAGTAAATTAACAAGTGGCAACATTTTATTTAAACAAAAATGGTTTGATGCAGAATGCTTGAAAGCCAGAAATAAATCTTTTAAATTCTTAAAACTTTTGAGATCAAATAAATATAATTCCAATATTTTCAAAGTACTTTATAACGAAGCCAACAAGGATTTTAAACGAATTTGTTATGATAAAAAGGCAGCATGTGAACAACAAAATATAACTGTGATAAACAATACGAGATCTTCAGCTGAGTTTTGAAAAGCGGTAAAATATATAAATGGATGCACTTACACTATTTCGCTGTCGTTAAATGCTCCTCTGCTGAGAACCCACTTTAACAGCCTTCTTAATGCCCCATTATTGTCTCCTTTATTTGAATATGCGGCTCCTATGTTTCTAGATGAAAATTTGGATGCACTTTTTACTCTTCAAGATGTTCAGGAAGCCATAAACAACTCAAAGCTAAATAAAGCCCCGGGAAATGATCGAATCCCATTTGAATTTTATAAAAATTCAACAAACGAGTTTATGAAATTACTAACCGTGGAGTTCAACCGAATCTTCGAAACAGCTGAAGTTCCCGAAAGTTTTAAAAAATCAATTATTTTTCCGATTCACAAAAAAGGTGATTACAAAGATCCAGCAAACTACAGGGGAATTTCGTTTTTAAACACTTCAGCCAAATTGTTTGCTGCGTTATTATACAAAAGACTTAGTCAATGGGTGCAAGAAAAGAAAATTCTAACAGAATTCCAAGCTGGGTTTGGGTTTAGAAAGGGTTATTCCACAATTGACCACATATTTGCACTTACCAACATAGCTGATGCCTACAAAATTAAAAAGAAAAAATTGTATGCATTTTTTGTGGACTTTCGTGCAGCATTTGACACAATATCGCGAGAAGCACTATTTTATAAACTCTTTATAATGGGAGTATCAACCAAATTTATTCGCATTTTGAGAGCATTGTATGAAAATAATGTGGCTTTTGTGTGGGATGGAGATCTTACATCTGAAGAATTTGAAACTTCAATGGGCGTTAAACAGGGGTGTATACTAAGTGCCCTACTCTTCATATTGTATCTTAATGATGTAACGGATTCTGTTAAAGGTGGTATAAACTTCAACGGGGTAACAATTCCAGCTTTAATGTATGCGGACGACATCGTATGTCTGTCTGATTCTGTGAATGGGCTTCAGCAAATGATTAACAGACTCAAAATATATTGTAAAACTTGGAATTTAACAGTCAACCTGGAGAAATCCAAAATTATGGTGTTTAGAGACGGTGGCGGTCGATATGCTTGCTTGGAAAAGTGGAAGTTCAATGGAGAAGATGTGGAGATAGTACGCAAATACAAATATCTTGGTATGATGATATCGGCGAACTTAAATGTAAATATACATCTCGATGAAAAACTATCAGATGCTAAACGAGCAATTTCATCGATTTGGGGTCGCTGCATTAGTAACAATTACGTGTCGCACAGAGCAAAACAAACAATATTTCGTTCAACCGCAGCTTCAGTCCTTCTTTACGGAGCACAGGTTTGGGGATAAAGAACATATGAATCTGTCGAAAAATTTCTTCGCTATTTTTTAAAGAGGAGTTTGCCGAAAAACACTCCAAATTATATGTTGTATATTGAAACTGGTACTCCCCCTATGTTTTTGTATACACTAGAATTGCATTTTAATTATGTTATCAAAGTTTTAGAGATGGAAGAAACTAGAATACCAAACCAATACCAAATATTATTCGAACGGGTGGAAGTATTTGCAATGTGTGGATAGAAATCGCATCAGAGTGTGGAGTAGAGTTAGATATCCAGACAAATGAACAACCTTCCTATCTAAGAGAGAAATTCAACTTGTTGTTAGATAAATTCGGTAGAATCTTATGCGATAGATACATTGAAGATGCTGGAGCTTCACTGTATAGGAATTATTATAGCAAATTAAACCATTATCTTAGTGAAAACACATACTTTCTTGATTGCTACTCTGTTGAATGTAATGTCTTCAAAATAAGAGGTGAAATAATAAGTTTTAACTTTATACCCCACCGAACGGATCTACCAATTATTTGCGAACTTTGCAACATGAACACCAGGGAGGACGTTTTCCATTTTCTTGCAGTTTGTCCAATTTTAAAAGAACTTCGTGTTATGGTATTTCGAAAAAAAACCCTTGGAGAAGGAGAGACAATAAGCATCTTAAACGGCGAAAAATGGGATGTTTTATACAACTATACAATAGCTGCACTTCGATACAGAAAACGAATTTTAGAGGGAGATTTTTAATTTTTTTTTAATTTTTTCAAATTCTTTTTTAAATTTTTTAATTTTTGTTTGTAAATTAACTTACGATATTTATTTATTTATTGTCAACCTGGTAGACGGCTTTGAGCCACACCAAATAGACTAAGATAACTAAGGCATTGTAAATTAATTATTTGAAATAAAAAGTCATTACAACTAATTAACTAACTATTTTAAAAACAAATTCAATCTAGCTGAAGGAAATATTAGAAATGAATGGAAAATAGTGAATAGTATACTTAATAAATCTCAGTGCAAAAAACAACCATCTGTTGTCAATGTTAATGGTCGTGTGGACTCAGATAAAATTGCAATTGCTAATGCATTCAATGAATACTTTTCAACGATTTCACTTAATCTACAAGCTAGTTGTAGTCACCCATCTTGTACACTTTGTAGTCCATTCAGTAATGAACCTTCTCAAAGCAAAAGTTTTGTGTTTGAGCCTATAACTAGTTTAGAGATTCTAAAGTTAATTGGCACTTTAAAAACTTCAAACTCTTCTGGTTATGATGGTATTTCAAATGTTTGTTTGAAAAATGTAGCATGTTTTATAATTGATGTTTTGGCACATATCTTTAACAAAAGTATTTTTTCTGGAGTATTTCCGGTTGCTCTTAAATGTGCCAATATCTTGCCACTTTTCAAGAAAGGAGCAACTAATGATCTGGGTAACTATAGACCTATATCACTCTTGCCCTCGATAAGTAAGATTTTTGAAAAAGCTGTAAAAAATAGAATGGTGAGCTTTTTAACGAGAACAAAATTTTTCAGTGATGTTCAGTTTGGTTTTCAAAGCAATAAATCAACCGAAGATGCGTTGTTACATTTCTGTTCTCAAATATTTGTAAGTCTTAATAGAAAAAAGAATACAGCCGGATTGTTTGTTGACATATCAAAAGCCTTTGACATGGTTAATCACGAAATTTTGATTAGCAAACTTAAAAGTGTTGGGTTTCGAGGATTCATTAGTCATTGGTTAAGATCTTATTTAAATTTAAGAGCCCAAAGAGTGAAATTTGATGGTATTAGGAGTGATATAAAGACATTCGATTTGGGAGTTCCACAAGGTTCGGTTTTAGGACCAATACTTTTTTGGTGTACATTAATTCTTTATTCAGTTTGCCTTTTAAGGGTTCTCTGACAGCCTTTGCAGATGATATTGGTTTTTCGTATGGTACAGATAGTTGTCTGAATCTTATATCTGATATAAATTGGGATCTCAGCTTGTTAAGAATCTGGTTTGCAGAGCACAAATTGATAATTAGTTCTAAAACCAAGATAATGTTTTTCAGATTGTCTGGCCAAAAGATTGTTGATGCTGATCTCTTTTTCCATGCTACTGAGTGTCCAAAATTCAAGCTTTTTAACTGCACCTGTAATCCTATGGTTACTTCCATAACATTTACGGATTCCATGAGCTGTAGTGATAAATGCTTTAAATTAGAAATAGTTAATGAATTCAAGTATTTGGGATTAATAATAGATTCTAGAATGAGTTTTTATAACCACAAAGAGAATCTTAGACAATATTTTCGGTGCACTCTTAGAAACTTCTTCTTTTTGCGTAAAGTTTGCTCTTCAAACTGCTACTTAAAATTTATTATGGCATTTTTCATTCGAAACTAGAATATGGAATTTCTTGTTGGGGAGGTTCATATTATAACAAAATACAACCTTTATTAGTTTTGCAAAAAAGTGTTCTTAAGAAAATATGTGGTAAGCCTCGCCTGTACCCTAGTTTTCCGCTATTTAGAGATTTGAAAGTTCTTTCAGTGAGACATATGTATTGTTATAAAGTTCTAAATATTTTCTTTAAGAGATCAGGTAATCTTAATTTTAGAATAATTGATAATTATTTATTTATTTTTTCAATATTCACTTTGTAGATATAAAATATTTTCTTCTTACAAATTAAATGAGTAATTAAGACTTACGATATCAGACTAATTTTTAAATAAATCTCCATCGAACAGCTTCGTGTTACTCCTTTTTAGTGTCCGCCGTTGAGTTTGGTGGGCCTTACTGGGGCACGCCGGAATTCTTTTCACTTGTACTTCACTTGTGCCTTTGTTTCACAAAGAATATATCAGTTTGTAACTTTGGGATATTATTTTCTGGACTACACGCACTGAATTTAACTTGTACTTCACTTTTTTAATTTGTTTCACGAAGTTATGATCAGTCTGTTACTTTTGGATTTTATCCTTGACAATTATTGCATTGATATTATTTTCTGGACTACACACACTGAATTTGACTTGTACTTCACTTTTTTAATTTGTTTCACGAAGTTATGATCAGTCTGTTACTTTTGGATTTTATCCTTGACAATTATTGCGTGTTTTTTTCTTGTACTTCACCGCACTTTTACCGTTTCACAAAGTCAAGTTAACTGCTCGGGCGCCAGTTACAAAGTTTTATCTTTGTATTTTAAAAAAATAATTTTTATTGGTTACTTCGTCATAATCTGCTTAACACTCAGATACAATTTCCTTACTCACTAATATTTATTGAAAACTTAACCTATGAGAACATTTACAAAATTATGTTCTCAGACATAATTTGATACTATAATGCATTGCAGTATATTAATGCATAATCAGCACACGCGCCGAAATACTGTTAGAGTATCGCTTGTGCTGATTTTGCTTACATTTGAATTTCTCACGTTCTTACTGCGGGATAACTGGTACGTGAACTTGGTTGATTTCTTTGCGTTCACATAATGTCAAACATCACAAATAACACACCAGATATCTACGTCATTTTTAAGTAGTTTGTTTTTGTAATCCTCACAAAATAGGTTGCCGCTGTGGTCATCGGCGCCATGCAGTAGTCGTTGTCTTTTTGCAAGGCCTCCTTAGGCGCGAGGCCCCCTTGAGCGCGAGGCCGCCACTGCTGTATGGGATGGTTCAGAATGGTTTGATACGTCTGCAGGTGTCCCACAGGGATCCATTTTGAGTTCTTTTCTGTTCGACTTGTACCGGGGCGTAATCTTTTCGAGAGATCTCACAAGGTTCTTCTCTATGCAGATGACTTGTTGCTGATACCAGATCCCTTTTCACTTCAACTTCAAATAAAGCGATTACAAACGTATTGCAAAACATGGTATCTTCATATTAACACATTGAAAATGAAAATCAGTATCTTCAAGAATCGGCAGAGAGGAAGACTATGGAAAGAAACGTGGCGACTCAATAATGAGGCGATAGATGTGGTGACCGAATTCAAATACCTCGGTGTATTGTTATCATCAAATTTAAACTTTGGCAAACATGCAAAGGAAAAAATCACTGAAGCTAAATTACCAATTAACTTGTTGTGGTCGAAATTTTTCGTAAATTCAAAAATTGCTCTTGCCTCTAAATATAAAGTCTTTAACGCTTATGTCAAAACGTGTATGTGTTATGGAGTGCAGGCGTTTCGGATCAGTCCTATTGAAGAATTTGAAGCTGTTTAAAGATACCTATTTCTTTAACCGACAATTCCAATAACCGAACTCTACTCCAACCTATACAACGCATGTAGAATCTGGTTTATCTCCCATTTATCTGCAAAACCTGAAAGCGCATTCAGATTATTTAATAAAAGAAAAAAATGAAAATAGTCTTCTTAGATCAATCGCTTAAAGGCATTGAGAACCAATGCTTCACCTTTCAGGAAATAGAGCCGACTGGCTTTATCGCATGACATCAAACTATTGTTGTCTAAGAGTAAAGTTCGCGATGAGAAGGACATACTTTCAATGACCATAGCTAAAGTGGACGACAAAATATATGACCAACACTTAACTATAGATGATAGAACATCATCATCAGCCTCTAGACTGTTCTACAAAAGTCTCAACCGTCAATTGTCTACAAGAGAGTTATTTCAATAGTAACTACTCATCTGAGGTGATTAGCACCATTTTTAAAGAAGGGGTAGAGTTATTAAATCTGAATTTTATCGGGTGATTTTTTAAGAGCTTGAGAACTTTTTTTAAAAAAAAAACGCATAAAATTTGCAAAATCTCATCGATTCTTTATTGGAAACGTTAGATTGGTCCATGACATTTACTTTTTGAAGATAATTTCATTTAAATGTTGACCGCGGCTGCGTCTTAGGTGGTCCATTCGGAAAGTCCAATTTTGGGTAACTTTTTCGAGCATTTCGGCCGGAATAGCCCGAATTTCTTCGGAAATGTTGTCTTCCAAAGCTGGAATAGTTGCTGGCTTATTTGTTTAGACTTGACGTAGCCCCACAAAAAATAGTCTAAAAGCGTCAAATCGCATGATCTTGGTGGCCAACTTACCGGTCCATTCCTTGAGATGAATTGTTCTCCGAAGTTTTCCCTCAAAATGGCCATAGAATCGCGAGCTGTGTGGCATGTAGCGCCATCTTGTTGAAATCACATGTCAACCAAGTTCAGTTCTTCCATTTTTGGCAACAAAAAGTTTGTTAGCATTGAACGATAGCGATCGCCATTCACCGTAACGTTGCGTCCAACAGCATCTTTGAAAAAATACGGTCCAATGATTCCACCAGCGTACAAACCACACCAAACAGTGCATTTTTCGGGATGCATGGGCAGTTCTTGAACGGCTTCTGGTTGCTCTTCACTCCAAATGCGGCAATTTTGCTTATTTACGTAGCCATTCAACCAGAAATGAGCCTCATCGCTGAACAAAATTTGTCGATAAAAAAGCGGATTTTCTGCCAACTTTTCTAGGGCCCATTCACTGAAAATTCGACGTTGTGGCAGATCGTTCGGCTTCGGCTGATGAAATGTCAAAGCATACTGAGCATCTTTCTCTTTGAAACCATGTCTGAAATCCCGCGTGATCTGTCAAATACTAATGCATGAAAATCCTAACCTCAAAAAAATCACCCTATGTAACAGAGTAGATCTTCAGCAAAAGTTTTTTTTTCTTTTGTTCATAGATGTACGTACATATTATTATTTATTTTTATTATACCTTTCTTCTTTTGGCTTTTTAAATTTACTTTTATATTATAAACAAATGTAACTTATTATTTAAAATGTTATCATATATTATTTATTCATAAACTTTCACTACCTTATAAGATTTATCTTAATGTGTTAGTAACAATTACCAATAAACTAAACTAAACTAAACTAAACTAAACTAAACTAAACTAAACTAAACTAAACTAAACTAAACTAAACTAAACTAAACTAAACTAAACTAAACTAAACTAAACTAAACTAAACTAAACTAAACTAAACTAAACTAAACTAAACTAAACTAAACTAAACTAAACTAAACTAAACTAAACTAAACTAAACTAAACTAAACTAAACTAAACTAAACTAAACTAAACTAAACTAAACTAAACTAAACTAAACTAAACTAAACTAAACTAAACTAAACTAAACTAAACTAAACTAAACTAAACTAAACTAAACTAAACTAAACTAAACTAAACTAAACTAAACTAAACTAAACTAAACTAAACTAAACTAAACTAAACTAAACTAAACTAAACTAAACTAAACTAAACTAAACTAAACTAAACTAAACTAAACTAAACTAAACTAAACTAAACTAAACTAAACTAAACTAAACTAAACTAAACTAAACTAAACTAAACTAAACTAAACTAAACTAAACTAAACTAAACTAAACTAAACTAAACTAAACTAAACTAAACTAAACTAAACTAAACTAAACTAAACTAAACTAAACTAAACTAAACTAAACTAAACTAAACTAAACTAAACTAAACTAAACTAAACTAAACTAAACTAAACTAAACTAAACTAAACTAAACTAAACTAAACTAAACTAAACTAAACTAAACTAAACTAAACTAAACTAAACTAAACTAAACTAAACTAAACTAAACTAAACTAAACTAAACTAAACTAAACTAAACTAAACTAAACTAAACTAAACTAAACTAAACTAAACTAAACTAAACTAAACTAAACTAAACTAAACTAAACTAAACTAAACTAAACTAAACTAAACTAAACTAAACTAAACTAAACTAAACTAAACTAAACTAAACTAAACTAAACTAAACTAAACTAAACTAAACTAAACTAAACTAAACTAAACTAAACTAAACTAAACTAAACTAAACTAAACTAAACTAAACTAAACTAAACTAAACTAAACTAAACTAAACTAAACTAAACTAAACTAAACTAAACTAAACTAAACTAAACTAAACTAAACTAAACTAAACTAAACTAAACTAAACTAAACTAAACTAAACTAAACTAAACTAAACTAAACTAAACTAAACTAAACTAAACTAAACTAAACTAAACTAAACTAAACTAAACTAAACTAAACTAAACTAAACTAAACTAAACTAAACTAAACTAAACTAAACTAAACTAAACTAAACTAAACTAAACTAAACTAAACTAAACTAAACTAAACTAAACTAAACTAAACTAAACTAAACTAAACTAAACTAAACTAAACTAAACTAAACTAAACTAAACTAAACTAAACTAAACTAAACTAAACTAAACTAAACTAAACTAAACTAAACTAAACTAAACTAAACTAAACTAAACTAAACTAAACTAAACTAAACTAAACTAAACTAAACTAAACTAAACTAAACTAAACTAAACTAAACTAAACTAAACTAAACTAAACTAAACTAAACTAAACTAAACTAAACTAAACTAAACTAAACTAAACTAAACTAAACTAAACTAAACTAAACTAAACTAAACTAAACTAAACTAAACTAAACTAAACTAAACTAAACTAAACTAAACTAAACTAAACTAAACTAAACTAAACTAAACTAAACTAAACTAAACTAAACTAAACTAAACTAAACTAAACTAAACTAAACTAAACTAAACTAAACTAAACTAAACTAAACTAAACTAAACTAAACTAAACTAAACTAAACTAAACTAAACTAAACTAAACTAAACTAAACTAAACTAAACTAAAATAAACTAAACTGTAATCTATGCAATAGAAGAGAACCTGAAAATATCTTCCATTTTATGGCAGATTGTCCTGTTTTACAAAAAATCCTAAGGTTATACTTACAGAAAAGTTTTCTGACGTTAAATAATCTGTACGATATATTAAATGGCTCTCGTTGTTCATTGTGTTCAATGTTTGCAATCATGCCCTGACCTATGGCTTCTGAGTTATTAGATATTATCTGATCATTTAAAATGTAAAGCCTTATGTTTTAAATCATCTAAAATTACAATATTTTATGTTGCAAATCATTAAAATTGAAATAAGCTAATAATTTAATTATTTCTACTTTTTATTTTATTACATTTTTTTTATGAAATGTCATATATATTTGTCATGTTCGTATTTTAAACAAAATATTGTTATCGTTTTTTTGTTAAATAAAGAAAAATCTATCTATCTATCAGTGGCTAAGCGTAAATAATTTCAAATGGTAAGTCGAAGAAAAGTTTGTTACCAACAATCTAAATTTCGAAAGTTTACTTGGATTTTTTTTCGTGCAATGCATGTATTCCCATCAAGCCAAAAAGTCAAGTATTTAAGAAAAACTTTGCTATACCTTTGTCATTTTATTAAATGTAACAATGAGCTTAACGCACAAAAAAATGTGGTTTCGAAAGAAACTTGTTTGGCATATGCATATATAATATTTTAAATAAATATATAAGTTATGGCACCAAGAAATAATAAAAACAAAAAGCCATACAAAATCTAACAAAGGGATCATTGTTCTATTAAATGAACTTGATATTTATTGTGTACCCAAATCATCCACTCGGACACAGAAAACACCCCTTTTATATTCAAGTGTTTAAATCGTCTTGGTTACGAAAACAAAGTGTCGCATCATGGTTATATTCAATAAACAAACCAAAGTGTAAACAATCCAAAGTGTCGCAACATCTTGCAACACGCACCAACACACACAGCATCAACTTAATCTATTATTGCAGTATAAAAACCATCCGGAGTTGTCCAGAGGGAGCATTACGTTTCAGATCAGTCAAGCGGTTCGTTCGATCGGGCATTCATTAGTATTAACAAAAAATTGTAAATATATTTTTAAGATTTGAATTTTGTTGAATAGTTTTTTTTTTAAAAGAAAATTAATTAAAAGAATTTAATTGGGGGCTCAACCGGGATGCCCAAGTGTTAACTAAAAATTGAAAAAATAAAGTAAATTGTGACACTAGTGGTATCCGCCAAAACTTTTTGCCAAATTATATCCCAAAGAGGATAAAAAGTGCAGCGGACCAATTATCACCAAGACGGCGCGCGTACAGTAAAGGAGAAACTGAAAGTATCCGGAACACCAGCAGCTGTAGCAGACCATGTTATCAAAAATGTTTCCAATCATTCCCATGTTACTGCTTACAATAGTAGCGCATTACAAGTAATTGACTACTCAAGAAAGGACTATGTAGTAATAGAAAATGGGAATGTACTACTATATAAAGATTACGCAACCTTATTCCATATAACAAATTTGACCAAAATCAAAGACTCTATTGCTAGCGCCAAACGTATGATAAAGATACATCACGATAGAATTAACTACCCCGATACACAAGTAACCGACAGACATGATACTGATTTCAACATCATGCAAACGTTAATAGGGCAACTAACTATTACTCACAGGAACAAGAGAACTATAGAGACAATAGGCAAGATATGGAAATGGATAGCAGGTAGTCCTGATCACGACGACAAAATCATAATAGAAAATAAAATTAACGATTTAGTTCAGAATAATAATAAACAATATTTAATTAACTCCAAAATACTCAACCTCATTGAAATTTTTTCAAATTCATTTGTTAGTGATATAATTGAAAAACAAACTAAATTAATAATATTGGAATTGCAAAACTTAATAAACACTATTACGTTATCTAAATTAGGAATCATACATCCAGCTTTTTTAAATAGTAAAGATATTAATGAAATTGTCAAAACCGAAAACATAAGTTTATCAATATCAGATTTACTGGATGTATCTAGAATTAAGATATTACAGAATAAAGATTTGATTGTTATATTAATAAAATACCCTATTATTATAAGAAAATGTAAAATGTTTGAAATAAGGGCCATAAGCCATGAAGATGGAAAATTAGTTATTCCAAAAAATATTGCATTATGTCAAGAAACTTATGTCAATGTAAAAGATTGTAAACTGGAATTAAATGATTTTTATTGTAAATTAGAATATAACGATTCATGTTTGTCAAACTTGTTAAATTTAAAAAAAGCTAAATGTAAAAAAAATTAAAGAAATGAATGCACCGTTAGAAATTATTTTCGAAGGACATATACTGACGTCAGGGAAAAGATACATAAACAATGAAACATATGAAGGGACAAATCTGATCATATTCCAAGAAGAAATCACTGTAGACAACACCACTTATCAAAACTCAACATACGAAGTCAAACAATATCTTAAAGGCTATTCATCTACGAACTTTGAAGTTGAATAATATTTGAATGTCATAAATAAAGAACTTGAAATTGAGAACATAAGCATCTTGAAATCAATTAAAACTGAAATATTAAAAAGACCAATAACCAGCACCACTTCATTAACATTGATAATAATTGCCGGCACGGTTATTGCAGCCTCATATTACAAAAAAAGGAAAACATCACGATCAGGAAAATTTGAACTGAGATGTATGCGTATCGAAAAATTAATACAGAATAATATGCAGCGGGACGCAGCATTTTAAACCAAGGAGGGAGTTATGGCACCAAGAAATAATAAAAACAAAAAGCCATAAAAAATCTAACAAAGTGATCATTGTTCTATTAAATGAACTTGATATTTATTGTGTACCCAAATCATCCACTCGGACACAGAAAACACCCCTTTTATATTCAAGTGTTTAAATCGTCTTGGTTACGAAAACAAAGTGTCGCATCATGGTTATATTCAATAAACAAACCAAAGTGTAAACAATCCAAAGTGTCGCAACATCTTGCAACACGCACCAACACACACAGCATCAACTTAATCTATTATTGCAGTATAAAAACCATCCGGAGTTGTCCAGAGGGAGCATTACGTTTCAGATCAGTCAAGCGGTTCGTTCGATCGGACATTCATTAGTATTAACAAAAAATTGTAAATATATTTTTAAGATTTGAATTTTGTTGAATAAAGTTTTTTTAAAAGAAAATTAATTAAAAGAATTTAATTTATATGTATGTAGTTATTTCAAATGAAAATAAGAGCCTCACAATTCAGAAATATTTTATTAAAAATGCTAAATAAATTAAAAGAAGCTAACATTTTTCATTTTATGTACATATAGATACATATACAAGAAATATTTTTATATTTCAATAAGTTTAATAATGTTTAAATATGCCTTTATGCTATTAGATCTAATATGCAACCATATTTGTTGTCAAAGTGATAACCTTTGATACATGAGTCTAGAGCAGGGATACATACAAATTCATGAAACATGTCGGAGAACTGCGTGTTATTTTCTTGTATACTTAGTTTTTTCTTTGAATAAACTGATTTCTTTAAGCAGAAAGCAGAAACCTACCTCAATATGCAATATACATTTTGGTTCTATAAAACACACCTCAATCAAACACCGAAGTTTGCAGAAACAAATCTGCAGATGAGCACTGCTGTGCAATACGTACGATTCATCCGCTCAGAGCGAAAAGAATACAAACAAATTCACCAAAAAATAAGACGCAGAACCAGCGTTGCCACGAAGAAAAAAACTGTAAGGGCCATTTTAAGGGCCATTTCCAAAATGTGCGGGCCACTAGCCCACTACCCTAGAAAAAATTTGTTTAAGAAAATAATAACAATTTATCTTTGTTGGATACAAAATTGAATTTGAGTTTATATCAATTCATTAACTAATTTGTAAACTTGCTTCAAACTTTTGATCATTACTGTAATGTTTATAATCTACCTAACGTTAAGTTAAACCTTACTGGATTATTATTATTATTATTATTATGTACCTACTTTATATAATCATGAAATCATACGATGTACTTTAGTTTTTAGTCTCTCGATATCCTCTTAATTAAACACTTCACGAAGAATTACCTACTTTGTTTTATTTGCCCTAACAAAGGTTATGGGCCCAGGCTAGCTTTCATAAAGAAAATATTTCTCAATCAGTTTGTTTTACTATATTTTGCATATTTAATTTAAAAATGAGTTCGCTGTATCAAATCGAGAAACTTGATAACAAAAATTACGATGGTTGGAAGGTCCAGAACTCCAGATGAGAAGTGTTCTCGTGCATAGTGAGTTATGGCAATATGTTAGTGGGGAAGAGACGATTGCAGCTGGTGCTGCTGAGGCCGCAAAAGTAGCATGGCAAACAAAAGACAGAAAGGCTTTTGCTACAATTTTGTTAAGTGTTCAATTGTCACAATTAAATCACATAAAATATTGCAAAACCTCATTGGAAGCATGGTCGAAGCTTGAGCAATTACATCAGCCCACTGGTCCAGCACGCAAGGTGACTTTATTTAAACAGTTGCTGGCAATAAAAATGAATGAAACTCAGGCAATCTCAGACCACCTAGACTCGTTTTTAAATATAGCTGAAAAGTTGAGAGAAATAGATGTGGATGTCAAAGAGGAATTATTGACAATAATCTTGCTATCGAGCTTACCGAAATCATATGAAAATTTTGTGATAGCGATAGAGTCGAGGGACTCTCTACCATCAATCACTGTATTGAAAACAAAGTTGATGGAAGAAGGGCAGAGAAGAACGATCGAAAGGAGAGAAGAGGAAAGTGAAACAGCTTTTTTAGCTAAAGCCAAAGTTAAATCTGCTAAGTTTCATAGGAACACTTCAGATGAAAATCCACACGCTGCGCTGCTAGCAGTGGATTCAAGGGTAAATGTTATAAGTGCCACCGAAAAGGCCATTTTGCATTTCAATGCCGAGATCGTCCAAAATATAGTGCTTCTAAAGTGACGAGTTCATTCGCGATGTTAAATTCGGTTGGCACTGACATTCTTCATGGAAACACGTGGGTTTTTGACAGTGGCTCAACGTCACACATGTGCTGCGAAGAAAGTTATTTTATAAGCCTACAAGAGCATGTAGAAAAAATCGAATTAGCTTCGAATAAATACATTCTGTCGTCTGGCAAGGAAGAGTTTTTAATTGAAACGAAATACTCCAAGGTTAAACTCTGTGAAGTGCTTTTTGTGCCTATGTTGAAAGCGAATTTTGTTTCTATAATTAAGGCAGTAGAAAATGGACATAGAGTTGAGTTTAACAATGAAATAGCTGTAGTTAGAGACAAAGGTGACAATGTAGTTTTGCATGCGAAGAAAAAAGGTGATTTGTATATTTTGTATAGTGAACCAAAACCGAAAACAATGTTGGGTGTAGCGAAATCCTCAGACGAATGCTTTATGCAATGGCATATAAAATATGGTCATCTTAATGCAAAAGACATGGCTTTGATAGGTAGAAAGGCGATGGTTCGTGGTTTGCATCTGGGGAAGGTTCCTGAAAAATTCAATTGTGTGACATGTTTGAAAGGCAAAATAACGAGACAAGTTTTTCCTTCTGATCCGGCAAATCGTAGTGACTCTATTTTGGGGTTAATCCACAGTGATGTCTGTGGGCCGATGCGGGTTTCTTCTCTGGGTGGCGCTCTTTACTTTGTCTCATTTATCGATGACAAAACACGCAAGATTTTTGTGGATTTCATGAAAACAAAGGGTGAAGTTTTCGAAGCGTTTAAGAGATTCAAGGCCCAGGTAGAACTTGAAACTGGACAAAAAATCAATATCAAATATCAACAATGAATTTTCCAATTTTTTGGAACTAAATGGCGGGTGCGTCAGCTTTCGGTCGAATATACACCACAACAAAATGACGTGGCGGAGCGTGCGAATCGAACAATTGTGGAAATGGCACGATGCATGCTTCTGGACTCGCAGCTTCCAGAAATGATGTGGGCTGAGGCAGTCAACACAGCCGTTTACCTAAGGAATAGATCTCCAACAAGTGCGATAAACTCTGTAACACCATACGAAAGTTGGAGTGGACGCAAGCCAACAGTGAGACATCTACAACCATTCGGCTGCAAGGGTGTGATGCTCGATAAAAGGCCGTCCAAATCTAAGTTGAGAGCAAAGGGCATCGACTGTGTAATGGTTGGGTATTCAACAGAATCAAAAGCATACCGTGTCTTTGTGCCAAATCAGCGGAAGGTTCATAAAACTCGCGATGTGAAATTCCTAAATATGCCAGGTAATATTAAATTTAAAGAAAATAACAACGAATATATAATTTTAGAAAACATAACCACAAATAATGACGATAAACATGAACAGAAACTGAAAGATCAAAAACGTGATGATGATGCTGATGATGTGTTGGTGGTTAGTGAGGCTAACGTGGGCGATAAGCTTGAGATTCTCGATCTTACAAACGCGAACAAATCATCTGATGAAGAATCCTATCAAGACCCAGAAGCAGAAGGTGAAGTTGACTATCCAGGAACATCATCGAGCAAGTGGAGGGTTTTGCGCTCTAAAAAAGATAAACCGAACGTAGTATTTAGCCAATTAAATTATCTAGGCCAGGACAGTCTAATTCCGATGACGGTTAAAGATGCCTTGACTTCAAAAGATGCTCAGAGATGGAAGGATGTTGAGAATCGGGCCCTTATGTCAAACAACACTTGGGATTTAGTTGAATTACCAATGGACCGAAAACCAGTTCACTCAAAGTGGGTCTTTAGCGTAAAGACTGACGTGGAAGGTAAAATAGAAAGGTATAAGGCACGTCTTGTAGCCAAAGGCTTTAGTCAGAAGCTTGGAGTAGACTTCCACGAAACATTTTCACCTGTCACTCGTTATTCGACGATTCGATTAATTATTTCTTTATCAGTTCAGTATAGTCTTCATCTCCACCAAATGGACGTAACCAGTGCCTACCTAAATGGCGAGTTGAAGGAAGAGGTATTCATGTATCAGCCAGAAGGCTACGTTTCAACCAGAGAACCCGATCGTGTTTGCAGACTGAGGAAAGCTTTGTATGGTCTAAAGCAGTCTGGTCGGGAGTGGAATGCAAAGCTGGACGAGACTCTGAAAAGGCTGGGATTTAATCAAATTGAAGCTGATCGTTGTGTATACACAATGAATAATAAAAGCAGCATTAATATCATCGCAGTGTATGTAGACGACATACTCCTCGCATGTTCCGACGAAGGGGAACTTCTGTCAATTAAAAATAAAATAAAATAAAACAGGAATTTGAAGTGGTGGACAAAGGGCAGGTAGGAGTTTTCTTGGGCATGGAGTTTAAGCAGAACCAGCAGCGAAACTATGTTAGCATAAGTCAAAAGAAGGCTATCTCATCATTGCTGGAGACTTACCAAATGCAAGACTGTAAAGCGAGGAGTACACCTTTAGAACCAGGTCAGAAATTTTCAAGATGTAAAACCTGCCAGAGCTGTGAATTGGCAGATAAGAAGGAGTATCAAAGGCTGATTGGGTCGTTGATGTACATTGGGCATGCAAAGTGACCAGACATCTTACGGAATGTTAATAAGCTGTCACAATTTAATCAAAATCCACATGAAGTTCATATGATGGCAGCTAAGCATATTATCAGGTACTTGAAAAATACAATTAACTATGTTTTGTCTTATCGCAAACTAGGCAAATTACTTTGTGGGTATTCCGATGCCGACTGGGCATCAAACTTTGAAAGACGTTCATACACTGGCTATGTGTTCAAACTCAGTGGTGGTTCAATCTTATGGTCAACAAAGAAGCAACCGACAGTGGCGCTGTCAAGTACAGAGGCAGAATACATGGCCTTGACTTCTGCAGCAAAAGAAGCGGTGTACCTACTTGCGTGGGTTGATTTCGGAGATGGGCTTTAAGAACATTGTCAGCAGTCCCACAACCATCTTCTGTGATAACCAAAGTGCGCAGCATCTTGTTAAAAATCCTGTATATCATGAACGCAGTAAACACATTGATATACGTTTTCACTATGTGACGGAAATATACAAACGATCGGAGATAGAACTAGACTATATACCTACTGAGGATATGACGGCAGACATTCTAACTAAGAATTTATTAAAATCAAAACATTTGAAATTTACAAGTTTATTAGGTCTTGAAAATTGTAACTAAAATTTTATTTTTTAATTAGTTAACGCATTGCGGGATAATTTGTTGGATACAAAATTGAATTTGAGTTTATATCAATTCATTAACTATTTTGTAAACTTGCTTCAAACTTTTGATCATTACTGTAATGTTTATAATCTACCTAACGTTAAGTTAAACCTTACTGGATTATTATTATTATTATGTACCTACTTTATATAATCATGAAATCATACGATGTACTTTAGTTTTTAGTCTCTCGATATCCTCTTAATTAAACACTTCACGAAGAATTACCTACTTTGTTTTATTTGCCCTAACAATCTTTTCTAAATAAACTTATTATACATATTTCAGGTCTTTGTGTTTACAGTATTAGTTATCATTAGCCGCGTTTTATTATCACCGTGATCTGATCCGGATCAGATCATGATAATAAAACAGCATTGGATCATTATATTTTTTATTATTTAAAGTTTGGCAGCAGTGTCAAATTCGTTCTTTCAAAAGTGACATTTCGAAGCAAAAAAAAAACAAACACATACCAAAAATGGAAGCTCCACAACTTTTGAAAATGTTTCTGCAAATCACCATTGCACTCTCAAACTCAAAGCATCCGGAACGCTTTGGTGGGTGTCGTATTGAATCCCCAAAAAAAAGAATCCCCACGGGATAATATCCCCAAACAAATTTAATCCATTTTGATAATATCCCCAGAGACATAAGACAAATGGACAAAATCCCCAACTAAATAATTTATTTTGCTAAAATCCCCACGAAATCTCCAAATCCCCAGTATCCGTGCATATGTTCATTTATGCATGCAGTTTTTAGAAAAACTTTTATGAAAATCTCTTATTGTGATATTTATAAATGATAATGATAAACAGTTTCTAAACAAAAAATCACTATGAAGGCATGCACTTCTCAGTCTGACTTTAGTATTGATAGAGAATCATTGTATTCGTAGTGCTTGTTTAGTGCTGTCTAAGTGTTGTTTTGTAGTGTCGAGTATTTCTTTAATTTTGGAATAAAAATTGAAATGGATGATGTTATTGTTTACAAATCTTTTGCTTGATGCATTTCATGCAATATAAATGAAATTTAATATATTCAAAACAATTATGTTCAAGTAGTGAATCATGCGATTAAATTACGCGCGCGATTTAATCGCATGATTCACTACTTGAACATAATTGTTTTGGGGATATTCACTTGGGGATTTTCGCTCTGGGTATTTCTCTTTGGGAATTTTGCTGCTGGGGATTTCGTTTTGGGGATTATGGATTTGGGGATTTTCCTTTGGGGATTATATCTTGGGGGATATTATCACCAACCCCGCTTTGGTCTCACATGTAGTACAGATTCTTTTTGACCTTTTAATAAATGTGACACTTAAATAATTTAATTTAGAGATTACTTACATTTTATTTGAACATCTTTTCTCCCATTTGTGCTGCAGCTTTCACGATTTTATTTATATTTTTTGACACTTAAAGCAGGGTTGCCCAAAGAACATTTTGCTCAATGATTTTTTTTTGGTTCCTTTTTTTGGGGAAAATAATACCCATAAACTATGTCAAATATACATTTTTTTGGACTTAATTATTTTAATTATACCAATTATTATCTAATTTAATTAAAATATCTAATTATTTCATGGATTATATACCAAAATAAAAAAGAGGCTGGGATGCGACCCACACTGATAACTTCCCATCCCGTCTATCGATTTGTCTTGCTTAAAAGTTTGTCTAAATGTATCAATTCTTACCAAATTTGCGTTCTATTTTTTGTAGATTTTATTTTTTTTATGAAAAAACGGACTGTTGGATTTTTATAAAAAAATTATTGAATATAAAAAACAATATTTTCTGTGAAATAAAATAAGTTTGAAGCCAATATTTTTAATTTTTGAAAAGCTATTTGAGCCGAAAATCAATTTTTACCAACTTTTATTAATTTTTTTGTTTAGGTTTTTATTTTTTGTAAAAAAAACTGTCAATTCGATTTTTCTCAAAATTTTTCCTAATGTTGAAAACAATATTTCTTATAAGATAAAATTAGTTCGAAGCCATAATCTCAAATTTTTGAAAAGATATTTAAGTCGAAAATCAATTTTTACCAACTTTTGTTAAATTTTTTTTTCGGTTTTTAATTTTTTGTAAAAAAACTGTCAATTCTATTTTTTTCAAAATTTTACTAAATGTTGAAAACAATATTTTTTGAAAGATAAAAGTAGCTTAAAGCCAATATCTCAAAGTCTTGAAAAGATATTTGAGTCAAAACTCAATTTTTACCAACTTTTTTTTTATTTTTTTTTTAGGTTATTATTTTTTGTAAAAAAACTGTCAATTCGATTTTTCTCAAAATTTTATCAGATGTCAACAACATTATTCTTCGTTGCACAAAATTGTTTTGGAGATGAAATCATATTTTAGTCGTAAAATTTTCGAAGTGACAAATTTTTTTTTTCAGTTTTTTTAATTTATAAAAAAAACCGTTAATTGAATTTTTTTCCAAAAATATAATTGTTTTGTATCACATTACAATATATAACATAAAATTTAATTCAAGTCTCTAGCGTCATTGGTTCATGAGATATTTAGGGTTAACCAACATTTTCACCTTTTTTTTAAACTGCTATGGTAAAAAACCACCCACGCAATTTTCTTGAGAGCCCCTTCTGCATCTTTCTGCCTTATTATCTGTATAACAAAATTTATTTGAAGTCGATATCTCTTCTGGTTCTTGAGCTATGGACGACGAAAAAAACGTCGCGAACGTACGGACGTACGGACGTACAGACGTACGGACGTACGGACGTACGGACGTACGTACACACGCACGCACAGACATCTTTCTAAAAATCTTTTATTTCGACTCTAGGGACCTTGAAACGTCGAGAAATGTCAAAATTTTCAATTTGACAAATCGGACCCATTACAATAACTTCCTATGGGAAGTTAATAAATATAAAGCTTCTCGCTTTCTATTTAAAAATTTTTTTATTTCAGTCAAATGGAAATGTTTATATGGCAATACAGGTTTTATTTAATTTGTTTGCAATGATACCAACATTTACATGGGAAATTACAATGATAAAGCGCTCCTTGTTGTGAAAAAAAGAATTAAATTTTGGATCTCAAATTGAGATCCAAACAAAAAGCAGGATCTTGTGTTGTTGTTCTAATGCATGTAAATCCAAGATCCGGATCAGATCATGGTGATAATAAAACGCGGCTATTATTATCACACTTGTACAAATTCAGTTCATAAAATAAAAATAAATAATATAATTATGCAGGTTATAAGTAGATATACATTTGTTTCAATTCATTTTATGTATGTTCTGAAGCCCACAATAATAAAGTTTTATGCATAAATTAACTTAGGTAGGATCACATTTTCTTTTGTGATTTGTATGTAATGAGTACCTATCTGTTTAATAGACAAATAATAAATATTTTTTTTTAAATCTTCATTTGAGCTCATTAACAAACCATTTTTAAAGCAAACGTCATGTCAGTCTGAATGAATGAGTTCAGTGTCATTTTCAATATAGGAACTTGTTAATGGAGGAAACACATTGATAATTTGGAGGGAATAAAAAGATTGTGTTTTGAAAAATATTTTGTTTTAGAAGAAATAAAATATATGATATGCGGCCCATTTCATGTTGGCCCCGAGCCACGGGCCAAAATCAAAAACTTAGTGCCAAATGGTCCGATCGGGCACATTTTGGCAACGCTTCGCAGAACATCGTCTTATTTTCTTCCATGAGAGAGTGGGTAATGAGAAAAATTTTATAAGACATATTTGGGCCTTTGGGGTTATATTGTATTAAGTATTATAGTATTAAGTTTGTTAATAGAGTGAGGTGAGCTAACATGTGTGTAGAATAGAACTGAAAGCAGAGTATTAGGGCCCCCGCAGACTGCAGACTTTTTATCGGCCGATAGTTTGTTCGGCTTCTTAATCAGTATGGAGAGGAATGCATATGCGCACACTACAGCGATTCAGTATCGGTCGATACAAAAGTTTGATGGGCTACCCGATTACATTCAAACTAATCTGTCGGCCAACTTTCGGCCGACTATTTAATTAGTATTGGCCGCATACACGCCTGCGCATACATGACGTTTGTTTAGTCGGCCGAGAGTTCAGTTCGCTCTGTGATTTGGCGTCGTGTGCGTCTATTTTGAATAATGCGTCACCCAAATCACAATTGTTGGTTGTAAAAAGTTCGTCGACTGTTGGATAGTTTGCGCCCTGTTCACCAACCAAACTGTTTAGTTGGCTCGGTGTGCGCACTTTCGCCCAACCCGACTAAACTATCGGCCGATAAAAAGTCTGCAGTCTGCGGGGGCCCTTAGAGTTGTTAAAAAATGTTGGCAGCCTATTCATGTGTATGATTAAGTTTGATTCATGTTGCTAGAAGTCTAAGATGTTCAGGGTGAGAATTTCAAAAGGTAAGACGGAAATAATCGACTTACATATGTATGTATATGGACGCTTCGCCACTGCTATCTAACTTTATATTTCTTGAATAAAACCTCAGCAGTTTTACGAATTCCTGACTCCTGATGAGGTACTTACATAAATATGTTTTTTTTTGTTCTTATATTTATTATTTAATTTTATATACTTTTTTCATAAATACATGTGCTGTTTTTTTTAATTGTATTTATTTTCTTTTATAAAAAAAGTAAAAAATTAGTAATATTTCAAAGATCAACATTAAAGGACAAAATAAGCCAGTTTTCTTAATAATATAATGGGTAAATATGTTTAACAAATCTTTTTGCACTTAATATAAGACTAGGTATAGCCTAAAACAGCTAGCACAAAAATATACGAACTTTTATGTAAAAACGCTGTTATTAATATCTGAAATAATTGATTCGAATCAAATAAAATAAAATAATACTAGAAGGCATTTTGAAGGCCATTACAACAAGATGCTTAGATCGAATTGCCACAGAATAATCCAAATGCTAATTCCATCACTGAACCATTTCCATCTTTATTAAAATCATAATTTTTATAATCGCATTTTTTGGTCACATTAATCAAAAATTCAAGTCAATTACAAAACAACAATACAAATATTGCCGATAAAAACTATTTTTTTGTATGTTATTAAAAAAAAATCAACGTGATTTTAATTTTTGTTTTAATCTTTCTGTACAGAAGATATGAGGTCTTCCTTCCGGATTGACGATATGTTGTATTTTACTTTTGAGTGAGAACATGAGAAACAAACTGTTTTTGCATAAGATATGTGTTAATGTTACTTATACAAAAAAAACTTATTTCATAGGAAACAAGAAGAAGCACTTCCTTATTGACAAAACAAAATAATGCAAAATGTTTCTAAAAGAAATAAATTTGTTTCCCAACTGACAGCCTACACAAAATTTAAATAAGTAACACGTATTCCAAAATTTGTCCGGCAGGTCATTCTTGCCCTTCCCTGCCATCCGTCATTCCTTATGTAAATATGATTTATTTTATAGATCCTTATTTATTTTTGAGAACGTAATCCTTATTTTCAGTTCCTACTTACACATTTTCACACATAAGATCCCTTGTATATGCATTATTTTGTCCTTTAATACGAGAAATTACGATTGGAATTAAATAAACGAGGGAATTAAATATGCTAAGTTCGTATATCAGCTCTTTCGTTTTATAAAGACGAATTTTTATGAAAATAAGGAAATGAACTCTTGAATGTGTATATATTTGACTTAAAATGATACTGACGTACATATGTAAAAAGGGATACTTAGGTACACAAAATATAAAAATAAATAATTCCGTTTCTTATGTCAACAAGTGTCCGATATTCTTCGAAGTAAAAAGAACAACATTTAAAATCGAGATAACAGATTTCTAGTTTCTGTATGAACATTTTGACAAACAACCAAAATTACACGAATCTTGAATTTAAGAATTTCTAAGACTTCCAATCCTTTGACTTTTGAATCTACAAAAGAATAAGTCTTATAACATAGCTATATAGCTATTTGATGCTTTCGAAAAAAAAAGAATAACCACAAAAACAACCAAGAAATTCATATCATTTTACATCGCACAGTGTTTAAAAGAATTTTGTTTCCAGATTCAATCTCTGCGATAAGCTTCTTGTTCACTATGGATATGATTCTATTTTCCTTGTCTTTTCACCTTTGTTACAGTTACATTCACCTGGACAAAATAATAATGCATTCTCCATCGAGCAATACCCAAAACATGGGGAAAGAATATCTATAAAATAAGATGTGGATGATAAAATCAAATCCAGAAGAAAATGCAATAAGATTACAATGTTGCCTTTGCGGATTTAGATTTATATGAATGAAGAATCAGTGAATGAATGGTGGGTGATATGGGAACAAAATCATAATTCCAGGTTTATTTCCCAAATATTTTGACTGTTTTTTTTGTAATTCTTGAATCAAGATTAAGGGAGTGCGGGAGACTCGATTTGCAATGACTTTTTTTGGAAAGATAAATAATTTGCGGTTGGAATTGGTTGAAATTCAAGTAAATGTGGGAACAGTAAAGAGATCATCTAGAATTTTTGTAATTCGTATATGATTCTGTATTAAAAATGTACTGCCATTGAAGATTACTGAACTTGATTAATTTTATATAGATGACATCTTTATTTTGTATGAATATCCCATTAACATTGAACTAAATTAACAGGTGTAGATTTATGTGATTTGTATACGAGTATCTCAATTCATAGTTCACAAAATTTAAGTTTGTATTTATGTCATCAAAAGCTTTAAAATATTGAGCACCAACTGATAACCGTCAAGAATACAATTTAGAACCCTAAAAATGTTAAAAAACAGCTAGCCAAAAACTCTGCACTCGAAAAAATCTTATAATCACAAACCGAGAAACCATCAAAAACTCTTTGTGTTATTACCTTTTTTTTAAGAAGATCAAAAAATTATGATGGAAGTGACTAAACAATATTCCACGAAGCAAGTGCAGTCTTTTAGTGTTCTAACCATCACAATTAGTTTGGGGTTTAATTTTAATTTTATAGGTACAGTACGTTCTCGATTAACGCAACTCTCGATTCACGCGACTCCTCGCAAAAGCTGAATTTTTAGCATTATTGACGCGGTAATCGCAACTCTTCAAAAACAAATGACTCGATAAGTGCAACTTTTGTTTACACAGGTTCTTTGCTATTTTGGTTTTTGTCTGTTGCGTTACACTTTGTGTCGGCAGTTATTTTACCGCTACTTTTGAGTAATGGGTACGATGAAGTTGTATGAGTGTACAATTATGTATCTATACAATGCAAAATGTTCTTATTAGTTTTAATGAATTTTGCTCAGTGAGTGTTTCGAAAAAACACAAGCTGAATCAAAGAAAGCGAAATCTGCCAATTTCCAGCGAGGGCCTTAAAACAAAGGCATGCTCATTGCATGAAAAAATTAAAGAGAGGCAAGGATCTTAATGCAAGCAATGGTTGGATGACAAATTTTAAGAAAAGACACGGAATTCGCCTGTTAAAAATTTGTGGAGAAAAACTTTCAAACAAACCGCAGCTTGTAGATCCATTTTTAATTAAATTTAAGGAAAAAGTCAGAGAGCTAGATTTGACTCCCAATCAAATTTATAACGCTGATGAGCCCCAAATGAACAAATTTTGAGTCTTTAAAAACTTCCAGAAATGGCGATTTTAAAAAATCTAAACTTCCAAAAAGTCCAATTTTTTCCAGAAATAATAATTATGTAAACATATTTATGTACTTATGTACATATTATTTATGTACTACTTATGTATCCACTTTTATATCTTATAATGAATTTACTTATTTTAGTTTTGTTTCTTATAATTCATTTTGCATTAAATAAGTGTTGGTTTTCTGATTTTCACTTTGCATCTCGAATTGAGTCTAAAAAAATATTACTCGGTTATTGCAACAACTTCGGTCATTGCAACCACCCTTGTTTTAATTAGTTGCGATAATCGAGAACGCACTGTATTTGATTTGAGCATTTAAGTTTGTTTTTTAATTATGAATAAATGATCGTTTGGAGCTTGTTTATACCAAAGTCTGATATAAGATGCATTGGAAGCCAAATAAATATTGTATTTAACTCATAAATATTAAACCTCCATACCCATATCTTCATCTAAAACAAGGTTTCTTAATTTTCCAAATATTTAACCATCTAACTGGATAATTACTTCACCCTGCGTTGTGATGTATGCTTGCAAATACTTCTAATTATTATGATTATATATTATAATAGAGAGAAAAAATTGAAAAGGTTTTTAATTTTCTTTAATCCCTTTCTTTACAGACTTGCACGCATTTGGATGCCAAACAAATTCTCGCTATCTCTCTCTTCCTCTCTCTATTCATCCACAAGCCGCAAGGATTTACTTGGCGATGATAGATTCTAAAGATTCACACAGGATATGACGAGAACACTGATGTCTATATGATAATTGAAAAGTTTCCTAGGGCTTTCCTTCTACAACAACGACGACGACAGTTGTGTGGTTTTTTGTCGTGATACACGCTATACCTACCTATACTATTATACCTTTAGAAGGGATGGGATCTGAAGAGCTCCGTTTACTGCGGATAACAAATCCGTTTAGAAGATTTTGCCAAAGGCTTATCAATGGCCTCTTGGGAAATTCCCATCACATCATCAATTTTCTACCTTTTTGAAGCAAAAGAATAAAAAAAGAAAGAGCAAGAGCATCAAAGCGTCAACAACGCGCGAGACATATTAGCAATTTTAAGTCGAATCGTTTTTGTTACTTAAAGTAAGAATACAAAAACAACCCCATCGATTTGTTGCTCTGTGCGCTACGCTCTTATGTGCGACTGGTGGTGGGTGAAGTTGATGAGGGCAAATGTGCCCATCCGGTCTGCGAAGAGGAAGTTCCTACATCAGTCAATTCGCTAAGGCTAATATTGTTAGTAAAATAATAGCTTCCTTTTGTGCATAACAGTTTACCATGGTATGAATAGAAATTTAGAAGTCCGGGTGGGTTTGATGGGGTGAACATTTTATTCAGCAACAACGTAAAACAATAATTATTATAATAACGACACATTCGAGAGATGAGCAACAAAAGATAAAGGTTTTTATGTCATTGTTAGTGCACCAGGGCGATGCTATCATGTGGTTGAGGAACATACGTTTTTGAGCCACAAACATTTGTTTTTTAAGATAGCAGATCTATGCATACAAAAATGTATATATTTTTGTATTTCTAGTAGACAACGGAAGAACAAAATCATATGGACATTTTGTAAACATTTTGAACAAGCAATAAAGGAAAACCTAAGTTTTAAAAAGAACTTTTAAAAGTTTCGATATGTTTAAATTCTAATCTTGTGTAATTTATTGCAAGACTTTAGAAATACAGTTTCAGAAATGTTTCTGATATGATTTTTTTTGGTGTGGAGGCTTGAAAATTTCAGAAAAATCATCGGCTTTTTAAATTTAACTTTAAAAATGTGGATCCCACAAAACTCTTTTTATCTCATACATTTTTATCAAACTCCACTTTTGTCGATACTTTTTATATTTACATTTAAATGCTTGGGAACAGACAAACATTTTATAAACATCTAAAAGTGTTTTGCGAGCGTCCCCGACAATGAAGAAAAATATTATTATTATTAAATATTTATTTTAATACGTACCCGTGGCATGATGGTTAGTGCATTGGACTGTCATGCCAGAGGTCTTGGGTTCGATCCCTGCCTATGCCATCTAAGGTTTTTTTTACGGGTACTGCCTCTTGCGAGGAATTGACAAATTCTCCAAAAGTAATTCTTGTCATGAAAAGTGCTTTCTCAAATTAGCCGTTCGGATTCGGCTTAAAACTGTAGGTACCTTCCATCCCTGACAACAGTAATCGCACACAGGAATAGTTTAGAGTTGTAAGTTACTATGCCCTAGTTCTTAACGGGCTGTTGCGCCACCCAATTTATTTTTATTTTATTTATTTATTTTAATATCAAAAAATGCAATCGCTAATTTAAATTTGAGCGAATTTTCATAAGAAAATAAATATACATACCAGTTCCTTTGATCCCCGAAATTGGTTACGTTTATTTTTTTTTTCTCTATTTTGATTGATAAAACTGAAATAATAATTTAAAAGGTAATAAAAGCTTATGACAAATAAGTCCATAATTTTGAGAAAAACTTTAAACTCGAATAAATCACTTAAAACTACAGTTTTATTGTAAAAACAGTTTTAAGTAAGTTAAATAATAAGCCCGTTAGATGTCAATCAAATTAAAACAAATTCTTGTTGATTAATAGAATTAATACATTGATTGACATATAGATGAAATTTGTAAAAACTCGAATCTTTTTTAGATTTCCTTTTTTGCCATGAAATTAGTTTTGAAGATAGTAATATAGGGCTGTTACTCCTAGATTATTGAGTGTCTATAAAACTAGTTAAATGGTAAAATTAATGTTAAAAGGCTTCGAGTCATTTGATTGGAATGACAACCAATTAGAATATCTGTTTTTCATTTTTAGTGGAAAACCAGTTTTTATCAGTTAAGCAGCATTTTTTGAAAGTTTTATTTCTTATAAAAAAATACAGATTGGAATTTTCTAAGAACATTATCTTGCGTTACTAAAAAAATTTGCATAGAATGAAATAATTTTCAATTCAATACCCAGTTCTCGAGATATTCAAATCAAACATCAGTTCTTACAAATTTTTTGTAGCTTTTTATTTGTGACAGTTGGATTTTTTCAAACATTTAAATAAATGTCAAAAACAGTATTTTTTTTTAAGATAAAATAAGTTTAGATACAGAAAAAAATGGTCTTGGCATTGAAATGGTAGAAAATAGGTATTTCGGAGAAGACACAGCATGGGGATTTAAGCCCATCCCCTTTGTCCTCGACGAGTAGTGGATCGAGCTCCGAGTCGGTGGCGTTAATGATAGGAAATGTACCCGTAAGCAATAGGGTTTGGAAAATGAAGCTGTAATACTGCGGCAATTTAAGGATGAAAAGTGTAATACCATAGGAAAAAGAGCTTTGGATTAATGTGACACTTTTGGAATGCGAATCTTGAATGGGATCTTTCCATCAGTGATGAGATATCTTTGTTAAACTCACGTTTGTTGGAAGGTAAGGAAGATTAGTCATAAAACATGAGTTGACTATGTAAAAGACTTTCAAGTTAATGAGGTCCCCTACTCTGATCATATATACGGTGCGGTGTTTCAAAAAGATGCCAAACTGCATAAGTTCTAGCCGTTGGACGCATCAACAGAGAGTTGATGCCAAATGAGCCATGGTTTGATGTGAAGTATTTAAGCGCTAGAGAGATAATGTTTGCGTGTTCAGGTATGCAATAACGAATTCTGCAAAAATCAATACCCTTAGAAGCAAATAAGTTATAGCTAGACGCGAAAGAAACAATTATTTTTCGGATGAATCTTGGAGACTAGTGAGACTAGTGACAAGTTTCAGGCAAGAATGTTTCCGATTTATGGAGCTTGGTAAAGCGTTTGAATACAAATAAATTCGGCTTAAAACTGTAGGTCCCCTCTATCCCTTACAATATTGCTCATACACAGGAATGGTTGAGAGTTGTAGTCATTAGGCCTTAGCTCTCAATGAACTGTTGCGCCACCTAATGTATTTATTTATTCAATAAGGGACCCAAATTAAAGGATATTCGAAAAAACTACAATTAATTGCATCGTTACATTTTCGAATATCCTTGTTTTATGCCTGGACGCACGGGCGGCGTCATACATACCCCCTTTTTTTAAAGAAAAATCAAAGTAAAAATTTTTTTCCTTTCCACAACTAATTTTAAACAAAAAAGCTACAATTAATTGCATCGTTACATTTTCGAATATCCTTGTTTTATGCCTGGACTCACGGTGTCAAGATAGCACTACATACTCCCTTTTAAAAAAAATCTAAGTAAACAATTTTTCGGAAGTTTTTTCTTTCCACCACTAATTTACAACAAATAATTATAAACTAATTGCGTACTTAGTTTTAAACAAAATAAAAAAGTGTAGTGCTAACTTGATATCAACCTAGCACTACATACCACTTTTCTTAAAAATTGTTAAGCTAAAATTTTTTTTCTACAACTAATTTATAATAAAAAAGCTACAATTAACTGCATAGTCAGTTTTTTTAAATTTTGAAAAATGTAGTGCTAACTTGATAGTCGTAAATTGAACAACCGTATTCAAGGACTGAACTGATAAATGATACATATAGTGTTTTAAGGACATAAGGATCTTGGAACTCCCTTCCAAATCTAATGATGGTAGTTAATATGGTCAGTAAAAGTTAATTCCGGGCCCAAAATGATGCCGATGTTTGAAAAGAGAGTTTTTTCCATCGTATAGTTTAACATTCAAAGTCAAGTACATTATGTTTGCGTGTAAAACTCATTGTTTTGCACTTGTCAATTTTCAACATTAAACGATTTGTATTGTACCATTCCCATTGTCGAAGTAGATCATCTTGTAATAATTCGCAGTCCGTTAAGGCTTTAACTGTTCGAAATATTTTCACGTCATCTGCGTATATAAATGTAATCGAATATTTTAAGATAGAGGGAAAGCCATTTATAAATAGAAAAATTAAAAACGAACCAAGGTGGCTACCTTGAGGTACACCAGAATTAACAATAAACGAATAAGAATGGTCATTTTTGAAGACAACATTTTAATGTCTATCGGTAACCTAGTACTTTATGGCTAAGTTTGTCAAATGCTTTGCTAAAATCTGTAAATGTTGTTTTTTTCTCGAAAGCATCAACACAAAATGTTGTAAATTCAAGTAGATTTTCTTTTTACAAATCCATGTTATTTATAACAGAAAATATAAGAACAATCAAAGGAAAGAGCAGATTCAAACCGTTTTGAGATAATAGCTATAAGACGATAGTTACAGATAAGATGCTTGGGACCCTTTTTGTGGGTTGGTTTGAAATACGCATATTTTCATAAAACCGCAAAATCAAAACACTTAAATGACTGGTTAAACAGAATAAACAATAAATATGAAAAGTGTTTAGCACATTTTTTAACCATGAATGATGGCATGCCTTCAGGACTAGGATTTAGATTTTCGTAAAGTTTTGAAATTTTTGTCAAGTATAGAAGATTCAAAGATTTCTAGATTAATGTGAGCTATCCGTATTTGTAATAAAATAAGTTTCGAGCTGTGAGTAATTTTAAAAGATTTTTCATAGTAACTTAAAAAAAAAAAATCAACAAACATTTTGGACAGCACTTTAGGGTTGTGACTTATTTCTTATGTTTGGGGATACTCGTCAAATTTAATTGTGTATAAACATTATGTATTTTCAAAAACTAAGATAACAGTCTGCAGTTGATAAATAAGTTGCAAACTTTGAACAACATACCTACGTTCCATTTGAAGCGAAAGGATAAAAGATCGAAATGTTTAGCTTAAAAGAGCTGACAAGCAAACTTGAGAAAACCATAAGTATTTAAATAATTTATTCAATGCCTTACAAATGCACTATGTATTTGGTTTAATGTCAGAACTTATAATATTTGTGCATCCTCATATTGTTCCAATAGTCAAGTTGAATTGAAACAATATATATGTACATATATCCTCCTCGCCTGATGTCTCCACTCCGCCGAAAGCACAAACATTCCTGATACGAAAGTATGTAGATAGCAAGCATTTTCTTAGCGCGAGAATTCACCATGCAAATTGAATTAGTTGCGTTAATTTTACGTCTCGTTTGCATACCATAGAAGGGTAAATATTATCGTTTCTAGCATAGCTCAGTTATACAGCTCTACGGAGACGTGTTGCGTAGATATATACATTTATTTACGTTTGGCTTATGAATGGATAACCACCCGCCTTTAGGGAATTTAGTTTTGTATGCCCTCTGTATATTTTCCGCCTCATCTTACCAAGTTTTACGCACAATTATTTTGGGGCTAGTACGCTTTTCTGCTAATGTATACCGGATGGGTGTTGCACTCTTCTAAGACTGATGACTTTTCCGGTGCTATGCCGTTTCATGTGAGTATCAGTATTGGTATAAAGACAAAGCACACGACATAGCGGATGACTTTTATTACATAAAATAACAGAAATTGAGATTATAAAAACAATTACAAGCGTCACCATTATCAGATCCTGCGTTGCAGTTTTAGGTCGGTTTAAATATAAATATACCCTCTTCGTGTACACCACAATAATACATATTCTTTTGTATGAATTTCCACACAAACAAAAATAATTCAACAAGCAAAATTTATCTCGCAGGTAATCGCATTTACCGCTAATAATTTAAAATGATGTTGGTCCTTATAAAAGGACAAACTGTGCGTCGTCGTCGCAATATGCAATATCTCTTGTTATCCTCTTTGTTTCGTTTAGATTTAGATTCTATGTATTTCCGAAGCGGTGCGGCCCGGCCCGGTGACGACGACGGCGCGCAGCGTGATGATGCATTCGTTGATTTTGATGTGTTGTGGAAAAAGAAGAAAAGGGAATCTAATAAAAGTCCTTGATATAAAAAATGGTTTGACAGAAATTAAATGCGTGATGTGTCAATTTGAAGGAGATGATGATGTTTTCGGCAGAGAAGAGCAAAAAACCCCTGCACAATATTTGTATCTCTTGGAACAATGATGGCAGTAAGTGAATTAGATTAAAAGTGTACTGGAAGATACCATTGAGTTTCCGTTCGTTTTTTTTTGTTTCATTTAAACTATATAACTGAAAAGGGGTGTTCGAATGAGTTGATTGAAATTAAATACGACCATAAACGGTAAACATAATAAATTTAAACCCATTTGGCTTGTGGTAGGCAGATTGTAAGGACATACTTATTACGTAAGGTGTCAATTCTATTTGTAGTTCTAACAAATGTGCCATTTTGTTCAAAGCTACTGGGTCGAATTTCCTACGTTTCGCATTTACAAATGATAAACAGGTCGGCTTGGAGCAACTATTGAGTCCTTTAACCAATCAATATCGTAGGTAAAACGATGCGGCCGGCGCGGCGCGGCAGCTCGAAGCTGATAAATAGCTTTGTAAATTATAAGCTTATTTTCTTTATTCAACTTCGATTTTCGTTTGATAAATGGATTAAATATTTTAATTGTTAAGTTAATATTTTTGATTATTTTCGGGACATGTAAACCAAAGGATAGTTTTGTATCTAGTGTTACTCCTAGATATTTGGCAACAGATTTTCACTCGATTCTAATACCATTAGAAGAAATCCTTGAGCTTGGTACGATACAGGCTTTTTCTTCTAGTAAAAAAGATGCCTGGGTCTCAGAAGCATTAATCTTTATTTTCCAATCAACAAAATAGTTTTAAGTTATATTTTATTTACTGCAGAAGCAATAGAATCTGTAAAAAATACACACTTATCGTCAGCGAAAATAGCTGTCTCGCAATTTAGGAGACTAGGAAAGTCATGAATAAAAAAATGTAAAGAATTGGACCCAAAACAGAACCCTGAGGAACACCTTGCACACAAGTAAACATATCAGAAACAAAATTGACAGACACTATACATTTTCTTGAGTACAAAAACCTTACTCATTTTCCATTCCATTCGCTTGGAAATATCCAAGCTGAAGGCACGAGCTAAACAATGATTGTAAAAATCTTAAGCCTGACCTTGGAAGATATTTTAAATACACGTTTTTCAGTTTGTCAAAACCCACTGACTTTCGTGTTTTGAAAGAATCAGAACGTCCTTTATGTCGTCAGTTGTAACTAGCTGTTCCGTATTTTAATCGGTTCCAGTAAATTACTAGGTAGGAAATTGGTTCTTCCAAGTTTGATCTTTTTTTAGGCACGATTAGGATTCCTTTTTTTTAAAAGGCATTATTATTATTACTAAAAATGACATTAGGTTCATCGAAAATGATCCATATGGGTTATCTTCTCACAAGTAATAGAAGTATAATTTGGGATATTGGGTTACTTTCAGAAACTCAAACATCTTGGAAAAGAGTTTCCTGATAAATGCAATAGGTTTAACCCTTTAATTTGTTTTATTTTTAGTATTCATTTATTGAGCATACATTTTTCGTTTGGTTTCTCTAAATCTTGCCTCGATTTTTAGTTTTAGTTTTCGCATTCTTATTTTTGTTTTTTTTTTTACTTCTATTGTACATAGGTAACTTGTAGTTGTTACCTGTGATTTTTTAACTAACACCAACTCATCTCCTCCTCCTCTTGTTCCTTTTTTTCGTCCTACATATGTATCTTAAGAACTAGCAGAGATATTATAGCGCTTCAAATAATTTTTTTTTATACCTAGTTAATAATATTAAAATTTGCCGAAAGGACTCACAAAGTCGTCAAGTGGTTTTATTATAAAGAAGTTTTAAAGTAAAGTGAAAATATTGGTTGATTTAAAATATACCCAAAAACCCCATCTTGAATATGCATCCCATACATGCGACTCACTATTACGAAATTCATAGAAAACGTATTGAATCAATTCAACATAATTTCATTCGCTTTGTCCTAAAGGGTCTTGATGATCCTTATGATCTGCCTCCCTATGCACATCTTCAAATGCAATCTCTTCATCAAAGGCGTGTTAATAATGACTTAATATTTCTTCATCAACTCATTAATGGTGAAATTGATGCACCTTATTTGCTATCTTGTGAACATTTGAATTATCGCGGCGGAACTCATCACCTACATTCATTTCATTTTATACATATTGACTTCCATAGATATTTGAGTCGAAAGTAAATTTTTACCAAGTTTTAGTATTGTATTTTTAGGTTTTTATTTTTTGTAAAAAACTGTCACTTCGATTTTTCTCAAAATTTTACCGAATGTCGAAAACAATATTTTTTATAAGATACAATTAATTTGAAGCCAATATTTCAAATTTTTGAAAAATATTTGAGTCGAAAATCAATTCTTTCTAACTTTTATTAATTTCTTTTTAGGTTTTTATTTTTTGTAAAAAAAACTGTCAACTCAATTTTTTCTCAAAATTTAACTGAATTTTGAAAACAATATTTTTTAAAAGATAAAATTAGTTTAAAGCTAATATCTCATTGTTTTGAAAAGATATTTAAATTGAAAATCAATTTTTACCAACTTTTATTAATTTTTTTTAGGTTTTTATTTTTTGTAAAAAACTGTCAATTAGATTCTTCTCAAAATTGTACCGAATGTTGAAAACAATATTTCTTAGAAGATACGATTAGTTGGAAGCCATAATCTCAAATTCTTGAAAAGATGTTTGATTCGAAAATCAATTTTTACCAACTTTGAGTAATATTTTTTTTTAGATTTTTATTTTTTATTCTTCGTTGCACAAAATTATTTTGGAGATAAAATAATTTTTTGTTCGTAAAATTTTCGAGGTGACACATATTTTGTTCAGTTTTTTTTTTTGATTTATAAAAAACCGTTGATTGGATTTTTTTCCAAAAATATATTTGTTTGGTATCACGGTGCAATATATAATATACAATTTAATACAAGTTTCAAGCGTTATTGGATCGTGAGATATTTAGGGTTTTAACTAAAATTGTCACCTTTTTTTTTAAATTGCTATGGTAAAAAAATCCACCCACGCAATTTTTTTTACAGTCGTTTCTGCATCTTTCTGCATTATTATCTGTATAACAAAATTTATTTGAAGTCGATATCTCTACTGGTTCTTGAGCTATGGACGACGAACGTACGTACACACGCGCACATACATCTCTCTAAAAATCTTTTATTTCGAATCTAGGGACCTTGAAACGTGGAGAAATGTCAACATTTTTAATTCGAAAAATCGGACGGATTACAATATTTTCCTCTGGGAAGTTAAAATAAACCTTCATTTTTATAAACCTTAATGTTTATATAAAAATCGCTCGATCGTTTTTTTTTAATTAATTTTGTATATTATATAAAATTTTTCAATTAAAGTTTAAAAATATTTTTGGTATGCAGGTATTTATAACTTAAACGTTTTACATTTCAATTTCGAAAAAAAAACAATGACCCATTTTCAAGATATCGAATTTGGAATAAAAAAATTGTATTTTTTTAATAATCAGTTGATTAGTTCTTAAGAAAACTTAAGAACAGAGTAACTTTTCTATCGAGGATACTCTTCTGGAGCAATACAAAAATATTTTTTTTTATATTGAAAGAAGCCAAATTAAGAAAAAAAAAATGTTAACGAAAATTAAAAAAAAATCTATCGGTTTGTTTTTGAGTAAATTTGAATTTTCGTTTTTTGACCAATAAATTTGTATGGGGACGACTATTTTAAGTCTTAAAAAACAAATAAAAATAACGCCTAACGCGAATCGGCTGTCTCGCAATTTAGGAGACTAGGAAAGTCATGAATAAAAAAATGTAAAGAATTGGACCCAAAACAGAACCCTGAGGAACACCTTGCACACAAGTAAACATATCAGAAACAAAATTGACAGACACTATATATTTTCTTGAGTACAAAAACCTTACTCATTTTCCATTCCATTCGCTTGGAAATATCCAAGCTGAAGGCACGAGCTAAACAATGATTGTAAAAATCTTAAGCCTGACCTTGGAAGATATTTTAAATACACGTTTTTCAGTTTGTCAAAACCCACTGACTTTCGTGTTTTGAAAGAATCAGAACGTCCTTTATGTCGTCAGTTGTAACTAGCTGTTCCGTATTTTAATCGGTTCCAGTAAATTACTAGGTAGGAAATTGGTTCTTCCAAGTTTGATCTTTTTTTAGGCACGATTAGGATTCCTTTTTTTTAAAAGGCATTATTATTATTACTAAAAATGACATTAGGTTCATCGAAAATGATCCATATGGGTTATCTTCTCACAAGTAATAGAAGTATAATTTGGGATATTGGGTTACTTTCAGAAACTCAAACATCTTGGAAAAGAGTTTCCTGATAAATGCAATAGGTTTAACCCTTTAATTTGTTTTATTTTTAGTATTCATTTATTGAGCATACATTTTTCGTTTGGTTTCTCTAAATCTTGCCTCGATTTTTAGTTTTAGTTTTCGCATTCTTATTTTTGTTTTTTTTTTTACTTCTATTGTACATAGGTAACTTGTAGTTGTTACCTGTGATTTTTTAACTAACACCAACTCATCTCCTCCTCCTCTTGTTCCTTTTTTTCGTCCTACATATGTATCTTAAGAACTAGCAGAGATATTATAGCGCTTCAAATAATTTTTTTTTATACCTAGTTAATAATATTAAAATTTGCCGAAAGGACTCACAAAGTCGTCAAGTGGTTTTATTATAAAGAAGTTTTAAAGTAAAGTGAAAATATTGGTTGATTTAAAATATACCCAAAAACCCCATCTTGAATATGCATCCCATACATGCGACTCACTATTACGAAATTCATAGAAAACGTATTGAATCAATTCAACATAATTTCATTCGCTTTGTCCTAAAGGGTCTTGATGATCCTTATGATCTGCCTCCCTATGCACATCTTCAAATGCAATCTCTTCATCAAAGGCGTGTTAATAATGACTTAATATTTCTTCATCAACTCATTAATGGTGAAATTGATGCACCTTATTTGCTATCTTGTGAACATTTGAATTATCGCGGCGGAACTCATCACCTACATTCATTTCATTTTATACATATTGACTTCCATAGATATTTGAGTCGAAAGTAAATTTTTACCAAGTTTTAGTATTGTATTTTTAGGTTTTTATTTTTTGTAAAAAACTGTCACTTCGATTTTTCTCAAAATTTTACCGAATGTCGAAAACAATATTTTTTATAAGATACAATTAATTTGAAGCCAATATTTCAAATTTTTGAAAAATATTTGAGTCGAAAATCAATTCTTTCTAACTTTTATTAATTTCTTTTTAGGTTTTTATTTTTTGTAAAAAAAACTGTCAACTCAATTTTTTCTCAAAATTTAACTGAATTTTGAAAACAATATTTTTTAAAAGATAAAATTAGTTTAAAGCTAATATCTCATTGTTTTGAAAAGATATTTAAATTGAAAATCAATTTTTACCAACTTTTATTAATTTTTTTTAGGTTTTTATTTTTTGTAAAAAACTGTCAATTAGATTCTTCTCAAAATTGTACCGAATGTTGAAAACAATATTTCTTAGAAGATACGATTAGTTGGAAGCCATAATCTCAAATTCTTGAAAAGATGTTTGATTCGAAAATCAATTTTTACCAACTTTGAGTAATATTTTTTTTTAGATTTTTATTTTTTATTCTTCGTTGCACAAAATTATTTTGGAGATAAAATAATTTTTTGTTCGTAAAATTTTCGAGGTGACACATATTTTGTTCAGTTTTTTTTTTTGATTTATAAAAAACCGTTGATTGGATTTTTTTCCAAAAATATATTTGTTTGGTATCACGGTGCAATATATAATATACAATTTAATACAAGTTTCAAGCGTTATTGGATCGTGAGATATTTAGGGTTTTAACTAAAATTGTCACCTTTTTTTTAAATTGCTATGGTAAAAAAATCCACCCACGCAATTTTTTTTACAGTCGTTTCTGCATCTTTCTGCATTATTATCTGTATAACAAAATTTATTTGAAATCGATATCTCTACTGGTTCTTGAGCTATGGACGACGAACGTACGTACACACGCGCACATACATCTCTCTAAAAATCTTTTATTTCGAATCTAGGGACCTTGAAACGTGGAGAAATGTCAACATTTTTAATTCGAAAAATCGGACGGATTACAATATTTTCCTCTGGGAAGTTAAAATAAACCTTCATTTTTATAAACCTTAATGTTTATATAAAAATCGCTCGATCGTTTTTTTTTAATTAATTTTGTATATTATATAAAATTTTTCAATTAAAGTTTAAAAATATTTTTGGTATGCAGGTATTTATAACTTAAACGTTTTACATTTCAATTTCGAAAAAAAAACAATGACCCATTTTCAAGATATCGAATTTGGAATAAAAAAATTGTATTTTTTTAATAATCAGTTGATTAGTTCTTAAGAAAACTTAAGAACAGAGTAACTTTTCTATCGAGGATACTCTTCTGGAGCAATACAAAAATATTTTTTTTATATTGAAAGAAGCCAAATTAAGAAAAAAAAAATGTTAACGAAAATTAAAAAAAAATCTATCGGTTTGTTTTTGAGTAAATTTGAATTTTCGTTTTTTGACCAATAAATTTGTATGGGGACGACTATTTTAAGTCTTAAAAAACAAATAAAAATAACGCCTAACGCGAATCGGCTCAAAATCAGAATATCCTAGTTTGAAGTCAGTCGACTCAATGCTTTGGACTGTAGGGGCTAGACCGACGGACGGAAACAGGGGACTCACTTTTTTTGACTTCTTTACCATCGTAATGTCATGCTTGATTAAAATCTCGAGATCGATATTTTTACTAATGCAAATCTTGCTTTCCTTTAGCATTTTTATGAAACCTCTGATTTTTTCAGTCGGAAACGGCCGGCCGGCGGCGGCGGCGGTGCCTATTAAGCGAATTTCCCTTTTTATTATTCTGTGAGTTATTGATTTTTCCACACCTTCGATGAACATATCACCGTTCGTTCTTCAACACGTTTATTTTATATTGGTGTACTAATCGGTATGATAGGCGGGAGATGCATTATCTGATTGAATTATTGTGAGCTGGGGGCTTATTTATGCGTGATGTATCCATCAAAATATCAATACAAATGACAAGACGAAAAATAGAACCCTGTTTGACCGACCAACATGCATTGTTTAGATATAACATTATATCTGTCATTACACCCACACAATGAGCATGTTGTGTCCGACGAGCCTGGAAGTGTTGGTTAGTCAAGTTCCTCAAAAAAAAGGACATTCATATGATAACTCCGCCGACACGCACAGGGCGATGTCCCTTGATATATGTGGATATGAGTGTTCTTAGATGTATGTACAATGTACATCCATAGGCTTACCTACAGATACGATTTACAATACCAAGAATCGGATATAAGGTTCAATCACGTGCTCTGAAATTAAAATACTTATTTACTGCCTGTATTCTGCAAGCCACCCAAATGGGCCTCACCCTCACCGCCATGAGTCAGTTGCATTTTATTGAATGGATAAAATGAAACACGATTAATAAAAAAGAGGATATCGTACAGTTGTGGTCACATAACTAAGTCACTGAAATTAAAGTTACCTTTTTCATTGGAACATCAATATTTTAACTAAATATATGTACATAAAACATAAGATCATGTGTTAAATCCGGTGTTTACGCTGCAGCCTTAATGCGTTCGCACCCTAGACCGAAGCAGTATAGAAGACAACAAAAGAAAGGTCAAAATATTGTTATAATTGTCTGTATCTGTCCTTCTATATAAAAATAAAAATTACTTTTTTGGTTAATGGCTACGACGAAACACGCGTTTTTATTTCGATCGGAACAGTCCACTTACTCGTTTCATTCTTGTTTATGATGTTGGCCTTTTTAATAATCCATGTCACGAAATCATAAACCAAAAACGCTAGCGAATTTTATAAAATGTATATATTATATAATGTGACGTGATACCGAACTAGTACAATTTTGAAAAAAAAAAAATAAACTGAAGGTTTTTTTTTACAAATCAGAAAAACTGACAAAAAATATTTTACCAACAAACAATTATTTTACCTCCACAAACAATTTTATGCAACAAAAAATAACTTTTTTGACATCTGGTAAAGTTTGGAGAAAAAAATATCTTGGTAAAAAGATATTTCCTTTAAATTAATTTCATCTTATAAAAAATGAATCTACAAACAAAACTACGAATATTTTTTAAAAACGTATGTTCGATTATTTCGAGAATAGATAAAGGTATTAACTTCAAAATTATTTCATGCTATGCAAAATCCAATAATTTTTTTTTATAAGAAATGCAAGCTTTCAAATTAAATTGATAAAAATTATGGTTTTCGACGAAAAATGTAGGGAACAAAAACAGATATTGAAATCAAACTTATTTTATCTTATGTGAAATATTGTTGCTAACTGACAGAAAAAAACTAATAAGAAATCGTTTTCGCCTCTGACGTCAAATTTGTTATCTCACACAAAATATTGTTTTTAGCTTATACAAGAATCGACAGACGCGCACGAATGGGAAATTACGAGTATCAGTGTGGGTCGCATCCTAGCCTCTTTTTTTTTTAGTAATGAGTGTTCTTTTCATTTATTAAGTGGAAAACCAAAACACCAAATCTAAAAATATATTTATACTAGCTGACCCGGCAGACTTCGTTCTGTCTCAATTGATATTATTATGGCTCTCAGATGGCATCCGATCCAATGCTATTTTGAACATGTTTACATAATTGTTATTTTGATAAAGAAACATTTGTAATACTTGGACAATGGTTCTCTTCACTGTTGGATTGTGTGCACAACGATTATCAACTTCCGCATCTGAATTGCCCATAAAATAAATTTGTAAAAATTGATGATCTGCATCAGGTAGTGGTAACAGTGCCCCCAGTAAGTGATAAATTTGTCCTTGTATCTATAATATTTTAAATTTTGTCCATTAATTATTTCATATATACAGCGTGTAACGGAAGGGGGGTATCAACCCTGAAGGAGGTGAATGTGCTCATGAAACTCAACAACTTTCCCCAAAGAACATAGGTCAAAATATGAAACAAAAATTTGGCCCTCCCTTACAAAACTGACTACCAGCTGATTGATTTACTATGGGAGGGCCAAATTTGTTTTTTCATATTTCGACCTATGTATGTTTTTTGGGGAAAGTTGTTGAGTTTCATGAGCACATTCACCTCCTTCAGGGTTCATACCCCTTTCCGTTACACGCTGTATATGTATATATTTTAGTACAAACTTGAATATTATAAAAAAATATTCTGGTATAATACCTTGAAAGTGGGCATAAAATTGTCCTGTATAATACGTGTAGCGCCAAATGATGTCATCTGGAAACAGTTGTTATATTTCTGAATGTTGGCCAAGAAGTGCTTAGAATCATTTCCAATCCCAGAAACTAAAGAGCGTAAAGGATCTGGTGGTGGGACCAATTGTGGCAATTTTACTTTGCCTCCAGCACAACACAATCCAGTAGATTCACCAGTGTATTTTAACGCTTTACAATATTTACAAATTATTTTCATTTCCTCAATTGTTACCGATTTGTCAACACAATAATCAATTGCCGGATCATAGTGGAATGCAGCTCGTTCAAGAATCACAGGAGCACTGCGTCTGCGGATTCGCTCTATTTCATTATGTCGTGCTTGCTGTTGTTGTGTTTGATGTGCACGAACTCGTTGCATTCTAAGCCTATCCACTTCATTGTCACTCACTAAATAACGCAATTCTGACATAGCAATACGACTATTTTCTTGATCTGTCTCTTCGCACATTTGATTGACTGCGACGACCTAAGTCAGGTCGTCTTCTCCTCGGCATGGTAACGTAATTAATCAAAGTGAGAAAATTTCTCGCTCACTTAACAGCAACTTAACAGTTAACGTGTCACTATCACAAAATATCACCAAAAAAAGAGCACACTACTTGGAATGTCACTATCACAAAGGATCACAAAAGTAAAGAAAGTTCTCGCGCACGTAGCGGTAATCGTCACTCACAAAGATAGAAGGATGCACTCATGGAATATCGTAACCATGATCGTAACACAATCTCGTCAATCGTAATACTTTTTTCCGTGTTCTGATTATTTTATTTATTTTTATGGAGTTTACCTTTAAGCCATAAAACTCCATGGTCTGAAGTGCGACAGAATGATTGACATATTAGTTGGTTGTCCCCAGCCTCTAGTATTTTTTTTTTTTTTGAAAAGCATATGTATCTATGTATATAAAACGTGAATAATTACATGTGCAGAAACCAAAACTTGGCTAATAAACTAATAATTACACTGATGATCGAACTTAAAAAAAATCTCCATGTCTTTTAATTTTGTAAAGATTATTTAAGCTCTCTTTCCTCCAGTTCGTTTCCAAATTTCGTCTAAACCATAATTAGTTATAACTAAAGGCGCACAAAAACTAAAATACTAATTTTAAACGTTTTAAATCTTAAGCTAAGGCCAGATTCTTAGAACCCCCAATACGCCCCTTTACAAATACCCACATTTAAAACATAATTTTATATCCATAATCATTCAAATCAAATTGTTTTAATTCCAAAATGTTCAAAAATAAAGATTTTAAGTCCACAAATAACACTTAACAGTGTACAATTCTATAAAGTATATATGTATTTGCCAAAATTCAAAATTCCAAAACTTGTTCCCAATTGTCACAAGGCTCTTCTAAATTGTTTCAGATTTTCGTTTCTTAAAATTGATTTTTAGTAAGAAAATATTACAATACATTTTTAAATTAATATGTATATCCTGATGTAAAAAAAATCATAAAGTAAAGAAATAGATTCCATTCTTAATTGTGTCTTTACTTGAAAAGGGTTATACGAATTACAATTGCAGATAATAAGATCTAAAGGTGCGTGTCCATTTGAGAGTACTTCTGCTAGTTAAATCTCGAGAGCAACTCTCGGGAGACTGTCCATTTGCGAGCCAAATTTTAGAAGTTTTGCTATCGCGAGCTCTCTGCTAGAATATTGAGAGTTTTCTTGCTGAGAGTACTCTCATAATCGTGTCCACTTGATAGATTTCTTCTGCTAGCATATTATCAGTTGGACATGTATTTTATCCACACTGATAACTTCCCATCCCGCCTCTCGATTTGTCTTGCTTAAAAGGTCTGTAGGTTTTCGTGTTTTGTTTAAAAATTTGTTAGTTGAATTATTCTAAAAGATTTAAAAATTACCAACAACATTTTGCATTTGATGAAATAATTTGATTTCAAAATCTGTTTTTTTAAACGAGATTTTTAGTCGAAAAAATGTGTTTACCAATTTTAGTAGCATTTGTTAAAAAAATTTATTACTTAAATCTATACTAATATTATAAATGTGAAAGTAACTCTGTCTGTCTGTCTGTTACTCAATCACGCCTAAACTACTGAACCAATTTGCATGAAATTTGGTATGGAGATATTTTGATACCCGAGAAAGGACATAGGCTACTTTTTACCCTGGGAAAATAACGCATTTCCATTTGAAAATTCAGGTGGGCCGATCGCTTTTACGCCTAAACTACTGAACAGATTTAAATGAAATTTGGTAAGGAGATAGTTTGAGACCTAAGAAAGGACATGAGTTACTTTTGACCTCGGGAAAACTACGCACTCCCATGGGAAAAATTACTTTCCTAAATTTCCAAAAATTTTAATAATATTTGGATAAAATTGGCATTACGGGAAAACAACGCGTTCCCAACCCTTATGAAATAAGTTGTCGAACATGTTAAACTTATCATACACGTATATTAACGCGGGCTTCGAGCGCCACGTACCTCAAGCCCTCAACGTTAGACGCAAACTGTGGCTCCCACCAAGTTCCACAAATAATAATTTTAAATCTAAACTTTGCTATGCTTAACCTTTCATCGCCAAACACGAGCCATGTAGGTACAACAAATAATTCACTGGGTCTGTCTTCTACTTCTGATAATTCTGTTTCGGCTTAGGGGCGGGTCGAGTGTGCGAGGGGGGGTCACAAGCGGTGGACGAGGCAGGTGGTGGCGGCGGTAGTGCGGCACGGGGGGAGGACATCACTGAATGGGTCTACCCGAACGGGCACACACCTGAGGGCACACGCCGCCGCACAGTGGTTCGGTTTGTATGGGAGAGCGGAAAAAATTCTGTAAAATCTGAACGGTTCAACGGATTTAAATGAAATTTGGCACACATGTTAAGATTAGTCTTATACATATTTGGTCAAAATTTTGTTGAAAAAAAAAAATTTAAACAAAGTTATTGTCATTTTTCTAAAATTTGAGGGTTTTCGATTTTTGTATGGGAGAGCGGAAAAATGTCTGTAAAATATGAACTTTTAAACGAATTTTAATGAAGTTTGAAACACATGTTAAAATTAGTCTTATACATGCTTGGTCAAAATTTGGTAAAGAAATAATTTTTAGAAAAAAAGTTATTGACATTTTTATAAAATTTGAGTCTTTTGATGTTATATTTAAATAAAAGTTTTTTTTAGTAAAATCTTAACTTTCTTCTCAAACACCTTGCACTAATGCTCAATAACTTAATACTGACTTTTTTTTAATTAATCCTTTATATATAGATTTAAGTAAGAGATTTTATTCTAATAAGCCAGGTAATAACAAATTACGCAATACACAATAAAAACAAAGCAATAAAACTTTAAAAATAATACCTTTTTTATTTCTACCTGCCCTACTTTTAGTGAAAAATTAAAAAAATAAAGGACTATCCCTAATCCGTTTCTTTATTTTCTTAAGCTCAATCATATAATTTAATATATCTTAAACTATATTGTTTTTCGTGTGTTGTTTCCAGGAAAATTGAGTTCAAAGTTGAAAAAAATTTCCGGGCAGAAATAAATGATTTCGCAAAAATCGAAATTCTCAGACCTGTGTCAATGTATTAATTTTGTTTTATTTTTAAAATAAAGTTTGACATTTTTTCTTAAAATAATGGGCTTAACCAGTTCATTCTGACAAATAATAACGAAGAAATCAAACTTTTTGGTAAACACCACCGTCAAAACGCAGTTTTTTGAAATCCGATTCAGTGAAACATTTTTGATCATAACTTAGCCGTTGTCGGACGCATGCAAATTACAGAGAAATCCTGCAAAAATTTTATTTGTCGTGTAAACTTAATTGTTTCTTTAATACCTACTTAATGATTTACTCGGTTCGTCACCTAACCTAACATATGCCAATCACACTTAGTATGGCCTCATCCCATCTCGGCACAATTCAAACATACGTACAAAAAAGTACAGCTCAGGTTTTTTCATACTACTATCCAAAAAAAATTATCTAATGCGGACGAAGTCGCGAGTAAAAGCTAGTAAATAAATAAATGAATGAATCTAATTTAAAGTCAATATCTTCTATTGTTCACGAGATATCGAGAACCGAACATCAATTTTTACCAAATTTGCGTACTATTTTTTGTAGATTTTTTTTTTTTTGAAAATATGGATTTTTATTAAAAAAAAACTACAGAATATCGAAAACAATATTTTCTGTGAAATAAAAAAAGTTTGAAGACAATGTTTTTAATTTTTGAAAAGCTATTTGAGTCGAAAGTAAATTTTTAACAAGTTTTAGTATTGTTTTTTTTTAGGTTTTTATTTTTTGTAAAAAAAACTGTCAATCAGATTTTTCTCAAAATTTAACTGATGAAAACAATATTTCATATAAGTTAAAATTATTTGCAAGCCATAATCTCAAATTTTTAAAAAGATATTTGTGTCGGAAATGAATTTTTACCAACTTTTGTTAAATTTTCTTTTAAGTTTCTATTTTTTGTTAAAAAACTGTCAATTCGATTTTTCTCAAAATTTTACCGAATGTTGAAAACAATATTTCTTATAAAATAAAATAAGTTGGAAGCCATAACCTCAAATTTTTGCAAAGTTATTTGAGTCAAAATTCAATTTGTAACAACTTTGAGTAATGTTTTTTTTAGGTTTTTATTTTTTATAAAACAAACTGCCAATTCGATTTTTCTCAAAATTTGTTAAAAAATATGTTAAAAACGTTTTTCTTCGTTGCACCAAATTGTTTTGGAGATGAAATCATTTTTAATTCGTACAATTTTCGAGGTGACAAATTTTTTTTTAGTTTTTGTTTTTTGATTTATAAAAAAACCTTTAATTCGATTTTTTTCATAAAATATACTTGTTTGGTATAACGTTACAATATACAATATAATATTTAATTCAATTCTCTAGCGTTTTTGGTTCGTGAGATATTTGGGGTTAACCAACATTTTCACCTTTTATTTAAACTGCTATGGTAAAAAAACCACCCACGTCGAGAAATGACAAAATTTTCAATTTGACTAATCGGACCCATTACAATAACTTCATATGGGAAGGTAAAAATGTATTTTCAAATCAAATTTATATGAAAAAAAGACATAGTTTCCACTGCTTTGCCATGTTTACTCTCGACAGCTACTCGCAAAATACGAACTGTGTTGGTATTCCGAGAGCTTATCTCGGATAGTGGTAAACACATGTGTCCACTTGCGAGTGATTTTCAAAAAGATCGAATGTCGAGAGTAATTAGTCAACTCTCCGCGAGCTACTCTCCAGACTATGTCCACTTGCGAGATCGCTCTCGAGAGCAGCTTGAGAGCGACTCGCAGCACGTTTACTCTCAAATGGACACGCACCTTAAGATCAAAACAAAGACTACTTACTTACTTAAGGTGGCTCTACAGTCCAGGGCGGACCTGGGCCTCAACCAACATGCGTCTCCAGCCAGCTCGGTCCCTAGCTAGTTGTCTCCAGTTTCGCACGCCATGTTGGTTGAGATCTTCACCCACCTGCGTGCGGCACCCGAGTCGCGGTCTTTCTCTACTGCGCCGTCCCTCGGGATTGGATTGGAAGACCTTCCGGGCGGGAGCGTTGATGTCCATGACCCAGCCATTTAAGTCGTTGGACTTTAATTCTGTTAACCATGTCAGTATCGCCAGAGAGAAAAAACTAATCGAGAGAGCCAAATTTCCTCGTCTCCGTCCCTTCGAAACCTCTTACTCTAATTTTTTATAGCGTGTTGAATTCGTATCGGTGTATACATGTTTTCATCTCGGAGAAGAGTACACAAAAAAACATCAGTTTCGGGAAATGCGACATTTCTCAATTTTGTTTATTGATATGATATGTTTTTTAAAGTCTCATTATAATATTTGTAATTCTCATGAATTTCTTTTTTTTTAATTTTACTAACATATTGTCGTTTTTATATCTACAAAAATACTCCTATTAATTCAAATTAATTTTAGCAAAACATTTTTGTTTGTCAAAAAAAAAACGGGAGAAGTTATACCGGTAGTTCGTGGTGAATTTGTTTTTCTCTTCTTTTTCTCTAAGTTACAGATAGATGGCATTAAAAACCAAAACAAGAAAGGATGTGTGCAGAAAGAGTGTAACAAGGTTAAGGTTTTTCAGACTAGACTTTATTTATATTATTTAAAATACGAGTATACTTTATTGCATTATTTTACATTGAATTATAAAAGGCGGAAATAATAAAGTTCTACAGTTTACCAGGAATATTTATATAAAATATCCATATCTTCTGCAATTGCGGTATCAATCGATATTTTCTGGAACTTAGTGTTAACGTAAAATTTATCTGTCATAAATTTTTCAGCTTTTTTATACACCAAAAAAATCAATTATGAAATTTGGCTGCGATAATAATTACTTGAACACAGCATTTTCTATGTTTATAGTTATTCAGGTTTAGCCCTTAACTTTGATTTGCATTTATTTATGAATAGCCTAAAAAGTTTAGCAAACATCTATGAATAAGCCACAATGCACTTTCAGAAAAAAACTGTAGTTAGAACTTTATTTTCCCTCACAGATTTTTCCTTGTCGCTATATAACTGAAAGATAAGATATAAATAGTTAGAACTGGAAAACTTATAAAAATGATGCATAAGACTTAAATTTTGGTTGAAAAACAAATTTGTATATTCTTTTCACAAAACCACTGACCTAGCGAGAATGCAAATATTTTTACTTTTGTACAAAAGTACTTTTCGGCTTATGTAGTTAACCCTTTAAAAGCAACACACTACCTTAGGGGAAAGCAGTAAGAATAGCTTATCACCTATTCACAAATCTTATGCAATGAAAATTGGCAACAGAAGTAACAAGTTGACGGTCTTTTTATTTAGTCTCTACTTAAATCACTTATTTTCAGCATTTTGGAAATGTCGTGAGTAATGTAAAGAAAATAAACAACGAGTACACACAAATACAATAGGAATGGAAAAAAGAGATGAGTATATAAAAATGTTTTTAATGTTCCTGCGTTGTTTTATTTCTTCTTATTCTGTAACTCTCGTTTTCAATGTTCCTGAAACTCTCGCATCGATAAACTCTGAAAATTGAAACCAATCTGAGTTTTTTTTTGCATTTTTCAACGGTCTGAGCGAAAATTAAACGCATAAACGCAGCTTATAATAAAAAAAATAATAGTAGTAGTGCTTTCAGAGTTGTGTGTTTCTAGGTCCTAATTCTCATTGGACTGTTGCACCACATAATTTATTTTACTTACTTAATGATTAAAACTGGCTTAAAATAGCTAACTAATATTTCTCTAAATGCGTAATTTAGAATTGTTTCTAAATCTTCATTGTTCTGGCACCTTACAAGAGTAATTAATTTCACTTCATATTCGAATGATATTACTCCCAAACGAACAAAATGAGAGTACCAAAAAGTTGTTCATACATAATTTTGATTTTTCTTTGAACACCTCTGAACATTTATAAGAATAAACAAATAAAGTAAAAATATTTTATTTTATTTTAATTTTATTTAATTTTTAATTTAACAACTTAAGTTTATTTATTTTAATTTTAATTTCACTACGCGTTTCGGGGCTACTGCTCCATCTTCGGGTGGAATACTTATGTCGCGACATAAGTATTCCACCCGAAGATGGAGCAGTAGCCCCGAAACGCGTAGTGAAATTAAAATTAAAATAAATAAACTTAAGTTGTTAAATTAAAAATTAAATAAAATTAAAATAAAATAAAATATTTTTACTTTATTTGTTTATTCTTATAAATATAAAACACAACTTGGAGACAAGAAACCCATATCATGTACCTCTGAACAGCTGACTACATCCGCCATTTTCCAAAGGTGGTCGCCATTTTTAAAAGGTGGTGAGCAGAGAGAAAAGAGAGACAATTTTTTTCTCTCTGGTGGTGAGTATGCACACCAACTTGCATAAGTATTTGTTCCCCACATTATATGGAGTTAATACATATGCAAGTTGGTGTGCAAATCACAGCTTGTAGGCAAAAAGAGAGCAACCATCGAAGTTGGTTCTCTCTATTAGTTCTTTTCTCTCTGGTATCGCTTTACAGCCCGTAGGTACAGTTCGTCGTTGTATCTTCTCCTCCATTCTCCATCCATGCAGACGGGACCAAAAATCAACTGAAGAATTTTTCTCTCGAAGCATCCTAAGACGCTCACATCTTTCTTTGGCAGGGTCCAGGCCTCAACGCCATTTTTTAGATGCTCGAGAGAGAACTATACAACTATACAACTCAATTGCCTTCTAAGTCCCAAGAAGCAGCGATTTGCAAGAGTTATTCTTCGTTTGATTTCTGCGCTGGTGTCGTTGTCTGAGTTTATAGCGGTGCCAAGGTAGACAAAGTCGTCGTTCAATGTCCTTTTTTGATGAAAGCATATACTTGGTATGATGGTTACTGCGTTACTGTCATGCCAGAGGTCTTGGGTTCGATCCCTGCCTATGCCATCTAATTTTTTTTTGCACGGGTACTGCATCTTGCGAGGAACTGACAAATTCTCCAAGAATAATTCTTGTCATGAAAAGTGCTTTCTCAAATTAGCCGTTCGGATTCGGCTTAAAACTGTTGGTCCCTTCCATTCCTGACAACATTACTCGCACACAGAAATGGTTGAGAGTTGTAAGTCACTAGGCCCTAGTTCTCAACAGACTGTTGCGCCACCCAAAAAAAATATACTTGGTCTTGCCCCCATTGACCACTAAACCCATCTTCTCCGCTTTCATCGCAACGCTCAGAAACGCTCCACTGATATCACGCTTTGATCATCCAATTATGTCAATATCATCTGCGTATCCTAGTAATTGGATGGACCTTTGGAAGATTGCGTTTCAAGTGTTGACGATTCTTTCAAGAACGATGTTATAGAAGTCGCATGACAGTGCATCGCCTTGTCTAAAACCTTTTTTGACATCAAATGCATCGGTGAAATCTTTTCCGACCTTGATAGAGGAGCGTGCATTCTCCATCGTCATTCTGCACAAACGGATAAGTTTGATAGGGATGCCGAAACTAGACATTGCTCTGTAGAGCTCTTCTCTATAGATGCCGTCTATGGTGGACTCTGCTGGTCTGAAGCCACACTGATAAGGACCTATCAGGTTGTTGACGAACGGCTTCAGACGTTCACTTAATACGGTACAAAGGATCTTATATGCAATGTTCAGGAGGACTGATGCCTCTGTAGTTGGCGCAATTTAGAGGATCTCCTTTCTTATGTATTTGGAAAGCTATGCTGAGATTCCACTCATCGGGCATGCTTTCGTCCGACCATATTTTGCAGATGAGTTAGTGCATTCTCCCTACTAAGTCATCGCCTGCTGCTTTGAATAGTTCGGCAGCGATGCCGTCAGCTCCAGCAGCTTTGTTTGACTTCAGTTTAGATATAGCTATCTTCACTTCGTCGAGGTCGGGTAGGCGGATTTTTTGATCTGCGTCGCCTAGGTTGAGTGGTTCTATCTCCCTTACAGCGGAATTTGGTTCGTCATCGCCTTTATGTATCATTTCTGAGGTGCGAGTAGGAGTTCATAGACAGAGATGGGTTTAGAGAAAAACCTGTGGATGCTTGTGTCCTCTCGAATGCACATGTCTACCATTTGAACACAACAAAACAAAGAAATTTTTCTTTTTTTGAAAAACCCTATTTTATAATTATGTAGGTATACCCACCTATCGATTTTCTTAGAAAACATCTTCAATTTGAGTACAAATGACTTCTTAAAACAAGATACCTAGGAATATTTACTTTTCGAGTTGTGATGTTTTTGTAAAAGATTTCAAAGAAATAGATGGAGATTATCACACATTAAGGGATATTAAGATATAAATGAGAATGTTCTTAATGGCACCATCATCACACGAGTCATAGAAAATCTTCAATCTGGATAAATATATAACTCACATTCAAGGGTCATTGGAAAAACAATAAGATATTGAAAAATTAAGCAAATCCCTACTTCCTAAGAAGAAGAAGAGGATCAAGAAATCCTAGTTGTAAAAAGGTATAGGTATATTCTTTGCATGCCAATGATGGGCAAACCGATTTTGACCTTTACTTATATTCTTACAAGAAATACAATTTTCTGTAAACAAATGCTGATCCGATTATTTTTTTTAAATTGTGTGTAAGTATAACAATTAAAGGGTCTTTAAAGATATTACTTCCCATAAATTGTGGAATATCCTATTAGTTTCGGTTTTGTGTCAAGAGGTCTTTCAATAAAATAATCAAATTCGCATCCGTTCATTAAATCCAAGATAAATCTTGTTATTAAATGGGATGAGCTGGTTCTTAACTTCAAAGACTTATTTAATTAATATTGAGATTTTTGAGAAGAACTTGCAAAAGAACTTTGATTGCGTTTATTAATGAGCTTCGAAAACTTGGGTTTTATTCTCATTCCTCTTTCTTTAAAAAATTATTATAGTAAAATTTTAAAAGCTAAAAACATTTCTTCCACATAAATAATAAAATCAAATATTACATCAGAAGATGGACGATGGAACTTTTGAACTTATGTTTCTAGAAATGTTGCTTACGCCTTTAATAAAAGTGTACAGAAAACACCATATCTGCTCATTTTCTCCATTTATATTGTAGTTGTCGAATTTCAAATATCTTTTTGATTCCCCTGTGGTCGGATTTTTATTTATTTCATTTTAATTTTCAGAATAGAATAAAATGCTGATGCTGATCCTTAAATCAAAAAAAAAAAAAAATACACATAATCTTTATTTGCTACGTAAAACATAAATATTTTTGCCTGAAAAAACACATTACCTCACATCACATAAAATGATTGTCATTTTCTGGAAAATCTTCATGTCGATTAATGAATTCAGAATATCAGACACAAATATGCTCTTTTTTTAAACAAATTATGACTATGACTTAATACTTTCCAAATCGATGAAAGCTGACACAGGCGTTGAGGAAATTATTATAAACAATCCTGCAACTTACTTAAGTCTCTTGGACAGTATTGAACGCAGAGTATTTAGATTGATTGGTGATATTCAGATATTACCATCATTGGACCACTTACGTCGCTTGAACATAAAGTTTCTTGTGTTACTTGTCTAGAGAAATAGCCAGCTGCATTCCTCCCCTTAAACAGTTCAACCGTAATACTTGAACTTCTACGAATGCACATCAGTAAACCCTCGGGCCCAACTTCCGGCGTACTGTCAAGTACGATATTCGTTCTTTAGCCGTACTACGCGAATGTGGAATGCCTTACAACACTCTGTCTTTCCGAGTCATCGCAATATTCAGGAATTCAAAACAAATATGCACCGACATCTCCTATCATTCCCTCTCATGCTTTCCTAGTGCTTCTTATAAAATGTTCATATAGTTAGTAGCTAGCTAGTAGATATATTAAAGAGGGCATTGTACTGCGGATTATTCAGTAATTAATTCGAGTTCAATTTTCTTCCCTTTATAGTTGATCCCATATTATATCTAAATTTCGAATATACTTAGCAAGTTTCCAAATGTCAAGTTTCACAAAAAGGTAAAATCCTTTGGATCAGATACCTACATCTAAAAGGATTGGTTGAAATTGTTGGGTTGGCAACCCGAGTCGAAATTTTGGCCCTATTCTGATCCTAAAAAGGATCTTTTCTCCTCATTTACTCCTACATACAGCAAAATGAACCTCATATCATCCTAAACGATTTTTCATCGTCCTCATTTCGTCCTACATGAATCTTTAGAATTCATTCCGTTTTTCTACGCATATTTTGTGAACCTCATTTCGTCCTAAATGAAGGTTTATCAACATAGAAAATAGATATCGTCCTCTTTTCATACTTAATAAGCCTACCTGGTCGTGTAGCTGCTTTTTTTTTGTTGTCACTGTTGTTGTCACAACAGATGATGACAATGATGGTGGAAATGACAAGGATAGAGCTGGTGATAGTGAAAATGGTAGCAATGGAGTCAGTAAAGTCGACGACACCAACGACGAGGACAGCAACGACGACGCACGACTCCGACGACGCGACGTAGACGACGACAACGACGACGTAAAAGACGATTTCGACGAAGAATTATTATACGTTTAAATTAATTACTAATGTTAATAAAAACTGTTTTGTTTAATGAATAAAAAAAAAGGATAAAATTAAAATATAAATTATTTTATTTTAAAAAGATTACTAATAAAATGAAAGAGAGTGAGACAGAAAGGGAAAAGCAAGTAGGAAAGAGAGAGAGAGCGGGAGAGAGAGAAAAGAAAATAAGATAGAAAGTGAGAGAGAGTATAATGAAGTGGTATCAGAGAAAGAGAAAGAAAGAGAGAGAGTAAATGAACAAAGAAAAAAGCTATGGTCAAGATGAAAGAGGTTCATTTGAGGCTTTTGGCTGTCGTCCTCATTTGATCCTAAACATCGTATTTTGTCCGATAACTGCCACTATTAGGTTCAAATGAGGAGCAACTTTTAACAGTAAGTGATCCTCTTTTGAATCTCTTTGAACCTCAGAGAACCTGAATTTTGGGGACGAAAATAGGGCCAAAATTTCGACTCGGGAAGGTTGGCAATCATGGTTTCGATATTTCCAAACAAATACATAAACGATACAGCATACAATCTATTCCAATAAAATTTTCCTTTCCAGTCAAAAACATCTCAGCGAATTGTACGTGCTCAAATTTTCATAGGAAAATGTCAATTGATGATGTGATGTGTTTGTGTTTTGTGTTAGTGTTTCATCGTCGATTATTAAATCATAATGGTAGGTACTGTAACGATTGCGCGCTATAAAGTATCTTAGGATTTATACATACACCTTGTTTTTATCTGGCGTTCTATATTTAGGTATCTGTTCGTCTGGCCTTATGGAAAATAGTTTACAGATTTTATAGAGACGATATGTATGTTTTTTTTTCTCAGAACCTCACAAAGGTGAGGAAGTTATAAAAATAGATAGATAAAATTCCTCGTTTCTTAATAAATAGAAACTGTAGCTTTGTCTTAATAGTTAAAGGTTACTGTGTCTTATTGCGCAAGTACCGAGTAGAATTGCAAAATGTATCGAAGAATAACAAAGTACATATTCCAATGCATATTTTAGTAGGCACCTAGTACCTATGTATGTATGTATATATGTTTTCATTGGCAGCTTATAATTATTATTGAGTCTTGATTTTTGATAATATTGTTACTCACAAATCTGAGAATTGATTTTTTTAACACATGCAATGAAGAATCCAAGAAAATTTAAATTTTTAGCAAATACAATTTTATCTTCCTAATTTAATTCGCATTTAACAATATCCATTATATTACCTCTATCATTCCCATGTTTAAAAACAGTGGCGCAAAATTTTAAACAACCTATTGTTAACGGTTTAAGAACTTACTAATTAACAATTTGATAAATATTTAGCAATTTACCAAGGGAGTCCGATATTTTTAATCTTTCTTTTCGTTTTCCTAACTAGTAAACTGCAGGAATACAGCGTTCGTGAAAATAAACAAAGCAACTACGCTTAATTTCCAACTGTTGACTTGACCATAATATCCACTGCTCTCATAAGAATAATTGTACAGGTATCAAATGAATTTAGTAAATTGCTAAAAGTTAAAGTAGCCATTCCGCGATTTTATATTTAGCAAATTGTTAAGAGATAGTAAGATGCTGAAATCGCTTAAAATGGCTTTAACATTTTACTAAGTCGTTTAAAATTTTGCACCAATAATTTTTTTAATTTTTTTTGGCTTTATAGCCAAAAAACGTTTTTGCTGTCTTCTTATTTCAAAGTAAAATACAATTGTTTGGAGGGATACATTTCACGTGGAAATGTTAGAAAATGTGTTGAAACGTAGCTTTTTTCCAAAAATAATATATTCTGTTTTTGTTGCATTTATATAAATGCGAACAAAATATAGGTGCAGAAACACAGAAAATGAGAAAGTTTGCCCGAACAATCTGATGTGAGGAGTCAACAGAACTTAAAAATTGTAGAGAGAAAAATGTTTTTTTTTCTTGAATTAAAGGAAATCTCTAAAAATAAAATAAAAACAAATTAAGGTGAACAAATAAGTTGGGAAGATATTTTAGTGTGGCATTCACAAATAACACGTTGCATTATCTCTTTTTGCTTCAGTTCTTGAGAAATTCAAAGCTTTTATATTTAATTAATAGATATGAAACGTTCGGTATGTTTTAAAAATATCCATTAGTTTAAGCAAATTTACTTCAAAAGAAGATTTCTTTTATTTTTAAGACGCTAAAACAACTTAATATAAAATTGGCGATCTTTTATTCAATATTTCTCTTTGTCTCAAAAAATATCTTATGAAAATAACTTAAAGCATTGCTAACGTTTTTCCAAATTCTAAATTGTTTGAAAACAAAGATTTAAGTTGTTTTTGACAGCAAACCGGGGGTCATGTCCATTAAACCCAGAGGGGCCCGTGAAATTGAAAGCAATGAGGGGTGTTTTTTTTTCCAATACAGGTACTCTAAATTCATCATCAACATACCTATTCCCACTTATTTTTAGGGGCCCGAAAATTTAGAATCATTTATGCTTTCGCAATCGGTCCCCTGTTTGCATGTTATCTACCAATGTTTCAGTCACAAGCTTGCCCATCTGGGCCCCTGATTATTATTGGCGTATACATTTTTGTTTATATTTAATGAAAAATTGGGCAACTCTGAACTATTGAAAGAAAGTTATAATAAATTGTTTCGCTTTTCTTACTTAATTTAACGTAAATTTCAAATTTGTTTTATTTTGAATTTTTTTAAAATTAAAATAAGGGGCCCGGCAACTTAAAACAAAACACAAATATTTATTTCGGTTTCTGTTTTTATAAAGTTTCTTTTCTTCTATTTTTGTTTGTGCTGGGAACGAAATTTTTGATTCGGTTTCGAAGGACCGGAAAATCCCACGCAAACGTTTTTCAATTGTGGTTTCCGTAATATTAATTAATTAATATTTTGAATATCAAGTAACTTCAAAGTGTATATATTAAACCAGCCATACAAATATAGCAAGGAATTCTATATAGAATACTAGCTGACTCGGCAGACTTCGTACTGCCTCAATCGATAAATAAAAGACCTAAACTTTTGTATACATTAATTTAAAAACAAACAAAACGTATTGAATAAAAAAGCATTTTTTTAATGAAGCATGAAGTTTTATTATTATTTTCGACACATCATGTTGCTTACTTAAAAAACAGAGTTTTCCTGAAATACTGGCTATTTATAAGGTTTAAATTTTTATTAACAGACACACACTGTTATGATACAGTTTGTTAATCAATTTAAAGCTTTCTCATAAACTATATTTTTTGTTTTGTTTTGTGGTGCGTAAATAAATAAAGAAGACAGTTTCCGACGCACGAACACGCGACGTATAATTGTCCATGCGCGAAACAGGGAAACTCAAAGTTGATTCCGCAAACTTCTAAAGAATGTCCTTGCGATTTATTTATTGTTATCGCAAAGGCCAGACGTACTGGAAATTGTAAGCGTTTAAAATCGAATGGTAAATCCGTTGGAATCCTCGGTATTCGCGGGGTCAAGACATCCTCTCCTTTGTATTTTCCTTTTATGATTGTTGCCTCAATGACGTTATTCATTAGATTTTTCACAGCCAGTCTTGTTCCATTGCATAGTCGAGGTTGATTAATGTTACGCAGCATGATGACAACTGATCCTACTTTTAACTACAAATTGTGAGGTGGTAATCAAGGCAATTCCAGTGAATTTAAAAACTCCGTGCGATAGTTGACTACGTCATCCTGGTTCATAACGGTGTGGACTGATTTGAAGGAAACCAACTGGCCTGGAAGAAAATTCTGAATGGTCGCATTGAGATCCTCGACATCTTTATTTTTTGCTGCCAAAATATGGTTATTGAACTTTTGCGCTATATCTGGGAAAACACGCTGAATAAGCTCCTCTTTTGAATCTGTGATGTGACAGAAATCTGTGGGTAATGTGATGAATCCGGTCGAGGTGTCCATTGCAACTTTATTATTTCCAATATCTAACAACTGCTTCGCAAACACATTTGCAGTTTCATCATGTTGCAAAAATACTCGCATGTTAGTTGTTAATTGGAGTGTCTTTACGTACTGCCACAAATTCGATGATTTTACGCATGCATTTAGTTCATCAGCAACAGTTGATCTTGGGGAAAGTTGTTGAGTTTCATGAGCACATTCACCTCCTTCAGGGTTGATACCCCCTTCCTTTACACGCTGTATATGTACATCTATATTTTAGTACAAACTTGAATATTATAAAAAAATATTCTGGTATAATACCTTGAAAGTGGGCATGAAATTGTCCTGTATAATATGTGTAGCGCCAAATGATGTCATCTGGAAACAGTTGTTATATTTTTGAATGTTGGCCAAGAAGTGCTTAGAATCATTTCCAGTCCCAGAAACTAAACAGCGTAAAGGATCTGCTGGTGGGACCAATTGTAGCAATTTTACTTTGCCTCCAGCACAACACAATCGTGTATTTTAGCGCTTTACAATATTTACAAATTATTTTCATTTCATGCGTCTGCGGATTCGCTCTATTTCATTATGTCGTGCTCGCTGTTGTTGTGTTTGATGTGCACGAACCCGTTGCATTCTAAGCCTATGCACTTCATTGTCACTCACTAAATAACGCAATTCTGACATAGCAGTACGACTATTTTCTTGATCTGTCTCTCTCTGGTCATCAGTGCGGTTAGCACGTGAGGTAGCTCTTCGCACATTTGATTGACTGCGACGACCTAAGTCAGGTCGTCTTCTCCTCGGCATCGTAACGTAATTAATCAAAGTGAGAAAATTTCTCGCTCACTTAACAGTAACTTAACAGTAAAGTGTCACTATCACAAAATATAAGGATCACAAAAGTAAAGAAAGTTCTCGCGCACGTAGCGGTAATCGTCACTCACAAAGATAGAAGGATGCACTCATAGAATATCGTAACCATGATCGTAACACAATCTCGTCAATCGTAATACTTTTTTCCGTGTTCTGATTTTTTTATTTATTTTTTTGGAGTTTACCTTTAAGCCATAAATCTCCATGGTCTGAAGTGCGACAGAATGATTGACGTATTAGTTGGTTGTCAAATCTAATGTCAAATATTATGGTTGTGTTCAGAAACTTAATTTGTGACAAAACTTAAGATTTATCAAACTTAAAAAAATAATATGGTACAGTTATAACTGAAGTTAGCTAAAATTAAGTTTCGCGAAGCCGACCAAATTAATTGGAAATCAGTACCTACTACCAATAGTTTATTACATTTTTTGTCGCGTTCGCGATTCACTTTTGTTTATTTTCGGAACGCGACATTAGATCCTCCAAAGCGCACGCGAAGACTATTTTCATAGATATGATTGCATTTGAACTTTACGCAGCGGTAATAAATTGCAAATTAACTCTTTGACGTTAGGAACACACCTAAATTGCTTAGACAACAGTGATTGATTATAATTTAATATGAACTTTATTGAATAGCAATAAAGTTCAAATTGACTCTAGAAAACATTTGTATGGGAAATAGAAAAGGGCTGTTTTGAGGGTTTTCCCGGAAATTACTCGATTTTTGCTCGCCTTTTAAACCTTCCCTAGACCTCCACGAACATTTCAAGACTAAGATAAGATAAATCCGTTCAGCCGTTCTCGAGTTTTAGTGAGACTAACGAACAGCAATTCATTTTTATATATATAGATTGGACACCATTTTCTTCCTTGGCGAAAGGGGACTAGCACTACGAGGCGATAGCAATCTTACTGGAGAGCCAAATAATGGACATTTTTTGGGCATTTTGGAATTAATTAGTCATTATGACCCCTTACGTCAGGAGCACTTGGAAAAAGTAACAATTTCACAACAAGAGCACAAACGTTTCCAAGTCCACTACCTTTCCGTTGAAATTCAAAATAATTTCATTAAAATTTGTGCCCAACATGTGAATTCAGCTATTTTGAAGGAGAGAGAAAACGCCAAATACTTCGCTATAATTGTCGATGCAACACCCGATTCAAGTGATGTGAAACAAAACACATTTATTTCCGATATTTGCGCTTTGAAGAAAATGTTCTCACCATCCAAGAACGGTTTTTGGAATTTGTCGATTGCAACAAAAAAAAAAACTGGCACCGCAATAGCTGATTTGATCTGCGAAACATTGGTAAAGAACGGAATCCCTTTAGAAGACTGTTGTGCACAAGACTATGACAATGGAAGCAATATGAAAGGACAGTATAATGGTGCACAGTCATATTTTAAACAAAACTCCGATTGCCGTGTATTCACCATGTGCAGCTCACAGCCTTAACTTGCATGGAGGCGATTCAGCGGAATGTTGTACTGCGGCAATCACATTTTTTGGTGTTGTTCAAAAGTGTTTCAACTTGTTTAGCAGCAGTGCTCAACGTTGAGAAATTCTTTAAAAAAATGTGCCCGGATCCCTTCACAAACTTTCCGATACAAGATGGTCAGCTAGAATTGAGGCAGTGAAACCATTTGCAAATCATCTGAAAAACTTTAGAACATCATTAAAAGCCTTTAGTGATATTAATTTAACTGCTGAAGCTCGAAGAGATGTAAATGGCGTTTTAAAATATGTATATACACAAATTTGAATGCGTCCTGATGTCTTCGATTTGGTGCAAGGTTCTTAGCGCTATAAATGAAAGAAGTTTCCTTCTTCGAGCCAGAAACAGTACTATTGACGTTGAAATTCAAGATCTCGATAACTTGATCTTCGATTTGAACATTATTTAAAACGGATGAGATCAATTTTTATCTGAATGCAAAGCAGTTGCTACTGGATTGGGGATGTTCCAGAATCGTTCCCATCGAACCGAAAAAGGCAATTAGACATTTTGAAGAAAACCGAGGAGCTGGAAAGCAAATTGAAACAGACGAAGAAATAAATTTCAAGAGAAACACCTTTTACGTCATAGTTGATTCAATCATATGTGGAATTTCTCGTCGGTTCGATACGATGAAAAATTTGAATGCTACATTTTCATTTTTGACAGTTTTCAACAATGGACGAACGTGAGATTAAAAACTCCGCTACAAGGTTCATCCAAAAGTATAACTCGCATGTGTCCCAAGAGTTAAAAGAAGAAATAATTCATCTGAAATACTATTATGATGCCAATTTTAAAGCAGAACTTCCGCCATTGAGTTTGCTCAATGCTATTTATTTCCAGAACTTGGAGACGATTTTCACCAACATTTGTGATGCTCTCCGTGTGTGTTCCACCATACCTGTAACCGTAGCTAGTGCCGAACGTTCATTTAGCGTCCTTGCCAGAACAAAGAAATTTCATCGTTCGTGCTCATCACAAGATCGTGTTTCCAGAATTGCTACACTATGCATCGAAGCACCTTTGGCAAAGAAATTGAATTTCGATGCAATTATAAGTTGTTTTGCTGCTCAGAAAGCTAGGAAAGTTCGTTTGCCAAAACAAAATATTTCATTGAATGCAAACTAACTCTAATAAAACATTGTAATAATATTTTAATATTAAGAAAAACAATAAAGAGTATTTAATGTATAACTTTTAAAATACTTAGTTTTTTTTTAAAGACAAATTTCAAATACTTTTACTTCGCTCTATTTTATTTTCATAGTATAGGTAATAGATCTTCATGCTATTTTTTTAATAGTTAATCGACCGTATTATCAGTTACTAACATGTCGTTGGCAAAATCGAATTGAATGTATGATTCTGTTCGGATTCTGATCTAATCGCATGTAGAATTATTTTTTATCCATCCTCCAATTCAACTAAACTGGACGATACCGTAAGATTGATTTGATGATTAACACTTTTTTCAGTTCACTTTGCAAACAAAAAATGATTATTTCCGTTAATTCCAACCAATTTCGCTATTCGTAATTGAAATTAGAACGTACCATATCAGTAGGCATGAAATTTAAAAAAAATGGTAAATATGGGGGGGCCCGAGATTTTTCCGTCCCGGGCCCGGAATTCTTCTCGACGGCCCTGATTAAACCATTAAAATAATACGATAAGTTTTGAATTTAAGGGAATTCCTACGAAAATTTAAAAAAATAATCACGAGCTACAATCAATATGTTGACCATACCATATTTCATTCGTGTTTGCTAGACTGTTTTTATATTCACTGAATCCTGGATGGGGTAAAAGTATAATGAAGCTCTTAGATTCCAGTGTTCCATAGCACCAAGTTCACTATCAATAATTGTTTGATGGTTTTTGATCCTAATTGCGTCAACCACATGGCGTTAATATCATCCCCCAGCACACGCCACTAGTGTAATAAGAGAAAACAAATAATATCAACACCTTAAATCATTCACTTTTAAACATATAAGGTCCTTTTTCAAGTTTTGTGCTTGCAGACAAATAAGCAAAATTTAATTTTAAACAACTACAAAACCTACTGCAAATCTTACAAAAAAAGGGGGTGAAATAACACGTTTCAGACTCTGACGCAAAATTGCACAGAAGCAGTTGCGAATTGCTCGATACTAAATCCTGCTTCTCCACAAGCTTGCTTGTCATGTAATTTAATTTTTGTAGTTTTTATAGTATATTATTAGATATGTATGTATATCCTTCACTTTATTTTATCATTCTTTTTTTAAAACATCCAACGAAAAGAAACACCCCCGATGACGACGCGACGTTTACATACAATTAACATCACCCAATTTTATTGTCAACAATTTTATTAAACAAAGCCCAAACGAATGAACCTGTATAATTGATAAAAGCATTTGCACAAATGTTCTGGAAAATATCCTGGCACTCAAAAGGACTTATTCAATTTGAACATTTCATTGAAGGCATAATCAGTTTAGGTATAGAATAGAGTGTAACAAGATACCTTAACATTATTGCCTCCCTCAGAATTGAAAATAAAATAAAACCGAGGAAGGGGCTTCCTTCACAAGAGATTCGACATCCTTCTCGGTCTCATTTTCATCGCAATAGCAAAAAACTGAAATTGGGTTAGAAACATCAGCTATGGTGTAATATCCACTTAGTGCTTTGAGGTCTGAGTGCGAAGAGGTGGGTTTGAAATGCATTTAACGGAGAGCTGTTTTGTTGTTCGCAAATTATAATCAATAATAATTTGTGTTTTATCGTCCTTTACAATCTAATAATTTTTTTTTAGAAAAAAACTTAAGAATTGAAGGTTTTGTGCAGGAATTGTTTGGCAGAGTCGTTTATGAGCTTGATATTACACGATCAATGCTGCGAACTGAAAAGAGAATGAAATATTTTCTTTAGTTTATTTATTTTTAGTTTTGTATCTTTAAAAAAACTGCATAAGGGATCTCATTTGATATTAATTATGAAATAGTGCGTGACATTATATTTCAACGCGGTCAGTACATATTCTCAAAAGAATGAATTATTCTTATATGGAATCTTGTACCGTTCTCGTATACCTATTGCAACTTAAAAAAAGATTTTACTTTTCCAGCCGCACATTAAGAATATGGAATGCTTTATTTAACTCGGTGTTACCCACAAATTTCGATAACAAACCTCAAATTAAGCAGAAATAGTGGACAAAATCGTACACAAGAGATACGATTTACATTGATAATAATTTCCTATTGGTGCTTTTATACAAATGATTCAAATCCAACTTCAAAATTATTGTATCACGCCAGGTTTTTAAAATTCGAAAAAACACGTATATTATGCTTTTTGAGGCTATCTAAATTTATGAAGTAGTTGCTTTTACAATAAAATCCGTGATGGTTTTCCAAATCTATAATCATTTTCTTCAATATTCAGTCGAAATATTTAAAGTACTTCATATAATATTTGAAAAATCTTTTAGATTTCAAGTGTCTTACGAAAATCTAAAAGAAACGCTAAACCATTTATGCCAAAATGGTTTCCAACAGAAAAAGGTAAAACGGTTTGAAAGAAATTTTTGTTCTTGTTACGAACCTGTTGTCTAAGCAATTCTATTATATCAAGTTATTGATATACATATATTTAAAATCAAGGCAACGCAACGACCTAGTCACTGATAAAGCTTCGGTTCCCAATCTGGTTAGATCAGTATTTATATTTCGACAGACATATAAATGCTGCTTTGACCAGGGCAAGAGGAGCCTTCGCTCTGACGAAACGGCTGTTTTTTAGCAGTCGGCTTGACCCCAGAGTGAAGGTAATTTGCTACATGGCCCTCATACGGCCGATGATCGTTTATGGTTGTCCTGTGTGGTTCAACGTTGCCCCTTCCCAGATGGAGAAGTTTCGGGTGTTTGAGCGGCAGTGTTTACGACGCTGTACCGGCTTATATCGAACAGCCGAATCTTCTTACGTTCATTACTATTCCAACGATGTCCTATACAACGGGGCTCGAATCAACAGAATTGACAATTTCGTGATAAAACTCTTTCGAGGTCACATTGCAAGAGCTATGTCTTCGACCAACAATTTAATTTTCGGGGCGTTCTATCCGAACGACGAGTATTTTGAAAGTGCACGCTTGAGCGGCTTCATTCCACCAGAGGCATTCCTCTTTTTAGACAGATGCGGTCTGATACAGGATAGATTGGCAGTTCCGCTAATCTACCACGTCAGACGACGAACCGTGGATAGGAGACTCCTGTACAATCGGGACGTCATGGCACAAGGCGGAGCAGAGCTCCTTCGGTTCAGTAGGGCTGTGTCCGAACGGGACCGAACTGATAGGGTGAAGCAGGAGAACCAGTTTTGGTGGCTTCAATCGGCACTTGATAGTGGGTAGTCGGGATGGGGTTTAAAGCCTTGGCCGGCTTACATACTTGTTTTATAGTTTTAGGGTTTAGTTTTAAGTAGAATAGGCATGGTGGCACAAAAAAAAATACAAAAAATACAAAAAAAGAAACATACAAAAAAAAAATACAAAAAACATACAAAAAAAAAATACAAACAAAAATAAAAAAATAAAAGACAACAAAATATGAAAAACAAAAAACGTTAGATAGTTAGATTTGCTGCTGTGGTTGTTCTAGTTTTAAGTAGTTTATAGGTAGAATAGGTAGTTTTAGTTAGCTTTAAGTTTTATATTAAGGACCTTATTTTAAGTAGTTTTTTAAGTAAAAATAAAAAAGGATATTGACATTAGTTTTTCTAAATTTTCTAATGAATACAAAAATAAATAAAATGAATTGAAGTTAAATAGATCTTAGGGCCGAAAGGCATTAGCATTAAGTATTATTGTTTAACTTAGAGTGTCCGTATGGGACCAGTAAGTTAGTTGTAAGTTATGGTTAATTAGGCTAGTTTTATGAATTTTTGTCTAGCTTTAAGATAGATTTAAGAGTGAATTAATAAAAATGAATTTGAAAAAAAAAAAAAAGCTTCGGTTCCCATCGATCACCGAAATCAAGCATCAGTGAGCGTGGTTAGTAGACAGATGGGGGACCGGCTCGAAACCTACCGTGTGCTGTTGTCATGTGTTCTTTCTGTTCTTTCTGTCTGTTCTTTCTCCTCTGTCTTTCTGTCTTGTATTAATGTCTTGTGTTGTTATCACCTTACATAGTCTAGTCGCTCAAGGTGCTGTGTTCTCTACTCTGTACATTAATGTGCTGAGTAGTATGTAATGTAATGTAATATTTAATACCATACAAATAATGTTGAAAACGGGTGTTTTTAGACTTTGAGCAAATAGTTAAAATTAGAGTTTGGATTAGAAATCTGCACTAAAAATTAAGTCGAAGGTATTTTCCAAAACCATGAAAGTATTAAATTCAAGTTTTCACCAAAGTTCATATACATAGATTGAAATAAACCTTATAACTCATAATCATTACTAATGATAATTTCCAGAAACTAAGTAAGATACTAAAATACTTTAAATTGTATGTATATAAAAGCGATATATAGGAACTATATGGCAAGTATTGCATTCGTAAAAAATTTCGTACTCAAGCTTTTAATGAAACGTTCCGTCCGTCTGTCTATCCTGGCCCCTACCTCAAACCCTTGTGTCGATTGAGTTCAAACTGGGAAATAAAGATTTTGAGCCGATTAGCGTAAGGTGTTATTTTTTCATTTTTTTAATACGAAAAATAACAACAGCCCCCATACAAAGTTTTTGGTTAAAAATCGAAAATTCGATTTTTTTCAAAAATTAACCGATACATTTTTTTAAAACTTTCTCAATTTTTTTCTTAATTTGGCTTCTTTCTACAAGAAAAACATAGTTGGTTATTTATCCAGAAGAGTACCCTTCATAAAACCGTTACTTTTCTTTTAAGTTTTCTCAAAAATGTCATTATTTTTTTTTGATTTTTAAAAATATATTGATTTTTGTTTACAAAACTCGATACCTCAGAAAGGGGTCACCAAGCACTAAACAACTGCATACCAAAATTATTTTTTAAACAAAATTTAAAAACTTTATATCTAAAAATCAATTTAAAAAAAAAAAAAACACTATTGATTTTCAAAAAAAAAAATAAGTTAATCTAGGTTTTTTTGAGAAATAAAACGGCCGGCATTCAAATTTTTGAAAGAAACTTATTTTGCAGATACATTTTTAAATCTTAGAATATAATAAATATTCTTAAATAGACTTTTTGGAAGACATTAGCAAGTTGTAGCGACCCAGTCTTGCATTTTATTTCTTTCAAAATTGATTTTCTGTTGAATACAAAAACTTTTAAGATCTTAAAAAATTAAATAAATCTACATTTTGATGTTTTGATGCTTTGGATGCTCTAGAACTGAGATTTAAACACAATTTTCAATAATATATGTACCTACAAATGTCTCAAAAACAGCTAAAGTAACACTTTTGTTAAACTAATGGCTAATTGAAAAACATAATGAACGTTTAATATTTATTGATATAAAAGCTTTGAATCTCTTGAGATTTGAAGTGAAAAGAGATACTGAAACGTGTAATTTGTGAGTGCCCACAAACGTTTTTTCCTGACTTATTTCTTTACCTTAATTTGCTTTTATTTAATTATTAGAGAAATTATGTACTTGAATGCACCTATTTCCTTAAATTCAAGAACCAAACATTTTTCTATCTACAATTTTAAAGTTTTGTTGACTCTTTTAAGATCAAAATATGTTCTAGCATACTCGTATACGAGTAAGCAGACTGATAGACTCCCGAAAATTGAGTTCGAAAAAACTACGTCAAAAAGCCCGAAAATTCTTTATATCAGATCCTCTCTCATTTTTTGAGTTTTTTTTACATTTCTTACATTTCTGCGTGAAATGCACCAAAAACCCTCTAAATTATTGTGTTTTAGCTATATGGCATATTTACATAGAAAACTATTGGAATCTTGGAATGCTTTAATATGTAGGGAGTCGTCCAAATTAAAATGTTAGACCATACCTTGCTGGATAACAGTATTCTAAAATAAATGCATAACTCAAGTTGTCAGTTTAGCCTTTGAAATGTGTAAATGTAAGGTTAAGATGCACATTATGTTATTTAAATTTGGTCAGCCTACTTTACACAACATTTTTAAGCGGTGAGTAAAAACTCGTCTATATGTTAAGTGCGTGTGACCC